>CM039479.1:28274548-28597799 GCA_022433065.1 Begonia loranthoides | reverse complement strand
ACCATCTTTATCTCCTCCCCCGCCATCTCCTTGTCCACCTTCACCGCCACCTCCATCTCCACCACCTCCTTCACCACCACCACCAATATATTGCATTTGTTATCCATCACCACCTCCTCCCTCACTGCTCCCGCCACCAAGCCCTTACTATAATCCACCTCCAGCTCCATTCCAAAATCCACCCCCGCCGCCACCCAGTCCAAAAAATGAACCATTGCCACCCATCATCGGAGTCCCCTATGCATCTCCGCCACCACCACAATTCGATTATTAATTCTTTCCGATGATCAGAATAGCCTAATAGCGACGATCTAGTTGTGGAACCTGAGATTATATATCTGAATCTGTTTGTTTCTACACAAATTTTATTCATAATCACAATTTTGTAAGATATCACTTACATGCACCATTATATGTTCAAAAGGATTTCTCTTATTATTATTATTATTATTATTAACTGTTCAGCCGACCCAGATACAACCATGAACTGCGTAAGCAATCAAGTAAACAATATTATTATTAAATTATATTTATTCTAAAAATGAAATATAGTAGATCTCAACAATCGCTGATATTGAAGCTCCATTAAAATGAATTTTATGATATAGTTGTGCAATTGCTCATAAGATCGATATGAATATTTCAAAAAACTAAATCTATTAAAATGTAATTTAGTGTATCAAGTGTGGCGCTACCTATGACAATACAGTGCAATGAAGTCAGGTAGTGCCAACGTGACACGATTAAAACTCTCACTCAACATAAAAAAAAAAAAAACAATGATGATTTTCACCCTATAATGTCTTTTTTATCCTTAAATTTTCATCTTAAGTTACAAAATCACACTGGGAATGATCATTTTACAATTACATGCCACTGACGGAACAAAAAATAATAAAAAAATATGATCAAAACAAAAATGTTTCAGGATGTTAATATATAATTATATTATCCAAATGGATTACCTCCAAGTGAAGATGGGTTTTCGGGCCTGGGCGTTGAGTATGCGGCGTTCAATGACAAGGGCCCAAAAGTATTGGCTTCAATGGCTTCTGGTGCACCATTTGCTTCAACTCTGCATTGACACACAAAAAACACAACATCGTTTTTACACACCCATACCAACAATAACAACATGAATACGTGGGAGATAAAAAAAAAAAAGACGAAACAATTCTATCCTTGCGCAACCATTTCATTGCTACCATTGGGGAAGAGAGATGATGATAGGTCCTTCCTCTTTAATAAGATTCATCAAATACAATAAAACACAAAAAAGATAATAAATTAAGCAAAAGAAGGCAATGAGTACATACAAAAAGAAAAACTTTCTTCCAAGTGAGAGACGATGAGTCCCTCTTTTGAAAGGATGGATCCATGCCTTAGAGACAAGAACATGATAGGCTCTCTTCATGAAAACTTTATTTCTTTTAATTAGTTAAAGTCGATGAGGATATTGAATTTTATTCTCTTCAAAATAAATTGAATGTTGTACGTCATGGTTATGAAATTAAGTTTTTGGTTACTTGTTTGGTTCGTGTATCTTTACCACGTTAGTGTACCTTTACTCTGTCACAATATAATTCTTACTTTTACCAATTTTGTTTCTATTGGGAGTTTATTGAGGTCAAACAAAGGGTAAGGATGCTAAGTTATTAGCACAAGATCATTCATTATTTGCATAGTGGCGAGGCACATTGTCAGAAAATTGAGAAAATAGGAAGATATTGAGTGCACGTGAAGTCATAGAGTATCTCAGTCTATTTCTTAATTTTCCTAATAAAAATGAAATATTTGAATTCATTCTATGACACAGTACTGATGATAAGTTAATTGGTACATAAATTTAGATTATTTGATCCTCTTTGTGTATGCACTCTTCTTATTTCAAATGAAGATGAAAATACATGTTTTTTCCTGTATGGTTTTCTAACCATTCGCCTTTAAGGCGTTATCACCTTTTTCCAAGCTTACCCTTTTAACACTCATCATGCCAACAACAAATTGTGTTAAACTTTGATTCTCAACTACCTCATTTGTAGATGTACACGAATAAATGCAGGAAAAACAACTTTTTTAAAATCTGGAAAGATCATGTGGGTATCATTGCCTTCGAAGAAAATAATGAACGTTCAAGAAAATGACTTTTACCTTGATAGGGGCAATCCATCATGCACCTGTTGCCTAGTCATACATGGACCTAAAATGATTAAAACGAACTTGAGTAAAAATATGAAATTTGAAAATTTAAAATGATAAAACAATAAAGTGAATATATTTAAAGAGAGAGCTGCAAAGGACGGTGGCCCAGGAGGCACTGAAAAGACATTTGACTGTGACGCCATTAAACCTGGATAATAATGAGTTTGAAAGCCAGAAGAGTGGAAGGTTTGAGGCAAAGCTCCTTGCAAAGACACCTAAAAAGGAAGTGGTCATATAATATTTTATCAGGTTCACAATACTTTATTATCTTTCAATTTTGGACAAACAACAATTGAAAATATTACGAACAAAGTAAATATATGAAATGGAAGTCCAAAAATTATGTTAAAACCTACAAAGTGATAGTTGGTTATGTAAATAGTCTGTACAAGTTCATTTAGATCAAGTCATATGCACTTCTCAGAAAATCACATGCTTTTTCCAAATATGAAAAGTTTACTACTGATAATGATAACGGAAGAAATTTAGAGTCAATGGTATCATCTTATAACGGAAAAAATAGAGAAACCTATTCTATTTTATTACCTGTTTTGTCCAATAAACATGCTTTTGCCCGCAGACATACACAAAGAACAAGTATCAATTACTAAACAAACATGAATTAATGACCATGATGATTGTTGAAGGAAACAGAAAGGAAAACACATGAATTTAAAAAAAAAGCATCCAGAATTGGGTAAAAATAATAAACTAACACAAGAAATTAACTTCCATCTGAAACAAAGTAATTTACGCTACAGCACTACAATGTCAAGTATACCGGTAAAGTATTTGGTTCACTGACCTCATCGTTAAGATCAAATGGATTTGTTGATCTTGAGGTGTTCGCAAATGATGGCACTGGCTGCAAATAATGGCAATAGATCAACAAAATCAAGGGTTGCTTAAAAAATAGCTCCCATTGCCAAAAAAAGAAAGAACAAAAAAGAAACTGTGTATTAGTTAGATACCATCATGTTAGGGCGATAATGCAGGTTGTATCCCATTGTGGGATACGAACCAATCTGCCAACCTACTGATGAGAAGTTAACTGTAAAAAGGTCCTGCACAGAAATTTAGAGACATCCTTATAATCTTATAATAAAAGTATACGGAAATAACAAAATTGTTCAAGGCGATCCAATTACAGCTGGAAGTTCCCTTCTTCCAATAGACTTTGCTTCCTCTGAGATACATTGACGGGCATCTTGAGCCGGTTGTGAGACAACAACAGACAATGCAGTAGAAGGACTTGAAGATCCCTCTGAATGGGACGCAAGAGATGACATTTGTGGCTTACAAACAAACAAAAAAGATAGAGGATAATAAATGAAATGCAATTAAGATAGTCAAAGCCACATCATGTAATGTACCTCAAAATTTAAACCTCCAACCGGAAGAGTTGTCTTTTCCGGAGTGGAACCAATAGAAGATGCTACAGGCGTTCGTTGCTGAATGCTTGGTAACTCCTGTCCATCAGCAATGTTCACTGTGGTTTCACCATCCCTAATAGACACCGCCTGGACAGTAATTCCATCAGAAGATAGCACTGGCAAATCCGTAAAAGATGCTACAGGTGTTTGTTGCTGAATGCTTGGTAACTGCTGCTCATCAGCAATGTTCACTGTGATTTCGCCATCCCTAATAGACACGGCTCGTACAGTAATTCCAACGGAAGATTGCACTGGAAAATCAATATCTGTTTCTTTAATTTTAGCCCCAAGATCGGGGACTTCCACCGATGTCATATCCAACTCAGTTAACGTATCATCAACAGTAGGCATATTACCTCCAGAACCCACTAATATATTATCGCAAGTGATAGGTCCTACACTTGATGGAACTGACAATTCAAAGAGTAATTCTTCTAAAGTTTTTGTAGCTGTAACTTGTGACCTGGGTGCAGCTTCCTTTACAGACGATTCAAATTGATCGCAGTTTGCGTCCACCTTAGATGAAAGAATTTGTTGTGACTGTGATGACGCTGCAACGACAACAGGCTCAGAATTGACACTAAAATCAATTAAGCCTTTTGAAACGCATTCTTTATTTTTCACACTACTTCCCTCCAGAGAATCCTGTTCATTGGAAGATGTGACATGATGTAAATGGAAGCATAACTAATATTAGAGTAAACTAGCTAAGAACAGTTAACCCATAAAAAAGGATCTGGATTCAGTAGTCAACGGCAAACAGAGGTATTTTTAATGCCAATAACACTATGCAAACCTGAACCTCATCATCTGTTTATGCAAAATACATTAAGGCGAGAGATGATATTTAATCGGATGCTTCAATTGAGAGAAGGAGAAATGGAATAAACTGTGAAAGTAACTCTATATCCCACTAAACAATGTCAAATTATCTCATGTACTATTGAGATTGAGAAACAAATATCCAGAATTACTTGACATTATTTACCTGATTAGGCCCATCAGGTCCAGAATCTCCAGCATTTGGTTTAGCATCTTCAACTAATTGGGTCGGTGGAACAGTCTCCCTTAACATATTTTTAAGAGAGCACATAACAGGAGAACCTGGCCTTTTCAATGTATTTTGATTTTCAGAAGACTTGGTGACTAAGGTAGATTCTCCCTTTGATAACCTTCGGCTTTGATATCCATCATCTCGAATTCTGTCATCTACAATTTCAATGTGTGCAAAACTTCTCCTAGAGCCTCCATATCTTGAATTTTCTGCTAAATATCGAGGGCTTCTTCTTTCATCATAGTAATAACGTGAACTTGTACGACCACTTCTCCCACCAGAACAATATACTTCACCATAATGCCTCTCGTATTTATTTTCACTACGTGGACTTCTCAATCCACCTTGATAAGCAACCCCCTTCTCACTTTCATTGGACGATTCCTTTTCATTCTGTACACAAACAAATTTTATAACTAGAATGAAATTTTTTTATATAGAACTCTCGCCAAACAGCCCGCCATCATAGAGGGCTCCAGAATCATCGTGTTAGTGCGAAAGAAAAAATATTGATGTATAGAAATGTTAATCATAAAAGGAGAAGGTTACCAATTTCAGTCTTGGTAGTGTATCGGTACTCCTTTCACCAGAGTATTTTCTATTCACATAGACATTCTTTATAAAGTCGCGAAGGCTATGAAAATTACTGCATGCCAAAATGGGAGTCAGTACATATTTCATGAAACAAATGGAGAAAAAAGATGTCTAAAGACCTGCTATCTGGATAAGAATGACGTTGAGGATCCCATTCCTTAAAGTATATCTGTCGAGCTCTCTGTGTAATTATGTTTAAATTTTAAGACAGTTATACATCCAGCATAATCGACGGATGAAAACACAAAACAGTTGATCAAAGATTGAATGAATCTCACGTCATTTCCCCCAGCTTGAAGAGCAGAAACTTCTTCTTCTGCGAACTTTGCCATCGATATTGATTTAATTCGATGAGTGAATTCACGACTGCAGTAAATGTAAAACTTAGTCAGCACAAAATGCCTAAGGCAACAAGAAATGTCGATGTGGTTTTCTTCCACATCCACTTAAATTAAAAAATAAATGAATAAACTCATTGAAACTAACAAGTGTAAAAGTGAGTGAGTGAAAAATAAAAACAATAAGAATAGCACTGTTGCAGAACAAGAGAATTGGAGAGAAAGAAAGTGAAGGATTTGATTTGGCATTTGGTGCTGTAGCAAACCACCCCATATTGAATCTTCATCCGATTTCAGTGTGATTACAATATATTGTTCGGGGTGAGTTAGAGTAGGCATATATGAGATCAAATTTCGAATTTTCTTTTCCGTTATCAATTTTTTGTACATTCCAAGTATTTAGTTTGATGATTGTTGTTGATTAAATCTGCAAGAAAGAACTAGACATGAAATTCAGTGTAATCCATTATTTTAAACCTTTTTACCCTTTTACATCAAGAAGTTTTTTTGCATAATGCTAGACGTTTTGTATTTTTTCGTACTTTATAGTACTTCAATTGAACTGCATAAATAGAAAAAATAGATAATATAGTTTTGCTTCAAATATTTTTGTATTTGACGTTCTTCTCTGACAAGAAAATCTGTAGCAAGACATGGAATGCCACAATAAAATTAAGCAAAATACAATGATCAAGAGTCGGGAAGCAAAAAGAAAAGAGAACAAAGATTCAAAACTTACTGCACTCCACTGCAGTTTGAACAAACAAATGTCAAGAATGTAGTGCAAACATATTGTGGTCCCTGCAAGAAAAGTAGATCTCAGTGCCCACTTTCACACTTCGTTGATTATTATTTGAAAATAGGAGCAGAAAGATGAACTTAATTGACAATTTCCAGAAAATAATTCACATCAATACCAGCGATAGGACAACAACTAACTCAGTTTTCCACGCATTTGGTTCTACAAATTTTTTCATTGTGTTAATTATTGATGCATGTAGATATGACAATTTTTGGCGAATTGCTGGGGTTAGAAAGTTGACATACCATAAAGAAAGATCTCACTTATGTTTTTAAGCGTTATTAGATTTAATTTTTGTGCATGCTTGCACAATGTTGATTTCAGAGAGAGTTTATAAGACTACTTTAAAAGGTTTTAGTTAATTTATCACATTTTAAATTCATCAAACGCATGTTGCAGACTGGCTGATATTTTCGAGTGATCTATAGGAGCATCAGTAAACGACATATGTTTCAACAGAAACATTAATCAGAACTGAATAACAAAGCACATCGGTATAAAATGTTTCCGCAGATAAAATCACAACTTCGTGGATAAAAAAATCTAAAGGAAAAATAGAAGGCAACGATTAGGTTGTGAATTATATTTCATACCAAATTGTTGCAATTGATGCATCTTCGATTCTCTGGAAGTTTCACAAGATTACGAATAGCTCTTTCACTGTGCTCTTCTTCCTTTAGTCGATTCACCATTTTACAAAATCTGGGATCTGTTTCCTCCAACATCCAAAAGAAATTATGTAATTCCTCAAATACGTCAGATCCATCTTAAGCAATCAATTCAAGTAAAAAAAAACAGACATTTATTACAAAAAAAGGGAAATAACAAAGGAATCCGCATAAATACTCTCGATATTTTTTCTTGGCAACGAAGGCGGCAAGGAACGGAAATGATATTGGAGAACAGACCTGATTGATTTTACAGATTAAATCCAAGTCGGAATCTGGTAAAACGCAATGTACAGAGAGAAGACGCGCTATTAGAAGTCGAAGCAGTAAAAGGGAAGGTGAATGGGGGAGTTTTGGAGAGTTTAGACTCAGACATGAAACCAAGAAAATAGCTCACCCTCAGAGAGAGGAAGAGAGAGAGAGAGAGAGAGAGAGAGAGAGAGAGAGAAAGAGATTGAAGGGCGGGAGAAAACCTTGGGGAGGGAAACGCTACCAGCTGATCATAACGGTCTTACAGCCACTACAAATACATACATTCGTTTAACGGCCCGCAATTCGTACACGTCAAACGACAGTCGAACTCTTAACTTACAATTTGGAGAGTCATGTCGTTCGAACATAATTTGGGGCCGTAGACTTATAATTTGGAAATCAGCTTATTAATATTGACAAAAAAAAAATAACCACTTATAAATACTTAAACAATTTTCGCTCACAAATAAAATAATAAATTATGAGAAAAAACATTATTATCATATTTTTCATTAAAAATATAAAATTAATTTTTTCGTATCAGATAATTGTCTTTCCGCAGCAGAAAGTACTATTTCCTCAATAAATATTTGTGTTCTGCTACGAAAAGTAAGTCCGCAACATGCCTTCCGCGCATGTTTCCATTGTGAAAGGTATGTTAAATTTTAAAAAAAATATGACAACAATATTTATTTCGTTCATTTATTTATTTTAGTCCACTGTTTTATTTGTTAACGAAAATTATTTAATATTTTGCATTGTTACTAAACTCCTAGATCAATGGTGGTTTGGTTAATTTTCCTTTGGAAAACTAATAATTCCCTCGCCTTCTTTGGGCTGCCATGATCAGATGAAGCGTGAAAATTGGTTGCCTGTGAAGGGAACCAAGTCATGAATGAATGCCATCAAATCCTGCCCTACTGGAAAACCTTATTCACGATGACCCTAAATACAATTGTTCACTGCTGTTCAAAAAACAATGCATCATAAGCATTATAGTTGGACAAAAATTGTGATCCATTCAGATTGTGTGTATTATTTCAAAGCCAGATACTCATTTGATATCGAACAGTATTAAATCTGAGGGGCGGACGAGAAAAGGCAGAAGGGGATGGCCGAGAAAGTAACAAGGAAAATCTGTACAAAGAGGGGCGGGCAATCAAGCAAATTTTGATCCCTCCCAACCTACTGAACCTGAAAATTTTATGTGCTAAACCGTGAAGATCTTTCCAACTGGTCGTAACGGAGCAGACTATGTTGCAACAATGGGGCAACATATCTCCCTCTAGCTCTGGCACAAGTCATTCAATTAGCAATAGCCGTGTTAGTTTGACCCAGCTGCTGCTGCATCAACCTTCTGTCATCTCATGATCTGTAGAACTTCATTCTCTAGCCATCACCATCATTCGTGTCCTTTGAAGATGTCTTGATTGCTTCAGCTGTCATGAGAGCCACCACTGCCTTGTGAATTGCTTGCTCTGCTCTGAAGAGAATTTGCCGAGCCCTTTCTCGCTTGAGCTTGGCCATATTCCGTGCATGCTTAGCAGCACCAGATGCATCGCGTAGCCTGAGCTCGTCCGCATCAGAAGGGTTCAACTGCTGGATGTAGTGCCTACGCAGGTCTTCTTGGTACTGATGCCTGTGCCAATCAACCCCGTTTCTGTTACTAATTGTTCTCTGATTGTACAATTTCATCGTTTGTCTGTCATTAGAAGATAGAGCTGAGTAATGTTTCTTGGACTTGCTCCTGTGAAATTTTGAAGAAAGATTTCTCTCAAACTCATCATAGCCCATTGAGATATATCCCATGTTCCCTGCATCTTGTAATGAGAATAAGCTAGGGGATGTTGGTACCAAAGGAGAATCATCCAACAATTCATGGTTATAGTAACCAGAATATGCAATCCTCTCATCTGCCAAACCAAATCCATTCAGTCTCCTTCCTGAGGAATCACATAAATGCAAATTTACATTTAAAATTGATGTAAAAAAAACACAATAAAACAAATAACTGAGAGAGAAAAAGTCAATGAGAGAACAAATAATTAATTCTATGGAACAATGGCAAAGGAATGTACCAAAACCATGAAAAGTATCGTGATCTCCAGGGATAGCAACATTGTGGCCTCCCGCTGAAAATTTCCTATGAGACCTCTGCTTGGACCCCTTATTGGAGACTTCCAATCCTCTAGGTTTTAAACAGAATGCAAACATGGGGGGTTTCTCAGCTGATGAAGCCTTCTCATGGAATCCATTGGGGATGGCAGTAGAGTTTTTGGAGATTGATACTTCCCATTCCTTCAACTGCTGTTGGTACCTTTCCCATAAAGGTGGCTTCAACAAATGCAAAAATACGAAAGTATTACCAGCGGTTTAAAGAGCAGAGTCTAAAATTGTATTTCAAGCATGAAAAATTTTATGGTTTTGCGTGATAAGAATACTCATTTGGTATTTTTAAAAATAAAAAATCAAAATACATTCTAATTAAAGATTTTCTATAAAATCATACAAATTGCATACCCACCTCACTCATCTAGTCGATTATATTGTCTCCACTTTTTAAAAGAAATTATGGAGCTCCATTTCAGAGGATACTTTCAGTGGTTATGTATTCCAAATGAACTCTAAGTTATCAACAATAGAAGGCAAAGATAGGTTCATCAGTTCTCTCTGCCAGATGATATTTTAATGGGGAGATCATTTATGCTCATTGACCATTGAAAACAATAAATATACATATAAAGTACAGAGAAAAACGAGGAGGAAGATGCAGGTAGCTATCTATCCAAAGGGCAGCAAATCAGACTATGGTATAACAAAAGCATCAGCTAAATATAAATATGTAAATCATGTATCAATAGAATACATATTAGTTCTATCTCAAAAGAAGAAAGAAAAATGACAATAGAATAGATGAAATCTCAGAGGTACCTGAAGATGACGGATTAAAGGCAAGCCTCTCCTCTGTCTTTTCTTTTGCCAATACTCGTAGATGATCATTATTATATTAATGGCTCCAACTCCACACGTCAGCTCTTCTATTTCTTCAGTTGTGAACTGGTCACAGCGCCGAGTATATGCCGCCTTTTCAAACATGTCCATTGTCTTTTCAAATATATCATCTGAAATCTCTCCCAAGCCACAGTTGCCAACTTCAGCAGAAGATTTACAATTCATAATCCACTGCTCATCATCGCTATCCATGTCATATAAGATAGAAGATGGATTCAATGCCATCTCAACATCAGTTTCTACCTGTTGAAAGTATTTGGAAGAAAAGCGAAAAAACACTCCTGTGATGTTTTCATCATTTTCTTCTATCAACTGAACACCAGGAATAGGAATATTTTTAACTGTAGCCGCTCGAAGGTTCCTGTTGTAACACTCCTCATGCATCTCCTTGAAAAGTGCCCACTGACTCCTATCAGGAAACTCCAGCATCCAATCCTTTCCCCCTTTCCACATCATAACATGGGTATAGCGATTCGTAGATCCAAGCTGCAAAAACTGATGTGCCTTATATGAATACTTAGTAACCCCAGAAATTTTTACAACAAGCTTCCACTCGTTATGATCAAGAAGCTCCAAAACTATCTTTGCCCCACATTCCCTCCACCCTCTATCAGCAAGTGTGATTAGCAGATTAGCATGACAAAATAAAAGTTCCAAATTTCTTTGAGATCCTCTAGAAATATCTAATGACCTCTTCTCACTTGTTCTCCTAATTCGCTTGTGAGGGAGTCCTTTCTGGTGGTTATTTTTAGTCTTTAAACTATAATCTACACTTCCAAAAGGCAACGAGTAAAGGAACTGAGTTCTTGGCTTCTTAGGTCCATTGCCAAAACCATTGTTGAAAAGGTCAGCCTTCCCATCTGACCACCCATGCGAAAGAAATCCAGGTGATGATAAATTATTCTTATTTCGGTGCCATGTGCTCCTGGGAGCAGTGGGATTAGGACTGAGAATGATGCCAGCATTCATCTTCCAATTCGAGTCAATAGCTAGTTTAGTGCTCTGTAACTCCTCATCTGCGGGCTTGTCAACTTCATTATATGTTGCAACATTGACACTTTGTTCGTTTAAAAAAGAATCATCATCAGCAACAGAATTCTGTTTATTGGCTGAATGCCTTAGCTCAAGACCACTATTTTTTAATTCTCCGTGTTGTTTTTGCCAAAGCGGTAACTGTTCAATATCATCAGCACTATTGTCTTCGGGATTTAGGGAAGTGGCACGAGATTTGGCATCTTTAAAGTTTCCGTAGTGGTAATTCTCAGATGCCTTTATCCAATTTCCATCACAAAAGTCTAAGAGATGAGTTCCCAATTTCGGAAGTGAACAAGACAACCATGCATCAACCTCCTTCGCATTCTTCAAATTATTCTCAAAAGTATTTGCAGACCCTTTGTCAGTGAAATCACAAGAACGTTCCACAAGCTTTTTCAGATGCAAATCAAAAAAAGAGGTCGGGGATGCAGTAAAAGAAAGATAAAATGGAGGAAAGTTTTTGTTCAAATTATCGTGAAAAAGAGAAGGGTGGCTGATATTGATAAATGCAGCATCACTAGCACCTGTGATGCTATCCTCCTGCCCATATTTCTCCTGCAATCCCTGGGATTAAGGAATAACTTATAAAATTTTCAAACCAATCAGCAAATATTGCGTCCCAAACATCATTTGACTACGAAAAAAGTTAAGATATCCATAAACAAGCAAATATATACAAAAAAAAACGGCATATGAAATATCAAGAACAATGAGAAATATAAAAATAATGAATTACCTTGACAGAAGAGAGTTGTATGGAACCATGGGTCATAGAATTCGGCCCACTCTGAAGTGCTTTAATATGTCCATAAGTACATTCAGCCAAAGAGATCTGCTTGGTCAGCAAACAACATCTCTTAAGGCTATTGTCTAGGTGAATCCACTGGGAATTTGTTATTTCTGAAAAGTTGCAGGAAGTGAAAACTAGCTGCTTGCTAATACCTTGAGCACAAGAAATTTTGAACTTGATAGAAGTTTGCGGCAACTGCGACTCAACATACTTACCATGTTTTTCAGTCAAATTGAACACTGTCAAGACAAGAAAAACCAAAGCAATGGCCTGCCTAAGACAACCCTCAAATAAGAGAAACCTCAACCCCGCTACATTATCAACAAATAGCATCTCTAAATAAACATTTGGCCACATAGTCATCAATGTACCATATTGAAGGAGTATTAATGCTCGAAACAATAGGGAATTTTTTACTTTTACAGTGTTGAGAAGGAAAGAATACCCAAGGAGGCTTAATTCAAACCTAGACTGCTCTGATTCTATTAATGGAAGCACCAAAAATCCTTCATCATCAGTGCAACTCAAAGGTCCAATGGGATCAGATCTTCTCAAGGAATCACCGTTCTCTTTGGCATCTTCAACGGCCATAGAAGAAACAGAGGCAACAGAACCACGTGCAACATCCCACCCAGATCTATGTCTCATTCCAGAGACACCATCACCCTCAAAATAATGTGATAGTTCAATGCTTCCTTTCCGATGCTTTCTCCTGTAATATACAATAGGCTGCTTGCCCTCTTTTGGGCAGCTCGGGCTTCCTGAAACAAACTTTCTTAACCTTCCTTTCTCAGCTATCGGTCCTACTCTTTCTAGAAAATCAGATTTACAGTAAAATTTGTTTTTATAACTTTCTAAAGAATGGTCATGAGAAGATTCATTTGACGCTCCTTCAGATAACTTCCATCCCAAATCAGAAGTTTTCTGTTTCTTTAACACATGGGAAGGGGCAGATTTGACACGATGAGAAGATCGAGCCAACCAAGAGATGATGGGCTCAGAATCCATATAAGCACCATTGCCCTCATCTGTATTTGACAAATATTTTCTTACCCGAACTTTTCTAGACTGCAATCGTCCTGTTGCAGCATCAGAAATCTTATCTCCAACCATTGTTTTTTTCCTTGAAGCCTTACCTTGAACTTCAGTAGGAAGCAGCAAGAGTTTAAACCTCTCATTTTGAAGATCAACCCATTCTTCCTCACGATCATCATACTTGACATGATGAAGTTTTATTTCTTTGTTATAGTCATTTACAAGACCAAAATACCAACTTTGGTCCAAAGGCCAGAACATTTTAATTCTTCGATTCAATACCCAGTATGCATCTGAGTCCCTATACAATACTTCATAAAAATGGCGCCTCTTCCTTGAGCGTTTCTTTTCCTTGCCTTGTTTCCTTGGTCTCAATATTCTACCCGCAGCATCAGCTGATGCATATTCTGCCCCACTTAAAGATGAATGATGACTAATGATATCATGACCATTAGACAACGAAACTGGCAACCCATTGGGAGAGGCCTTGCTGTTGGCAGTAAAACCAGTACAACTTGGATCAAATCGTGAAGATAGCATTCTTGCAGCATTCTCCTCAAGATTCTCTTCTTCATCTTCTCGGGTGTCATTACATCTGTTGGTAGAATTATCAGCAGAACACTTGGCCTCCTTCGAACCTTCTAGCACATTTTTCCTTTTTTTAGATTTCCTTCGCACCGCCTTTGCAGGCAAACTCCTATTGACTACAACCAATTGATCTCCATGCCCATCTTCCTCCGTCAGATGATAAGTTGAATTTTCCCCACTTCCAAAATTGTCCTCAAGATTTTCATGACCTATTTTTTCTCTAATCTTCCAAGAGTCACTCCAAGCAACTGAACCATTGCCAATTAATTTAAAAGACTCATCAACCAGATCCTCTTTATTATCTGACTGTTTCACTTCATTAGACACCTGATCAACTACTAATTTTTTTCTTCCTACAAGCCCTCTCTTACGCTTTGGAATTTGCATAACATTTTCACCAAAATTAAGGTGTGGTTTGTCAATCCCACAACTCCAATTTGACTTCTGATTCAAGTTGGAGACAATGTTCAAATCCTGCCCATTCAACTGACCGTCATACACTTCATCCAAACACTTTCTGCCCTCACTACTACCATTTCTTAAACTGCTGATGGACACCCTCTTTCTAATTTTCTTCACTCTTTGCACATCGGCATCTTCGGCGCTGATCTTCCTCTTACAATGCTTCTTTTCATTAAGTTCCGACAACCTAGGTTGGTACAAACTCTTAAGATCCAAAGATCTCGATTTCTTTTGAAATTCCTCGTCATGCGAGTGTTTTTCTATATTTTCCATCAACTTTCCCTCAAGCCCGAATTCCTATCCAAAAATTCCCAAATTTCATATTCCATCATGCACGCATCTACACATTTATCAGATCTGTAATACCAAAGCCAAGCCAAAAATTACCAAATGAATCGTAAAAATCCAAAGAGCGAACACAATCTTCATGCATTTTCAGTCCTAACGAATACGAAAAAATCAATCGCAAATGACAAAATGCCAGAGTGAAAAAAATCACACACCTACCTCAACGAATGAAGCGCAAGGATTGCCCATATCAAATCGAGTCGATCACGACCGCGAGGACGGATTAGGAAATAAAATCATCCAACCGGGTCTTAAACCCTAATCGATTCCTCGAATTCTCGGAACAATTTCAATGATTTCGAATTTTTCCCGGACTTTTTAGATTTAACCGCGAGAGACGGATGGAGCTAGGGTTTCTTCTGATTTCACTCGCTGAAGGGTTAACGTCGAAAATAACGAAATATGGAAAGAAAATACTTGTAGAATTTAAATAGCGCCAAGTGGCGCGCTCTTGGTCGTTAGATTTTTTTAATTCTGTTCAGGTCTTTCGATCTTCCCGATCGTTAAATGTAATTTGACAATTTCTTGGGCAAAGAACGCAATTACCAACGGCTGCGATTGACCAAGAGGAAGTTGAACGGAGAGGATACGACATTAATTCGGCAGAGAAAAATTACTCGGTTTCGGTGAATTTGTTTTTACGTATTAATAAATATACAACTCCCCCGAGTGTTTGTTAAAATTACTTAAAAGCCATTAGTTATTTGATTTAAGTCGTGGCCCAATAACAATTGCGTTTTTACCCAATCAACGTATTATAATTGTAGTGTGTTAAATGTCAAGAAATTCATCAGTCGTTCGCTGATAATGCTATTTTCTTAAGATTTTTGGCACACAATTTATAGTTACTTTTCCAAATAAAATATTGATATTTAGAACT
This sequence comes from Begonia loranthoides, assembly GCA_022433065.1. NCBI lineage: Eukaryota > Viridiplantae > Streptophyta > Magnoliopsida > Cucurbitales > Begoniaceae > Begonia > Begonia loranthoides. The sequence goes on along the minus strand of CM039479.1, from coordinate 28,582,306 downwards.
CACTAAGGTTTTCTGTTTTTGAAGCCTTTTTTTTTTTTTAATTTATTTGCATGGAATAACTTAAAAATGAAATATAATTATTGCCAATATTTGAGACGAAATACAAATAAAAATATCCCGAGCAAATATTAAAATGTCTAACAAAAACTGTAAAATATAAATATAAACTATTCTTTAAAAATATGAATAATATATTGCATTATTGCTTGTGAAGACAATCTATGTGTTACTTTTCTCTAAATTACTCAGTTGTTTGATTGCTCAAAGCTTAATGTTATTGGGTGACGGGTGTACCTTAATTTGACTACAAAAGTTAAACACACAGCAACTACCAGCTTTATGCTTTAAAATGAGGGTTGACCAGCATAATAATCAACGAGTAAGAAAACTATCTGTTTGTTCTAACAACTTACACTTATGAACATTGAGCAATCGTCATTTATGAAGAATTGTCACGTGTCAAACTTATATAATAATCTAAAGTGCCGTGGGGATTCTCAGTAGTAATGACAGGGAGTTAAGAAATTTAGAATACAATAATAATAATAACAACAGTTGAAAATACGAATGAGAAAAAATAAAAAAATAATAGACACTTGAGATATTATGTGTAAAATTCAAGACGGGTAAAAAATTACAAGTAGATTAGAGAAATCACTAATAAAATCGGTACAATGAATTTTGTGACTCAATTTTTTATTTATAACATAAATAAGAAAATCTTAATCATACTGAAATTTCTAACGTGAGCCGAAACCGGCCTAACCCAATTAACACACTATAATTATAATACGTTGAAAATTTACTGTATAAATGTATCTTTAAAACTCCATGAAACACCATCTTCCCCAAAAGCCTCTGAGGGCGAAATCAATAAGTAATATCAATCAAGCTCAAATAATGTTTGAACTTAAGTGTGAACAAAGTATTGGTCATCATATCAGCAGAATTATCATGAGTACTAATTTTACTTACGTCAAAATCAACACGAATAACCACTTCACGAACTAAAATGATAATGAATATCTATGTGTTTCGTCATCTTATGAAACATTTGATTTTTAGTGAGAAAGATAATACTCTGACTGTCGTAAAACATTGTGGCAATCTGCAAGTTTTTGTTAATCTCACTAAATAAACATTATAACCATATAGATTATTTACAAGCATCTGAAAATAGTTATATATTCTACCTGTATAGTAGACAACACAATAATATAATATAATGTAAGGTAGATCTCCAATTGAATATGAAATTGACGTCTATAAAAAATTACCATTTTTTAGGTAAAATTGATGGGAACGGAAGAGATATTCATTAAATAATTTAGTCGACGACCTACTAGCAATTGTTTGTTTGATTACGTGCGAAGATGTTGTAATGCATCGTCGTTATGTTACGAATATAAATGACGTTTTGTTATGATATTTGATAACTATCTACAATCACATTCACGCCCTTGAGTAGGAAATTATTATACGCATACCCTTCTCCATTTATTGGATCAGATGAAACACCGTAAATAGTATAACAATTGGGGACCATTCTGCAAAACGCACGCGTATATAGTCGTCTCTTTCTTCTTCTTCTTCCTTCGTGTAATGCCCAGCTACGTTATCTTCTCCATTTTGCCCTATCCACCTTGCAGCTGTATACGTAGGTAGCAAACTCGCACCGATCTTCTCGTTTCATCTCAGAAGGCGTATCAAACCTAAATTCTCCCTAATAGCCCTTTTGTCAGTTTCCAAAACCTTTGACGTTAATCGTCATAACATTTCCTGCGGATAACTTCATTACTTCCTATCCCTAATTTCCCTGTTTCTCCTTTAGAATTTCTCGATAAGCATTCGATCCATCAAATTTTCTGTTTCTTTTCAAAATTTGCGCAATTTTTCCTTTTAAATCCTCACTCGGGATTTTTCACAGGATATAAATCTTGATTACTTCGATTTTTTATTTTTATTTTAATGCTAATTCGCCATTTGAATTAAGTTTTGAATCTTCACTTGCTCACACTCCAAGCCTCTTGATTCGTATATTAAACGTCAACGTTCTTGATTTTTCGGTCGATATCTGTGGTGAGATATGGTTGGCGGTGGAAGCAGGAGAGACGAGGGATCCTTGGTGATCAACAACACCAATGTGTTTGCAGCTCTCGAGTCTCTGAGGAAAAAGAAGAAATCAGACAAGGAGCGTAAGAGCAAAGGGTCATCCAAGTCACAAGCGGCGCATGTTAAGGAATCAGAGCCACAACTATTCTGGGCACCGGCTCCTTTGAATTCGAAATCATGGGCTGATGTTGATGATGAAGATGATGACGATTACTACTCAACCACAGCCCCTCCTCAGGCTGTGTGGGGCTCGTCTGATCCCCAGGAGAGCAAGGAGAGAGTAAGTAATGTTGAGGTGAGAAGTAAATATGTTTTCTTTTATTATTATTATAAATTTTTTATCAGAGGCCGAGGACGGTGATTCTTGGATGACTTATAATCGCCAAAAACTACACACTGACGTTCTTTATTCTTCTACTCTCGATGCCACTTAAAATGATTTAAGTTGTATTTGTCGCTTTACATGCTGATAATTTTTCGTGCATGAATCAAATGTGTGGTAAATTCTATTTTTTAAAGTTTTCCTCTTAGCTATTTATGGTCGATAAATAACATGAAATGTACATGAATTGAGGAGAATCACAAGCAACCACATAACTCTTCAAAGACTACATACCCCTTCACAATTAGCGACAAACATTTCCCAGGCAGAAAAGAGTCTTACAAAGAACCTTGAAATGAAAACACTCATCCAAAAAATATCTTATTTCTCAAGGTCGAAGACATCAAATCTAGAAATATGGGACAAGTTGGCCACCAGCGTTTTATACCCAAGCCCACCATCTCCAAAAAACTAAAACATTTTGATTGATTGTGGTATCATGTAATCAATGCCAAACCACCCAAGCTCCCAACACCAAAGCGAAGATCTCACCTTGCAATGTACAAGGTGACATCTCACCTTGCAATGGACAAGGTGACGATTCACTTTCTCCTCTTCCTTTATGCACATAACGCATATATTAGGAAGGGAAAAATTTATTCTCTTATGATTGTTGGAGTCCTAGTGAAGAAATCCGTTCTAGAGTTCACACATGAGGCTCTGAGTTCTGATTTTCTGACGAATTCTTTATTCTACTTGACGTGACGAATTCTTTAAACAATAGAGATAAAGTGATCTACCTCCACATCCTTTAAATTATAAATAAAAAGATTGTACTCTTTCTCACCACTAACATCAAATCCCACTTTGACATTCATATAAATCTCTCCTTTGTCCCTTTGATTCAATTGTCATTCCAAAAGAAAAGATGCTCTTCAAACTTCTAATTTTGAAAGAGACTTGCTTCTTAAAGATCCTGTTACGGAAAAGATGTTTTTGAGATAAGGAGAAATTGCAACTGCTAGTTATTAATTTATTTGCGCATGTTTTGTCTTGGTTATTGGTCATTATCATCTATCGTTTAATTCTGATGCTAACCTTTAGTTTTGTGAATAAGATTATACCTTCTTACCACATGGAAATGCTTATACAGTTTTCTTTTGGAATTGGAGGTTTTGCATCAGTGGGTCATTGATCTATGGAGTTTGAAAAATTATTTTTTTAAACCTCTCTTTTTTGAGAGCATAACTGTTAGAATTATCTTTTAGTTTGTGTTGTTTGTTGGATGAACGCTTTAAAGGTTTTTCTTTCTTGTATTTATGACCAATTAGATGCTTTACAAACATTCCTAACTAATTAAAAAAATTTCATTGCTGACTGATGTGTAGAGTAGTAGTAGATATTAAAATTAGCTGGAGTAATTGGAGGTGAGGAGTAGTTATAATGTGGCTAACGTTGTGGCGTGATTAGTTATGACTAGTCAAACTTGAAGTCATTTGTCATTACACGCAATGAGAGTAGTGTTCAGGTGACTACAACTGTGTTGTAGTTGGACATTTCAATAGTTTTGTGTCATACTTGGTGCATTCCAGCCTGATGGTGAATGACAAGCAAAAGAAGTAGGTTAAATGGGCTTGAGATTGCTGTTGCTTTGTGTTGTGTGAATGGTCTTAGCTTAGCTAAATATGGTAAGAATGTTTCCGCTCACATGCTGATTGTTGCTCTTACAATATTGAGTTTTACATACTTTTCTGCCGGCATATCATATCTGGAATTGCAGTCAACTTGTTTAGCTGCTTAAATTTTGTAATAAGATAGAAATGTGTACAAGTTAATCGATGTTTGTTGGCAGGAGAGTGAGAGCGAAGAAGATATCCTTGACGAAGGGGATGAAGATATAGAGGAGGAGCATGATGTCTTCAATGAACCAGAGGTCCCCGTACATCATGAGCCTGTGGCAAAGAAACCTCCTGAGGCATCTGTAGTGCCCAAGGAGACTGAGAGGCAGCTTACCAAAAAGGAAAGGAAGAAGAAGGAACTTGCAGAACTAGATGCTCTTCTGGCCGATTTTAAAGTAAATCTAAATGAGAACAGCAGCCAAAACGAGTCATGTGGTAATTGTAATGAGTTTTCCTTTTTTGTCTTCCCATTCATTCACCCGAATTATATAATATCAGAATTGTGGCTCTTAATTTTGCTTGCAAATGTTAGGGATTATGTATTATTAGTTAGCATCATCATTTTTTTGGTTTATAGTTTTATGCTAATGATGGCTTTAATTGGGAGATATTAATATGCATTTGCAGACATTGAGGACGAGAAGAGAGACGTTGACGCTGATTTAGAAAAGAAGGAACATGTTCCTGTAGAATCCAAAAGTGCCAAGAAGAAGAAAAAGAAGGAGAGAGCTTCCAAGGAAGGGAAGGAGTTACCAAATAACTCTGATTTGGCCACTGAACTTGAGGAAGCAGCTGGCAATGATCAAACGGAGGAAGATGCATCAGCCATCGATGTCAAGGAGCGGCTTAAGAAGATGGCGACCACGAAGAAGAAGAAATCAAAGAAGGACATTGATTCTGCCGCAAAAGTTGCTGCTCAAGAGGCTGCTGCAAGGACAGCAAAACTGGCAGCTGCCAAGAAGAAAGAGAAGAATCATTACAGCCAACAGCCGGCGGCACGGTAAAGAGGCTTAGGCTGCAGTCATTGGACAAATGCGGAATAATCGGTGGGAGAGTGGTCAGTTCGGTGGGTTTTGTGGACAAAGACGCGAAGTTCTATTACATGGACTAAAATGGGAAGTTTTTGGCTTGTTGGATAGCAAATTAGTTTCAAGATTGTCATGGAACATGGGGGCGCCTGATCTTGTCAGTTTTGCTCATTGTAATTATGGAGATTCTAGCTCAAGTCTTCAGCAGGTCTTGATGTTGTTCAGTTATTATATTGTCATGGAGTTGCTCTCTTTTGTTGAAGCCAATAATATACAATGTCAAGTTTTTATTTGATTCATTTATTACTGTAATTAGTAATCTCAACTCTATGATTCAAGGCCTTGAAGAAGTTAGACCCGGTGCCCCTCTCTCTCCCCAACCAAAATTTCTGCCCAGGATGGTAACTCGAAACTCCTTGAGGTCTATGTAGCTAATTAACCTATTTATCGTTATTATTTGGAGATTGTGCGGGTGCTGAAAGTCACGTGTTCAGAAAAAACACAGCACAAAGTAAATATTAAAGAAAGTATAAACGATGGGAGGCGAGCAAAGTTATAGTTATTCCGACCTTCTGCGTGGCAACTCCGGCGACTTGGGCGTTATATTACCAATCCCATCCTGTTCTCAACATCTCCGTTCTCCACTCTCTCTCTCACAGAAAAGTTACAGGGCCTCTGCAATTGAAAACATATATTCGGAGGGGTTGTATTTCTTTGTTTCTTCTTTCCTCTGCTAATGGAAGAAATTCATTCTTCTTCTTTGTTCGTGTCTGCTCCACACACGCCATCTATCTCTCGATAGCAAATGCGCCGGTGAGCTCAGATATTCGCCTAGCCCGTCTGGCGAGTTGGAATAATAATTTCCCCCTCTTTGTGTGAATAAGCTCTGCTGAAAGCCAATTCCCTTTAGTTAGTCTTGTTAAAAACCTAGGCAAGGGGTCCGTAGTCGTCCCATTCACTCGTTGGACTTCACCTAGACGGTATTTTTTTTGAATGCCCAACTTCTTCGTTGCAGGTTTTCTTTTATTCCTCTACTTCCCTTTGTGTTTTCACGTTTGTTTTTCTTTACACGTGATATCTATTAGGAGCTCAAATGGCAGCTCATCCTTGCTCTTGCAATTGTTTTTGGTAGTATTAACGGGAGTTTACCTCTGCTTTATTAAGTTTTATTGATATTTTTTTAATTCTCATTCTTAAGAGCTTTTATTTGGTTTCTCCCCTGGCTGTCAGTTTTGGGGATTTTCTCCTTTCCTATACCTATTAATAATTACTTATTTTCTGGACATTGTTGATTGAAATTTTGGTGCTGAAACAGAGAATTTATGCATGGGGATTTTCTGATGTGTTCAACTTTCTGGGGACTAAGGCCAGGTTCTTGGTCCGTCCCCTACAAATGAGTCACTTTTCTGAGGCATTTGTCTGAAGGAAGATAATGAGTGTGACACTTAATCATGCCTTCCTTGGGATTCCACTTAGCTCTTTAAGTTGCAAGAATGAAGTAAATAGTGCTTGTTTTCGTGGAGAGCATCTGCAGAAAAGGATTTGTCGGAAATGCACTTGTACAAAGAAGCATGAGTGGATATCCCATGTAAATAGATTTTCCCAATTTTGTGGGCAGCATTTAGAGATATTAAGGAAAAATTTGCGGTCACGAAATGGTTTTGGGGTGAAATGCGTTAGTAAACCATTTGCTAGAAGGAAAGCTGTTGTGAATTTTCTGAGTCCTCTGCGCCAAGAAGGATTAATTCTAGTTAGATGTTCTGTGTTTTTTGCTGTGATTTCTGGGTTATGCTTATTGGTGTGGTATGGGCGAGCAAAGGCCAAGGCTTTTATTGAGACCAAACTTTTGCCTTCAGTTTGCTCTACTCTTAGTGAATATATTCAGCGCGAACTTGATTTTGGCAAGGTTCGAAGAATTTCTCCTTTGAGCATCACCTTGGAGTCTTGTTCAGTTGGTCCTCACTACCAAGAGTTCTCTTGTGGTGAAGCCCCAACCATAAAACTACGAATTCGGCCTTTTGATAGCTTGAGGAGAGGGAAAATAGTGATTGATGCTGTTTTGTCTCACCCTCGAGTCCTAGTGGTGCAAAAGAGGGACTATTCTTGGTTGGGAATACCTTTTTCTTCCGAAAACACTCTGCAGAGTCACTTCTCTACGGAAGATGGAATTGATTATAGAACAAGAACTAGGAGGATTGCTAGGGATGGAGCAGCTGCTCGTTGGGATAAAGATAGGGATGATGATGCTAGGAAAGCTGCTGAGATGGGTTACATAATTCCTGAGAATGATGTTGGTTCATATGAGAATGGTGCATGGAGAGAGGGAGCAAATCCATCAGTAGACTTTATAAATTCTGAGCCCCATCTCTGCAAGGATGCAAATATGCATGAAAAGGATCATCATTGCATGGATACTGGACTTGATTACAATATGAAGCATTCTAGTCTGGAAAAATCATTTGGTGTATACAACCCTGGTTCAGGTCTTAAGTTCTGGACTAGTGTGATAAAGAGGCCAAAGGACAAGTCAAAAAAGAGGAGTTTTATGGGGAATGATGTGTTATTATGTGATGGTGTCGCCAAAAGAAGAATTTTCGAGCAAAGTGCAGTAGCGGCTCTTAAATATTTCAAGGATTTATCTGAGAGTAACATTGGCGACCCTTCTCAGTCGCCCGAGGATTTTGATTTCTCGAACCTCCAGACCTTCTTAGTCAAAAGAGAGACTGAAATCAATGTTGAATCTCCTGTTATAAATTATATTGACCAGGTTCAAAAACAGCTTGGTGATTCTGGGATTCAACCATCTGGTACAGAGGACAATGTTGATGGGGTGATTAATACTGTATCTGGTAATAGTAATAAATGCAATGCAGAGGGTGATGAGGTTGTCGATGAAAGTTTTGAAAGGGATATTTCAATTCAAATGGATGATAAATCTCAATTATCGATTTCCACAAATCTCAAGCCTCAGTTCATGACTTACTCAGTAGTTAGGAATTGGCCTTTTCACTTAAACTCAGTATGTACTTATCTTTATAAAAATCTGAGAGAGCATCTATCTTATCTTTTGGCTGGGCCCATTCAAAAGCTCCAGTTAGGAATGGGTGCACGAGTTGAAGATATTGTGTCAGAGTTCAATGATGGGGCAGATTTAGTTGAGCCTGAAGGCATGGAGAAGATGCTTCCTGTTATGCTTGATTCCGTTCATTTCAAAGGTGGAACACTGATGCTTCTTGCATATGGTGACAGGGAACCCAGGTGAGCTAATTTTTTATCATATATTATAAGACGTGAAAGATTAAATCAACACAAGAATATAATATGCCTTGCTGCTTATAGAAGACAACAAGGACCATCAATTGCTACAAAGGTTTCAAGCTCTTTAGAATTAAATACTATTTTTGTAATCAATCCATTAGTTCGTCTAGGACCATTTGAAATTGAAATCAAGTAAACTTGAGTTGATTTTAGTTCATTTTGAGACAATTATGAAGGACTTTGTTTCCATAACTTAAAATTTAACTTGTGTGACTGGAACATAACGAGACTTGTAGGGAGTTGATGGTTAAATGGTGTTGCCATAACGAGACTTGTAGGGAGTTGATGGTTAAATGGTGTTGCGAACAATTAATATATATTTGACATTTATTATTACCTTGAAGTCTGTTGATGATTTATTTTATTTCTCATGTGTGGTATATATGTGTGTATGTTAGAAGGCAGTTAAAGAGAAGTCAGCTAAAAAGAAAACTTCATTTATAGCTTGTATTTGGTATTTGAAATAAATTTTGAAACAATGGCATGCCAAAAAGTTATTTTGTTGATTGAGATTAAGTAAATTCTCTCTAAAGTGCAATTAGAATAAGTAAGATGTGAGGAATTTGTTAAGTTTCGATGAATGTAAGATGTGATGAATTTGTGTTTTAAGCAAAAACACGTTTAATTTTGAATACTTGTTAGAGAGATGGAGAATGTCAATGGACACGTGAAATTTCAAAATCACTATAGCTATGTGCATGTCCAACTAAGTGGCAACTGTAAGATGTGGAGATCTGATGTTGCGACTGAAGATGGTGGCTGGTTGTCTTGTGATGTATTTGTTGACATTGTGGAGCAGAAATGGCATTCAAATCTGAAAATTGTTAATCTCTTTGTTCCGGTAAGATAAGGAGTTGTTGAGGGTCAATATTCACTTTTTGTTTGAATTTTGTGCTGCATCATGGACAAAAAATTATGCTCGTTGTGTTTATGTTTCTATTTTCTACAGCTCTTTGAAAGGATTTTGGAGATTCCAATCATTTGGTCTAAAGGAAGAGCCACCGGTGAGGTGGTTTTCTAACATTATTTTATTTTTTTCTCGTTATTGCTATTTTATTTTCTAATATCACATGTTTGCTCAAAATTTTACTTTCACGTGAGCTATCAACTTAGGCATTTGATGGATGAAATTTTCTTGACGAGGGTATGCCAAGTTTGATATTTTTTTTTATTGGGTTGAGAGACATAGCTCAAAAATGCAATCTTTGGTTCTGATGCTTCTTGCCTAATTTTGTTTGTCGATTTTGTGTGGTTAGAATTGAGAGCGCCATACAAATGACATATATGATGTTCATTATTGAAACATTCTTTACATCTTAGCTTTGTGAATGGATGTGATAGTGATAATAATTTTATCTTGAGTATTAATTACTATTGTCCGTTGTTATTATTTAGGCTACATAGTACTTATTATTATTTTTGGATGAGAGCATGGAATGCTTATTCTTAAACTATTCTAACTTGACTTCTTGCTTCAGTTTAAAGAGATTCATGTAATTCTGAAAATGTAGATTATATGAATAATTATTGTTTGATTACTTGATTTAGTGTGTATATTTTAATTTCTTATTAAAAAATTGTCTAGGTACCAGAGATCAACTTTAATACCTACCAGAGGTTTTTTTAATTATTATTTAAGTTTCATTTTCATTACTTAAATTTGTATGTTTAGTAATCTTTTTTATTCTATTTCTTATACATTGTGGATTAGTAAATTTTTTCTTCTCTCTAATTGTAATTTATATGTTTTTATCCCACAAAACAACAATCAAATATATTTTTAACCTCTTGTTGTGGTCAAAATTTGGTTATTAGTGAGTGTTTTTTTTTAGGTTCATTTGTGCATGTCAAAAGGAGAGGATTTTCCTAATCTTCATGGCCAACTTGATGTGACTGGGTTGGTCTTTCAGATTCTTGATGCTCCGTCATGGTTTACTGTGAGTAATAGTTTCTACTGTATTTTTCATGCCCACCTCATGGTAGAAACTTGTCAGTCTATTCAATTTCTTATGAATCTATACTTCATCCGTCAATGTTGCCATTTTGTGTTCACGCTCCCAATTTTTTAGCTATTTTTTTAATTGAAGCATGACACGAATTACAATTTTTTACTTGTCAATTCTCAACTGTTATTTTGTTCTCTTAAAAGCTTACTACAATGTGTCCCTGTGTTCTTTTTGGGAGGGGTTCTTTGTTGAGAGTGAGATAATAAGAGAAGTGAGGGTAAATTAGGAAATTAAAAGGTTGATGTGGCATGGTTATATATATTAGAAATGCGGGAAGGAATGAGGGGGATTGAAGATTGTTGCTTAATGTTCTTGAAGGAGATTATATTTAGGTTTCCGAATTTGTGATTTTCCAAATTCGTGGTTAAGTTTAAGATTAATTTTCAAATCTTAGCATTGTTGCTAGATTTGTAGATTGTTCTTTCAGATTATTCGGGTTCATTGTGCAACATTCTTCCCCTCTTTTTTTTTTGTATTTTTTTTAGCACACTTTGTTTCTTTTCTTTATACAAAAAGCTTACTACAATTTGAATTATTTTGATACTTTTTATGCTTTTATGCAGGAAATATCAGCAAATTTATGTTTCCGTGGTCAACGAATATTCTTACATAATGCTACTGGCTGGTTTGGCAGTGTACCCTTAGAAGCGTCTGGGGACTTTGGTATTCATCCTGCGGAAGGAGAGTTTCATCTTATGTGCCAGGTATGTCCTTTATTCCTTGACATGGCTAATTTTTTATTAGAAACAAAATTTGTATAAAAAAGGAGTGCTCTGATAAGGAGGTCATAAAAAAGAAAAAAAAAATTCTCTAAGGTGGAGAAACAAAATGATAAAAAATTACATCCTTTTCCAATTGAAAAACATTTTAATGTTTCTATGTTGGATTTGCTTACTTATATTAATTGTTTACGCCTATCTCATGAGACATGTAAGGCTTCACTCGATAAAATAGGATTTAGAGAATGTTGTTTTTTTATTAGTAATGTCAAAAGCATCAAAGGATGAAATGTACGTAACTGGAGGGAGCTACAAAAAATGGCCAACTCTATATATCTTCAGCCTTACTGTTAAACCCTCCTCCACCATGAAAGGATATTACAAAAGAATGAGAGAAATTTTTCAAAATCAAACATCTCTCCAAAAATAACTGTTTCTCTTTGTCCAAATAAACAATGACTGATAAAATTAAGGGCCTAGGGCTACATCATTTCGGGGGATTTTGAATTCAAGTTTTGGATCGTCACTCTGTAATGTTTACAATTGAAAAGACCCACGTGTTAAGTACTTCAAAAATTTTGGCTAATATGTAGTTGGAGAATGTTAAGAAATGGTCAAATTCGCCTAAAACAAAACAACTTAACCTTATGGCATTGGTGGTAATATAACAGCGGGTGGCTGATATGTTTAAACACCATTTTTCTTCACTCTCTTCAGAAGTTGGCATAAAATAAAAATTTTCTTGTTCTTGTGTATATATTTAATAAGAAATGTGATAGTTTAACACATTCTTCGGCATTATTGGCTTTTACTTGTATCTTCCTATTGATAGTAAGCATCCACATCTGGATACTAGGACACTATTGGTTTGTTATAGTTTTGTTTGAGTGTGGGAATTCTATCTCTATGTATATTTCCGTTCATGATTGTGATTTGATGGTCTAAATGACACTTGCGGTGGAAGCTTCCGCCTGAGTCTGAGCTAGTGGAATGGCTATGTTGTCTGTATAGCTACATATTTGATTGAATCTTATGTATTATTTAGTTGACTGTATATTACTTCAGAGATGTAAAATTGACAAACAAATTTAATTGGATTTTTTCCAAGTTTAAATAATCAAATTATAATGTAATCATTTACATTCTTTGATTTTTTTTTTTATGTTGTCCTTTCCTGTATTTCTTTACTTTAATGTTATCTTTTATCATCTTTGATAAAATTGATATTGTCCCCTAATTTATGTTTTTTAATTTGTTAGGTTCCTTCTGTTGAAGTAAATGCCTTGATGAAAACTTTTAAAATGAAACCTCTCTTGTTTCCGGTATGCATTTCTCATTTATTCATTTTAAGTTTCTTTCTTTCACTACAAAAAAAAATAGTGTAGTTGACTTGGCTGCATAATGGGGTAGTTGTCATGGACCCAAATTATTCTTCTCAAAGACGATATAACATTCCTTACGAACAAACACATTTTATAGCTAGGGAGTTTATATATAAGAAATTAAAATTGTCAATAAGAAGAACGATTGTAAAATGGATTTGAATCTGTTCCTTCGTGTTAAAAAATTTCGATCCTACTATCTTGAGGTTAAATTGGCCGTGAAATGGCCTGCAATTAGGGATTGTGTTGTTGGTGAGTTCTCTATGTTTGTTATCCTTCCAAATCTCATATCATTGACACTTTAAAAGTAAGGCACTTTAAAATCACGGCTAACTTTGAAATAAACTTTTTAGGACAAAGAAACCCCTTAAAAACTGCATTTGTTTCCCAACCACAAGGAAGAACTTTTATTTGGGAGATTGTGTTCTGTTCCTGATTTAGTTTGTTTGGAATAGAACTTTATTTTTTTTGGTATAATGCCTGCTATAAATATCTCCATGCTGCTCGTAGTTTTCTACTCGCACCCTTGTGAATAAAAAGGGAAAAGGAAAAGGCGATGTAAATGGAAGGTTATGTGCAAACTTTATCTTCGTGTTTACCACTTTTTTTATAATGGCAGTTGGCAGGCTCTATAACTGCTGTATTCAACTGTCAAGGACCACTATTTGCTCCTATCTTCGTGGGAAGTGGGATGGTTTCTCGGAAAACAAATCATTTATCTTTTGATATTCCTGTGTCCCCTGCTAGTGAAGCAATTGTGAATAGTAAAGAGGCCGGTGCAGTGGCAGCATGTGATCGAGTTCCATTTTCCTATTTGTCTGCTAACTTCACTTTCAACACAGACAACTGTGTAAGCATAATTGAATATCTTGGATAATATTCTGCATTTCTTTATCTAGATCCTTCTACTATTAATTTTTGTGCAACAGATGGCTGACTTGTATGGGATCAGAGCTACACTTGTAGATGGTGGTGAAATTCGAGGAGCAGGGAATGCATGGATTTGCCCAGAGGTTGGTAACTGCAAATGAGATGGCTTGACTGTTGATTAATCGATCGAAAATTTTCAGAATTATGTTAGTGTTTCTTCTATTTTGCTATATATAACTGTTAACATTTTTGACAATCAAGTATCTCAAATGGCAAAAGGTTTGCAACTTTATTTTGGATAGTCTCTCCCAATTGATAGTTAGTCCTAGGTCTTTGTTCTTTATTGTAGTTATAGGTATCTTACCATGATGTCGTTTAAGCAGCAACACATTCTTTATTAATCATATGAAAACTCAATCTTCATGCTGGCAGATGATATAAACAGTAAATGCATATCGGAAGTGAAATATTAACATGCTGAATTGCACTCTTTATTTCTTGATTTTTCAATTGTATTTTTTAAATTGAAACTTATTTCTCAATTCTTATATGTAATGCTGTTTTTCTCAGGGTGAGGTGGATGATACAGCAATAGATGTGAATTTTTCTGGAAATGTTTCTTTTGATAACATTATTAGTCGATATATACCTGGTTATCCACATGTGCCGCTCAAATTAGGTTTCCTACATGGTGAAACGAAAATTTCAGGATCTCTGTTGAGACCGTAAGACTTCAGGATCTCATCCTTAATTTTGAAAACTAGACCTTTAGAAATTTTCATATATATATATATATATATATATTTGTTTAAGGATGCTCTATCTTCTCTCTCACTCTCTTTTGAACAGGAGGTTTGACATTAAGTGGATAGCACCCAAGGCTGAAGGATCTTTTAGTGATGCTCGTGGAGATATTATCATCTCCCACGATTATGTTATTATTAATTCTTCATCTGTTGCATTTGAATTGTCCACCAAAGTTCTAACATCTTATCCTCTCAAGTATTGGATAGATATGGAAGATTTGGAAGCCAAACCCCGTGTGCCTTTTGCTGTTGAAGGGGTTGAGATGGATTTACGAATGCGGGGTTTTGAGTTCTTTAGTGTAGTCTCTTCATATTTTTTTGATTCTCCAAGACCCATGCAGTTGAAAGCAACTGGAAGGATCAAATTTCAGGGAAAAGTTTTAAGACCTTCTAAAGCTACTGACAAGCAGGATGTTAACTTTGGGAAGAGTAAGCAACAGGCTCTTTTGACAGATGAAGAAAAAGATAGACTTTGTGGTGATGTTTCTATATCTGGTCTCAAGTTAAATCAGTTAATACTTGCACCTCAGCTAGCTGGGCAATTGAGCATTTCACCTGACTCTATTAAGGTTAAGCCAGTAGGAAATATTTTTAAGCAATGATATCATTGGGCTTGAAATATTTGTACATTTGTTCATTATTTTAACTGTGTTTGGTTATACTTCTTCATGGGCAGTTATAGACATTTACATGCCCTATATCTCTACATTCTAAAGTTTTTCTTGTTGAAGCTCAATGCATCTATATTTTACTCAATAGAAGTGCATCTTCTCCTTGACATTTTATCTGCTGTTTAGCTCAATGGTTCGTTGGTTTTGTGGATGTCTTTTTTGGTTTCCCGAACCTATTCCTTTTATTGTTGCCTTCTTTGGGACTTGCCAATACTTGCTTTTTTTAACAAAAACAAAATTGCCAATGGTGGATCTGTTTGGGGCGAAGTTATTGAACCTCTAGCATTGGGGCCTGGGAAAACAAATGTAACTTTAACAACTATGTTATCTTGTTCATAAATTTTCAAAATTTTCTTGTTCTCTGTTTAGTCTTCAAATTTGGAATTTTTTCCAATCACATATTTTAATTTTATTGTATGAATACAATTGTAGTTCATGCATATATTGTTAATGTCCTAATGTCTCTACTTGTGATGACATGCAATAAATTCTTCTCCTACTCAACATATTTCGTTTCAAATGATGAATTGTTGGGGCCTTGTTGAAACCATTTGTGCTCTCAGCTTGGCCTGGCTGCCCATTATAACTTAAATCAATGAAACAAAAATTAGGGTGACCTGAAGAATGTGTCCATTTAGAGAAAACATATTAAACAACATTGTGATACATATCTTGTATAATTTAATAAACGACGTAACACAATTACAAAATAGCGAGACATTTAAGGGATCAGTTAGCTCTCTCTTTAAACTATTTTATCAAAATATTGATACCTCTTCTTGATATTCTTATCCCTTTAAATAAAAAATATAAATAGAATACTAAAAATTATAATTAAATAAATATTTAGGAATCTTAAAAAACACTTAACATAAGTACACTACAATAAGTGCATTATATCGGGACTCTATCATTGGTTCTATCATTACTTCATTGACTCTATTACACTGTTCATCTTTTATTTGAGCTCTACTGATATGAAAGTTTAACTATTGATGCTAGGAATTGCCGCTGCATAAGATAGAGTTTTAATCATTACAGTTGAATCAAGCAAAGGCATCGGTCTTAGAGTTTACAGTAATGATCTTCATTTCTACTTATGTATTTTTGATCCTTGGCTCTCTGATGTAGTTGGATGCAACTGGTAGGCCAGATGAAAGCCTTGCGGTGGAATTTGTTGGGCCATTTCAGGCTGGTGATGCTAATTCACAAAATGCTAAGTTATTGTCCTTTTCGTTACAGAAGGGACAACTAAGAGCTAATGTTTGTTTCCGGCCATTTCACTCTGCTCACTTAGAGGTATTTGTGTTTGTTTTTAAAGAATTTTCTCTCCTTTTATTTTTTATTTTTTATTTTTAAGTCTCTATGTAGGAATGATTGACTGTTCTCCACAACCTTTTTTTTAATTTCCTTTTCAAAAGTTTCTAAGCATCATTTTTCTTTCCTTCCTTTTTCTGTGATCTTTAGTTTCGCCATTTGCCACTTGATGAGTTGGAGCTTGCTTCACTTAGGGGAACAATACAAAAGGTATGTCTTAGGAGGAAACTATGTTTCCAATGTTATACCACTGTTTCTGGCACTATAAGAGTGCCTCAGCTCATAAATCTATTTATGATGTTTAAAATGCGTTGAAGTTTACTTCCAAGTTGCATAGGAAGAATAATAATTGAAGCTACATGTTCTTCTCACTCAATTTTTGTTAAAATTATGCAGTCACAAACAACATAAATTTGTTAAAAGTAAAACTATTTAATCTAATCTTAGTTTCTTTATTGCTTAATTTCAGGCAGATATTCAACTAAATCTTCAGAAAAGAAGAGGCCATGGCCTATTATCTGTACTTCGACCAAAGTTTAGTGGTGTGCTGGGTGAAGCCTTAGATGTTGCTGCTAGATGGAGCGGGGATGTTGTAAGTATCAATAGTGAAGTTCATTGTGCTATTATCCTATCAAAAACTTTGTTTCCTTTACCATGTATAACGACATTGAAAAAGACATATTGATTCTCTCCCATTCTCAAGTTCTGGCTATGGGCATTGAGCTACTGTTGCCCTCCAACTGAAGAAATTAATTAACATATTGTGCGTCATTGAACAGGAATATCTTTTATACATAACCACTTAGAAGTTTTAATATCTACATGCTGAAATGTCTGTTGGTTTTTTGGGTGTAACTTATGTGAAGATCACGGTGGAGAAAACTATTCTTGAACAAAGTAATAGCCGTTATGAACTACAAGGTGAATATGTGCTTCCGGGCACTCGGGATCGAAATTTGTTTGGGAAGGAAAAAGGTGACTTCTTCAAAAGGGCAATGGCTGCACGTTTGGGCAGTGGTTTGTCTTCAATGGGAAGATGGAGAATGAGACTTGAAGCGCCAAGGGCTGAGGTTGCTGAGATGCTTCCGCTTGCTAGACTACTTTCTCGAAGTTCTGATCCTTCAGTTCACTCAAGATCGAAGGTTGTATCCCAAATGATTGTATGGGAATTTATCTGAATTGATATAATTATCTATCAATTAACTCTTTTGCTACTTGTTGTTTTTATCCAAGAAGTAAATTCATAACCCCTCCATCCTTTTGTCAGAGGTAATGAGCTAGAAGAGTTACTAATAAAAAGAGTGGATATAAAATTTGTAAATGTAGAAGAGGGAGAATTACATTCGTGTCAAGTAGACTTTGGGTGTCAAAATATTTGCATTATATTTTTATGTCAACCATATAGTATCTTCAAGCTTAAGGCGATTCATCAGTTGGTCACTGTAAGGTCCATCACTATAAATATATTTGTGCTAGACTCATTTATAATATAATGACAATGAAATAGTGACATTAACACTGTGTCTTTGGATCACAGTACCTGACCCATATATTGGTGTGCCACCTATAATACGGAGGTCATGGTAAACATAGTGATTGTGGTCCATGGCCTGTTGTTTTAAGATTTGAATATTGAAGTTAAAAAAAAACTAAAAAAATTACTTAGTTAAAAAAAAACTAAAAAAATTACTTTTTTTACTGCAGGACCTTTTTATTCAATGTTTGCAGTCAGCGGGTTTATCAGCTGATAGTCTCCAAGACCTACTTGAGGTACTTTTTCATTGAAAAATCAACTCACACTGTATTAGAATTTGCTATTTCTATCGTCACAACTCTGTTTATGTATATTTTAATCTGAGTATACTAGTTATTTATTTTCTATTTTTCCTTCTTTGTTAATGGATATTTAGCTGAGCTTTATCGAATGTGACCTCCTAAAATGTTTGCATTTTTCTTGTTATTCTAGGTAAAAAGAAATGTTTATGTTGTGGAAGTCCCAGAATCCCACTTCTAACAGCCGAATTTTAATGTTTATGCTCTTCTTTGGGGATTTCTTAATTTTCTGATTTTGTATTTTTTTTCATTGAGTAAGAGTTCTTGATGTTTTGATTATTTGAACCTTTCTTTTTTCAGGTGATACGTGGGCATTTTACTCCACCAGATGAGGTCATTCTTGAAGACTTGAGTCTTCCTGGTCTAGCTGAACTCAAAGGTCGCTGGCATGGCTCTCTTGATGCCAGTGGAGGAGGCAATGGTGATACAGTGGTAGGGATTTGTGAATTCTATGAGATCACTGAATTCTGGAATCATGACGACTAGATACCTAATGATGAAGTTCAAGTGAAAATCAAGCCTAACAATATACTCTCTTTTGATTAGTAGCTATTTTAGGAATTGTAGTTTGAGGAGGACTTCTTTTCACAACTAATTGTTTTAAGAAAACAATGTATTAATTTCAAATAAAAGAGTTTGCAAGAGGGTGAAAATTTTTCCATATGCCAATCAAGAGTGGCTATTTCTTCCAAATTAAGAGTTACTCCAAAGAGGGGTGACTCACATTTTCAAGAATCTAATCTTATCCAGTAAGGCTATATATAATCATGGCACCCAACTTTTGTTGTAATTAGATTTCTGGGTAAGTTGGTCAATATGACACCCAACTATAATTGTTGTTCTATCATTATTTCTTTGCCAGAACTAGTTTTGCCCGTCTGGTAATGTGATTGTTTGTAATCCATAAGCTAGGGCTTTTTTGGTGCATTTAGATCTAGAAGAATAAAATAATTTTTGATAATGTGCTTTGAGATATGAAGGCTTTTAGATCTGTTTTTGTAGTACTCTCTTTTGATGGGGAAGATTAATTTTCAGGTTACCTTTTTTGGCACATCTCTTTCTTTTCACATGTACCTTTTACTGATTTGAAAAAACTCTTGCAGGCAGAATTCGATTTTCACGGAGAGGACTGGGAATGGGGAACCTACAAAACTCAACGTGTTCTGGCTGTTGGGGCATATAGCAACAATGATGGTTTGCGCCTGGAAAAGATTTTCATCCAGAAAGACAATGCCACAGTCCATGCTGATGGGACTTTGTTAGGTCCTAAATCCAATCTCCACTTTGCTGTTCTCAATTTTCCTGTCAGTCTTGTTCCCACTGTGGTTCAAGTCATGGGATCTTCAGCAACTGACCTTGTTCATTCTTTGAGGCAACTTTTGATACCGATAAGGGGAATATTGCACATGGAAGGAGATCTCAGAGGAAGTCTCGCGAGACCAGAATGTGATGTGCAAGTGAGGCTCCTTGATGGTTGTATTGGGGGCATTGATCTTGGTCGAGCTGAAGTTGTTGCTTCCCTCACCTCAACCAGTCGTTTTCTATTCAATGCAAAATTTGAACCAATTGTTCAAAATGGTCATGTACATATTCAAGGGAGTGTTCCTGTTACATTTATTCAAAATGGCATACTAGAGGAGGAAGACACAGAAACTGATAGAAATCAAGCAACTTTGGTTTATGGTTGGGGCAATGAAAGAGATAGAAGTTCTGTTGATGAGACGATTGAAAAGAAGATTTCTAGGGATAGAAATGAAGGTTGGGACACACAATTGGCAGAAAGCCTTAAGGGTCTAAACTGGAACATCTTAGATGCAGGAGAAGTTAGGATTGATGCTGACATTAAAGATAGCGGCATGATGCTGCTAACAGCTTTATCACCTTATGCCAGCTGGCTTCATGGAAATGCTGACATTATGCTTCAGGTGAGTGCAGTTAAACTGTTAAAGTGTTTGTGAACTCGGACAGAACTTGTAATTTATATGCCCAAGTATTTTAATTTTTATAGAATCAATAAGACTTGTGGAATCTGTCATTCAACTTTCTTCTTCTTTTTTATTACAAAAAATATATACAGGTTAGAGGGACTGTTGAACAGCCAGTGCTCGACGGATCAGCGTCTTTTCACAGGGCTTCTATATCTTCACCTGTCCTCCGAACACCACTGACAAATTTTGGTGGCATAGTTCATGTGAAATCAAATAGATTATGCATCAATTCTTTGGAAAGTCGAGTAAGCAGAAGGGGAAAACTGATTTTGAAAGGGAACTTACCTCTTCGAACAAGTGAAGCATCTCTTGGCGATAAAGTTGACTTAAAATGTGAAGTTTTGGAAGTCCGGGCGAAGAATATTCTAAGGTTTTTATCAATTCCAAATATTTCTTTTCATCAAGAAATTTTTGGAAGGTTAATGTTCTTGTCATATGCTTGGCTGATTATTATCTGTCTTCCTTTGTTCATTTTCTTCTCTCCACTCATTCCTTTCCGTCCTCTATTCACACAAAAAGGGACTAATATTTTCTTTCCTCGTTCTCTCTAGAGGATTCGCTATGTTCTTCTGCTACTTCAATTTTTCCTATAAAAGTTTCTTTAAGGACTTCATTTTTTTTGTTGGTTTCACAGTGGCCAAGTGGACACTCATTTACAAATAACGGGATCAATTTTGCAACCAAACATCTCTGGAAATATTAAACTGTGCCATGGAGAAGCATATTTACCTCACGATAAGGGTGGTGGAGCTGCTTCATTTAACAGAGTCACAGCAAATCAATTTAGTCTTCCTGGTGGTGGCTTAAACAGTGCAGTTGCTTCAAGATACATCTCACGCTTTTTCAGTTCAGAACGAACGGCTCCGAAAACTAGATTCGCTCAGCCCCCAGGTAATTCTCTATTCTTTTAAATACAGCTTTGTTTCTCATAAAAGAAAAAAAATTATTTGGCATTTTTATTGAATTCTGGATTTAGGATGCTAGTCAAAAGGTTTATGAGATTTAGGTAGGTATAAAGGCTCTTACTACTAAATTTATTCTAAAATATTTTAAAATTCTTAGAAATATTTATAATCTAGAAGGAGAGTACAAGGAATCTCTTATGAGTAATTCTCACAAAGCAAAAAAAATGGTGAAAATGCCTCAAAATTTCAGCTATGTATTTCACAATTTGAAAGTTGGTGTTGTACCAATGAAATTATATCACTCATATCGTTGCTTTTTGTTTCACAACTTGGCAGTTAAGTCTGTTCAAGCGGAGAAAGAAATGGAGCAACTGAACCTTAGACCAAATATAGATGTCCGCCTTAGCGATTTAAAGCTTGTTCTTGGACCAGAGTTGAGAATAGTTTATCCTTTGATTCTTAATTTTGCGGTCAGTGGAGACCTTGAGCTGAATGGACGGGCTCATCCTAAATGGATTAAACCGAAAGGCATTTTGACATTTGAGAATGGAGATGTCAATCTTGTTGCGACCCAGGTGAAGCTTTATTTTACGTTCCTATTCTTTATATTTGATGGTTTCTGGCCCTGTTGATTCTTTATAAAGACGGGTCCATTATTTTAGGTGAGGCTAAAGCGGGAACATTTAAATATAGCAACATTTGAGCCGGAGTATGGACTAGATCCAATGCTGGATTTGGCTTTGGTGGGATCAGAATGGCAGATAAGAATTCAAAGTAGAGCAAGCAATTGGCAAGACAAACTGGTGGTGACGTCGACGCGATCCGTAGAACAAGATGCCCTTTCACCATCTGAGGTAGCAATTTTTATGCTTCAACTTTTTCAAACACTTTTCAGTTTAAGCTTCCAATTATTTGGGATGTACCTATTTTCTTTGTTCTTCTAATTGAAATAACAATTAATTGATTCAATTATCTTCAAATTTGTAAATCTTTCTTCTGCTACTCCACCTTTGCTTTCTTTTTTAATTCAAAACATTCAGATATTGTCGTTATTAAATCTGCACAGGCTGCTCGAGTGTTTGAGAGTCAATTGTCAGAGTCCATACTGGAAGGTGATGGGCAGCTTGCACTGAAAAAGCTAGCGGCTGCAACTCTTGAAAAACTCATGCCTAGAATTGAAGGAAAGGGAGAATTTGGGCAGGCTAGGTGGAGGCTAGTGTACGCTCCTCAGATCCCGAGTTTGCTCTCTGTCGATCCAACCATCGATCCTCTCAAATCTCTGGCCAGTAACATCTCCTTCGGTGCAGAAGTTGAGGTCCAGCTTGGGAAGCGCCTTCAGGTTCATCTTCTTCAACTGCTTTTTGTACTGATTTTCGCTTCTCTCTCGTGGAAGAAGAAGAGATATATTTTCCGACTGTTTACCGTGGTTTATCTTTCTAGGCCTCGGTTGTTAGGCAAATGAAGGACTCGGAAATGGCGATGCAGTGGACATTAATCTACCAATTAACAAGCCGATTGCGGCTGCTCCTTCAGTCGGCACCTTCTAAGCGTCTCCTCTTCGAATATTCAGCTATTTCTCAGAAATAATCCTCTTGCCATGTGCTGCTAAAGACATCACATACTTATTCAAAGCAAGATCAATTCTACACACACACACACATACACATAGAAAGAGAGAGACTAGAGGGAGAGAGAGGAGAGAGAGAGAGAGAGAGAGAGGGGGGGCTTACAAATGTGTAATTGTTATTGTAAATGGTTGATTCTTTGCTCATAAAGAAATGAGCTCTGTTTATAAAAATTTCTCTTCCCACAACAGCTCATTTTAAGACTACAAGACAAGATTATGACAACTCTTTATTTGAAGAGACCCTATAACACTAAAACTACACTCTTTGATCTCATCTTTAAACTTTCAAAGTTTTGGGCTCTATATATATTAATAAATTATAAGTAAATAATAAATAATAAATTAATAATTAACTAATAATTTCTATATAAATAATATATAATTTCTTTATAAATAATTTCTATATATATTAATAAATAATTTTTATATGTAATAAATTATAAATAATTAATTAATGAATAAAATGAAAAAAGAGGGGATATAATATCATTAGAGGTGTGCAAACCGAACCGAAACCGAAGAAACAAATCAGAATTGATAGTTTTGGGACGGTTTGGTTCCGGTTCGGTTTAGACACCCCTAATGATATTATACCTTCTATTTCTTCACTTTATTTATTAATTAATTATTTATAATTTATTACATATAGAAATTATTTATTAATATATATAATCATTATACCTTCTATTATTAAAAATTAGAAGGTATAATATCTCATTATTATTATTTTTTTGGTTTAAAAAGTCGAGGGTGAGGGAGCACCTCGCGCGCGTGTAGTCACCGTCTCGAACCGCAGAAACCTGGAAAATCGACGCCAAATTAAACTGAAGTACTGAACTTACATTGCAAGGAGTAGGGACGTCACTTGAATCTTTTCATTTCAATGTGAAAAAAGTAGTGCTTTCATCGTCGATCATTGCTCCACCTTTAGGTTTTTCCTGATTTGTCTTGGAATTTTCCTTCCATCTTTTGAGATCTATTCCTGAGGTCGGTTCGATTTCGTTCGTTGTCACTACCGTACAATTAATTTGATCTGATTGAGTTTTGCTTTGATATGTGAGGTTCTTTGATCGAGTTTGCACTGTTGATCTCTGTTGACTGTTTGATCGATTTCAACGTTTCTGCGAACGATTCAATTGATATGTGGAATCACTTGTATGGAACCGTAGTCTGCTCTGCGAAAGAGAGCATTTGTTTCACTGATTAGAGACTGAATTACATGTTTTTTTTCCTTTTGGTTGAGGTTTTTCTTTTGAACTGAAGATAACGACTATTTGGATTTATAGCGACAAGATATTTGTCAAACTTTCCTAATTGGTTATTGTTTGGAGTATTGTACCGTGGTATAACGAGACTTTATAGCTACACAAGAAGGTCACTATGAAGACTCCTGATTTTCTCAAATGTCCTGTTTTAGTGGTAGTGGCAGTCTTTAGATGTTGGAATATGCACCTATCGCACATTTACTCATAAAAACAATCGTTATGATTATTTGAGAATTCAATGAAGATATCACTATTGCTTTGTTGGTTTTTGACTTATCAGTTTCAATCTTATGTTTTGCCTTTGAGACATTTTACCATCATTATATGTGCCGATGATGTTTTGCAGTGATCTTTTTGCAACAATGGCTACAAGGCCAAGAACATCTTCTTTGAATCCTTATGCAACATCATATATTCCTTTGTCCAAGAGACAGGTTGACTGTAAATCAGTGAAAGCTCCTCAGAGTGGCTTTGAGGTTGACCCTTTTGGAACTCCTGACCGTGTTTTTAATAGTTCCTCATCATATAATACGAATGAAGCGAAGGACAAGAGACTGATGGATGAACGATTTGACATGGAGTTGGAATATCTTCAAATGATATTTCCTGGCCTATCCAATGAGTCCATCATCGATGTATTGTTGGCAAACGGGGGTGACGTGGAGGCGACTATAGACATGTTGAACCATCTTGAGGTATTAAGATTAGTCATCAGTGTGGTGTTTGGTCTCAATTTATATTTACTTGCCCTTTTTAATTTATATATATTTCCATTTTATGAAGTGTCTTAAGATTAATCATACAGTTCCTGTGTGAGACAACAGCTGTACTGTTTATATTTTCATTTCTGTAGCATGTGTGAAATTGGCTTGATTTGCTTGACGATATGTTCACACTAAAAGGCTGCGGCAATCAACAGTAAATCCACTAAGCAGAAATAGACCAATCCAGCACTCTGATACAATATCTTAAGAGTCCTTTTTTCATTAGCAATGCATATGAGATAAAATATTTTCCTCCATGTCTTATTTTTTGGTGTTCTCAGTTGCATACTGTTGATTCTGAAACTCTTACCGACTCATTGGACGATGGAGATTTCTTAGAATCCGGGCATCAAGGTGGTTTTGCATCACAAAAAACGTCGAATTCGTCAAATGATGCAAGTGCATCTGCTTCAAAGGAGTCATCAACCATCTCTTGATTGATGTGGCTGGAGCTAAGAGGGTGTTTTGCACCCAGTACATACATATGCTTTTGCTTGTTTTGAATAATTGGTGGTTTTGTCCATTCAATTGTCGCTCTACCTCGGATCACTCGTGTTGTAAAATCTGTAGCCGAGTTTCAGCAACGATTGATTTACAGGCCCATTTGTAAATTATTTACTAGACAACACTTTATTTTTGAATAAACATAGGTGGAAATGCATAATTAGAATTGCCATGGTGTCACTCAAAAGTTTGTACAGTTGATATAAGAAGTAAAAGTTACAAGGAAAAGCTGCTTTCCCAGATACAAAGTCTCAACTGATGAGCATTTGGTCTTATATTGTAACAACAATTAATCTTCTCCCAATCCAGTTAATTAAACTATACCTTAAATGGGTTACATCTAAACATGAAGGTGAGAAAAACACCAAGCACGAAATAAATAATCAGGCGAGCAAGGAAATGTACTCCCACTTTTATGCTTTTGAGGTTAGGCTCAGTGTTAAGGGTGACCTCCATCCAAGTCGCAGCAGAACTTTAGAAAAGCGTTTGAACTGATTGTGCTGAAGTCAATGTTGCTACACATTTGAACTGCCATATTACAAATAAACGAGATCTGTGATCACATACTAATGTTATTGTGAAAACGTCAAGGATTGGAATGATGAAAGTGGCAAAAACTGAAAATGCCAGCCATTTTCTTCTACAATTTAAGTTGGATGACAAGGGAGATGTTTTGGAAAACAGTTTAAAATTGCTTTCGTTAAAAAGTAGAAAACAAACTATTTTTATAAAAGCAGGGCTAAAAGTAGTTTCAGGATTCCCAAACAACCATCCAGTTCTATGGACTTGATATAGGTCTGTGTGGTAAAGAAATAGTTCACTCAAATGTAAAAGGAAAATAAAGGACCATGCCGTCCTAACCTTTTGTTGTTTGTACTTCTCACGAATGGCATTTAAGGAGGAACCATCAGCGTTCAGTTGTAAACTTTCGAGGGCAATTACTGTAGTTTTCAGCTCTGAAGTGTTGTATGTTGTATAGTGCGCAAGAGTTGGACTCTGCAATAATGGTAAAAGAAAAGAAAAAGTTGACAAACATATATTATCGGGAAAAGAATTAAATTCAATTGAAGGAGAGAAGATATAGACCCAAGGATGATTTGATTGGTTAATTGTCCATTTGGCGAGAAATACTGCAGATGCTGCTATCAGAGAAGGCAGGAATTTTAAGAACTTATACTCAACAAGAGTCAACTCTGCTAAATAGTTAGCCAAAAACTCTAATTCGACGCAAGGAACCTGACAAAAAAGGTAACTAAACTCAGGTTTCTCAGTCAATAAATCAAGTTGAATATAGTCAGCCTGATAAAAGAAAGACCGTATGAAGTACCTTTAAACAAGCTTGTGCTACTTGAATAAATCTCCTGCAAACAAAACATCTTTAGAAGGTTGGTTTAGGATGGAAAATTAGTCTAAATTCGAAGGAAATATATGGTGTACCTAAGAAAAGTTTTTGTCGTAGGAACTGATAGCTGAAAATGCAATAAGTTCAAGACTTCGCTCTCCATCTCCAATACCTATATCATGTTATTAATCAGAGACTGTGACATGTTCATATATATTATGTATAAGAATTTCAGTAGACGCCGTTGAAGGCTTTGGGAGACTAGGATTTAAGGTAAATATTATCGAAGGCTTAGAATTTATGGAATAAGATTGACATTATAACCCAAAATCACATTGAACTTACAAAGGCCAGACTATATCATGAAGAACCTACCTTCAAATTAGAAGAATATCTGGTTCAAGTAATTTTGAAGGGACAAAAAGCCTTTTTTTAAAATAAGAACCGAAAGTATGTATGAAAGGACAATAATTACACAAGGAAAAAATCCCAAGAACAAGAAACAAGATAGTGAAGTTGTTATCTCTATTCAAATGGAAAGAACAAAGAAAAGGGGATACATGCTGAAATACTAGGAAATATAAGCTCATTTCCCTGACAAAACAACTAATATAATCCTATAACGTCATACAATCACTGGAATCCATCATCAAAGAACCCAGAATTATACCCAAAAAAGAGATTGATTCAGTTTTGCCACAATTCTCAATTTTTATTAGAACCATTCTTTTGAGAGACTTTAGCCAAAAAAATTGATTAAATACTGGACTGGACAGGGTAAGTCAAATTTTTCAAGTTTTCAAATGGCACCAGTCTTTGCGACTTCATCTTGAGCTACTTTCTTTGGTAATCTTTTCCTTACAAACCAAGCAAGCACTCTCTAAATTCATTTATTCTTCGTTATGGGCATCATTTTTAAACAATCAATTGGCGTATTTAAAAAGATAATAAAAATAAGAAGATTGCATGAGAAAATAGGACTAAACAGAAAGTTTCCGCAATTTGACTTCTGCAGGGAAAAGACATAACATTAAAAGAGTAGCAGTAGTCATGGTAAAGGATAAATAACGCTTAGAACTCACTTAAACATGGCTGTTCCAAATAAATAATACTGATGAGCAGTAGCTTACCTGTTCTTTTGTGTAAGTGTTGTCAGTAATGAAACAGAATTCTTCCACCCGCGTTGAACATATTTCTTCATATTTCCTTCAAACCAAAAAAAAAATCACTCTCAAGAGTATCTACTATAACAGAAACTTTTCCTGAAATAGGTGTCGCACAATGTCATAAATTTTGAATTTGAAATGCATCAATTTCTAAATTCTGGATCAGAATACTACAATAGTACAGGTGCTTCCAAAGAACACAAAGAAAAGGGTTAGTTAAAGAGCATAGGCTAGTTTGTAGTTTGCCAGAAACAAAAAACAGATCAACAAATTGGCGTCATTTAATCATATTGGGAACCACTCATGGATAATAAATGTGTCCAACAAAAGAACAATGACAGTTAATGTGTCAAGAATGTAAATGTACATTGTATTTCAAAACAATACAAATAATAAGACTAAGACCAGAAGTTGCAGCTTTGTACTCGTTTCAAAATGTTCGCATAAAGTTGAGAGGAATATCCTAGAAAAGACTCTAAAAGTATACAAAGAAATCCTATTTTAAAGGCTAATAAACTTTTGTTCAATAACGATGCAATAATAACAAAAAATACCATTTTTGAACAATTTTTTGGAAGTTGATTAACATGAGCCATGGCCTACTAATCATGTAACTTAGCAAAGACTCCTCAAACAAAATATAAAACGATTGATCAAATCATTGTTATACATGTCATTGTATGTTTTTTAATCCACTTCTCAATACAATTGTTTTCTTATTAAAAAAATTTCTATAATCCATCATATTTCTCCAACAAAGTTCCAAGTTTACAGCTACTTGCTTGTAATAAAAAGTTATCTAAACATCTCCTGATTAAATCAATGTAATTACAATTAAGATTGATGTAGAACTTACGAGGCAATTAGCATGCAGGTAACACCAAGGAGTTGCAATTTTTGTTTTTCAATGTAATTTTTGGATAGAAATCGGTCAATGATATTTGTAGTAAGATAAAGTGTATCAGGAACCAATTTGTACTCTTCGGATACCTGAAAAAATGAGAAATAGAGCAACAGTGACATAACTATTGAGCATATAGTTGCTTCATGCAATTTAATATAAGCTGAATTCGGAATGAATGAGAATTCCAAACGAGTGATACGGTTAACATGTACTTACATTATCTATTTCATGAGTGACAACCAAATGTCAATTTACAATATTGCTAATAATGACACCAAAAGTCCATAATCGAATTTAAAGAGAAAAATTTTATCTTTATTCACTGAACTTAAATTAGACAATATTAACATATATATTAAGTTTTTTTTATAAGAAATCCAATCCAACCATTCAAATTACCTGTCAGCATCGGGAAAAAATTCAAAGAATCATTAAAAGTCTACAATCCAACTTTTACTTTGAAACATTGATCACATGAATTTTCTCCAATCTCCAATCTTGAAAAACATGCACAGTAAAACCAAGAGAGAACTTTATTGCTTATCAAACAACAAAGTAAGTGAATATATATAGGAACACGAAGGACAAAGGAACTAAGATATTTGTAGAATTAATGCAAACTAGACACTATTACAATGCACTTCAGTTGAGAAAGAAAATCACTACAAAAATTTTCTAGTCTAATTTACAGATCTTTTCTTTTACCTCAACTAGCCAATCAATCAGAATTCCTCGCATGTTTGCAGTAACATCTCGCTGCAACTGTTCCATATAGTTAGTTGATGGCATTTGGTCAAGCTGGAAAAGGAACAGAAGTGAAATAATTTAGCATCAGCGATATCGCTATAATACGCTACTTTATGAAATTTTCTAAGAATATAGCATTTGTGAAAAGCTGAAAACATAGCAATAGCTCAAGCAAGTGGCTCAAACCTCTGTTACATGTATTATCTTGTATATATCAGGGGCGTATAAACTGCAAGCTTGGGGATCCTTTGATCTTGAATCAATGTCCACGATGCAAAGGTGATTTGAGGCTTCCATATTCTTGCAAGGCAAATCGTCTTCTGCAAATTTAGTGGAGACAGTGTTACCATATGCTGATAGAAACGTCAAAACAGAACAATGATATTCTTTATCTTTGTTCCTTTTGAACTCCATTTTACTTCAAAGTGACATTTCTTTATACCAAGATTATTCATCAAACAAATTTCGAAACTTTATCGTAAAATTACTTTCTGTCACTGAATTTCATCAAGTCGTCAGTCCCTTTTTTCTTAAAACAAAATCTTTAATCTTACTTACTAGTCTTAAACTCTTTTATCGTAACTGAAGTTGAACAGAACACCAACCTTTGTTTTGAGATCCTTCCAGTCCAGCAGGTATGGGAAGTTTCAGGTCAGCTAAACCACATTTAATACAAGGGTACGTACTTTGCAGAATATTTCCTTTTTGCTCAGTCCTTAAAGTAATCTCTTCCATTTCTGCCATCCTTATTTTTGATAAATCTTCAGCTAATTTTGTCTTTGGATCGACTGGTACCTCAGCAATTTTTACAGAAACATCCATTGCCATCTTTGCACTTAATTTTGTAGAACCACTTACAGTCGACTTGGTAATCTGTAAACCCCAAACCCAAACAGTTCAGATGAATGAAACAATGATACATGTAAAGGAAAATTTCATAACTCAACAATATAAGTACAAGTGGTGATGCAAAATTCTATACTTGTATTTTAGAAGCATTTATACAGGTAGCATGTGAACTTTCAGAAAAGGTGTTAGTTACATCTCCAAGGACTGCTCTCCTCTTACGTTGAAGAACAGCAGTAGTAGGTGCAGAAATTTTCTTCTCATCTGCAGCTGCTCGTTTAAAATTTGCCCGGGAGACATTCTTTGGACCCTTCAAAGGTGGTCTGGAGGAGTGGACAGTCACGGCTGTGGTGCTTAAGGCTTTAGCCCTAGCACGTGTGACTCGAACAATAGATTCTTCGACATTGGCAGCAGTATTCTCTTTATTCATATTTGCTTGCCTTGTGGAAGAACGCAGCAAAATTTAGATTAAACCTTTTTCATTGAACCTGCAAATCTTACACAAGTTCATTGTTAAATTAGCCGATGATGTAGACACAATTGAAGATGCATTATTATTTAGTCCTTTTCATTCTTCAACAACTCAAGTTACATAATCTGAGGTGATCCTGAGAGAGGCAATAGAATAAATAAAAGTGCCCTCGCTGTTACTTTCACAATTATTTTTTCAATTGTGTTGTAATTTGAATTTTACCACTTAAATAAGAAAGGTAAAGTACAAAACTATTTGATATCGTATATATTCAATGGAAACAATGACCCAACTTTTGCATCCAAGAGTCAAACATCCACTTTCATGTTCAACAAAGCAAAGGATCGTTTCCATTAAGCACAAGGTCAATTTAATCCATCGTCTACGAACCTGTTTATAAAACTTTGATGGATCGACATGAGAATATGTTGAAAGAGTAGGGAAATTTTCTACCAATGATGCCATTACGTGATCAGCTTAAAGAAGATAACTAACCACATGGGAGACATGGCAAAGTTTTTCATTTATTCGAATCCACGACAAAAAACATAAGTATTGAATATAAAGCAGAGAGGTGTTTACAACTCTCGGGCTTTGACTCCATTGCCAAATGGAAATATAAAACATTTGGACGGAAGATTCTGGGAAAAGAAGATGAAAAATAGTGGAGGCCTAGAAAAATCCAGATTCTAGGTACCAAGCCAACAAAGCCTCGCATAGAGGCACTGGATAAAGAGAATGCGTAGGTTTAGCGATTTGGGCAAACATTTTCAACTTCTTAACTCGACAATGTAAGACAAATAACTAGGAAATGAGGAAATCAACAATGTGCTTAAAAATATGCCCAGTTTCAGAACAGGATTTAGAGGTCAACAACTTGTCTAAATTTTTCAAGAGACATCACAAAAAAGAAAATCGCGCCACGGATCGAAGCAGAAAAACACAAAAAACGTGCTCTAAAACTTCAACATCTCAAACAAACTGGCTGTAGATCCAAAACAACGAAAACGTAGCGGAATGGAGCGAAAACAGAACAAAAAGAAGCTCCCGAGCATTTGAAAATGTAGATGCGCTGAAAGAGAAATGGCGAAAGAGAGAAGAGCTTACTGAGTCAGGCGGAAGCTCCGATGCCTTGAAGGCAGTAGAGAGAGCTCTCTAGAGAGAGCGGCAAGAGAGAGAGAGAGGACTGAAAGAGTGGGAGAGAGCGTTGGTATTAGAAGGGAGCGTGAGCGGGACAGGGTTACAGTTTGAACTTCCGAAATCCAACTTGGGAAATAATTTAAATGATTTTCTCTTTTCCTTCCAGACTGGACTCTCGCTCTCTTTTTGCATGTGACAAGCCACCTTATTACACAATATCCTATGATGCTTATTAATCGTTTAATGTAACCAATGAAATCAAGCCACGTGTCAATGTATGCATGTCATAATATAAGTTGCATATATATATATAAATAAAAATGTATGAGAAGCATAAGCATTTGACTTATTAGCGTCTCGTCTTCGTTGACCAAATACAAGTAGACAATATATTCTTGTAAATCTAGAGCAGCTCAAAACTGCGTAATTCGTAAATTTTAGGGTCAAGTAGGCGAGAGTTGCTGAATGAGCCTGTCGAGGGTTGCCCTGGACGACCCGTCCTCTTCAACGGCTCGGCGTCCCAACAGACTCAGCGCGCGCGCTCTCTCCCTCGCTCTCTTCCCTCCCTCTCCCGCCATCAGCTCTTTCACGCCCTTGCTAATTTCTTCCTTCGAAACGGCGACTCCACTGCTCAAATGATTCGCCCTCTCCATTCTAACCGCCATTCCTAACCCTGCCACCACTAACTTGGCGTTCAACGGCTGCTCCGCCGTCATCGGCATAGCCAGAATGGGCACCCCTGCGCACACGCTCTCCATCACCGAGTTCCACCCACAGTGACTCAAAAACCCTCCCGTTGCTCTGTGGAACAGTATTCTTCTCTGATCGACGAACTCTCTCGTAATTAGACCCTTGCTTTTGATTACTTTCTCTTCAATTTCACGGGGCAGAGACCAGGTCGCGGACCGAACTACTAGCAGAAATGGGTGCCCGGAATCTTCCAACCCAAGAGCCAGTTCGTCGAGTTGCGCGTCTGATACGTCGGACTGAGTCCCAAGTGATCCGTATATCACCGAGCCCAGGCTGTCTCTCGCATGGCTGTCGAGCCACTGACCCAGAGAATCAGAATAATGATTGACCTCCTTGGTTTCTTCAAGTGATCTGTCATAGAGGAAGAGAGGACCTACGCACCAGATATTAGCTCCTTTCTTATAAAAGGACTGTAACGAAGCAACGTATTCGCCTTCCATCTCCACAAAGCTGTTGGCGATGTTGCCCCAGCTATTTCCATCTGCCTTGGCGGCCTCCATCGTAAACTGAGAAAATGGATCGTCGTAATTTAATAAATTCAAAACCTCAGGAACGTCTGCAATAGTTAAAGTGAAAGGTAGCTGGATTCCTGGTAGGTCTAGAGGATCAGAATTGGTGGTTATTTTCAAATGAGAAGAATGGGTCGAAATAATTTTGCAGAGAGCCATTGAGAAAACTCCCATTCCGGAGAACACAAGTCTGGGAACTCCGAATCTCAGGCAAACCTCAAGGGTCCAACCCAGAAAGAAATCGGAGATGACGCAGAGAGGGAGCTCACGGGAATCCTTCATCGTCTGCAAAACACGTTGGAACGGCACCTGGAGTTGCTTCGTGGCCATAAGAAAAGGGAGGAGATGCGATTCCACTGAGGGGAGTTGGGTGGTGTTCTCGCAGCCGTCGGGTATTCCAATGGTGGACGGAAACGGGATCGTAATGATAGAAATAGTGGAGAAATTTGATGTTTTCCGAGCAATGTTTTCTTCGTTGGATGGAGTAGTTATAATGGAGACCTTCAAATTTCGGAGAGCAAGAGCTTTGGAAAGGTCCAGTACAGGATTGGTATGGCCGTGCGCCATTAACGGAAAGATTACGACATGGGAAGAAGAAGAAGAAGAAGAAGAAGAAGACGCCATTTCGTTTCACAAATCTTCCCTGAAAACCCTTCTCTAAATATAGCCACTGCCCATGCTTCCTAGACAAAATCCATGTTTATTGAATTACTTTAACTGGACTGAGATTCTATTCTGTAATCTCTCATTCTTAAATATTTTCTGAACTCATTAACAACTTTCTGCAAAATGTAAGACCGTTCGACCAATGATAAACTCGCATCTCAGTCCTACGCCCCAGGCGTTAATCTTAGTAAGTCGTACTCATTGAGAACGAGCAGGGACTAATTTGAAAATGAATATTAAAGAAAGAGCAGATATGACGGTTCAGCGAATGGTCATCAATCCTGGTCTATCAAGTTATTGGAGCCTGTTTCAATTAATAAAGACCCTTATTGAGAAGAAACATCTTGTCCTCATCCTCTTCTTGCCCAAAACGTTCGGGCTATTTAATATAAATTTCTTTTTGGAGAACACCATTTAAAGACGTCACTCTCCATTTCATTTGAGCAGCTACAGCAAGCAAAAGTTGGACAGTGTCCAAACGAGCATCTTGCCTTGTGTTTGTTGATGGAATCATCAACATCTAGCTTAGTTATGTACACTCTTTGACTCAAATCACTGTTTTTGTCTCGAGGTCTTTCCACTAGAATTTATGTCTTATTTTTCTCAATCTCAGATAACTCCTCTTTCATTGCAACTATTTTATTTTGATCCTTTTTTGCTTGTTCATAATTTGCAGGTTCACACACAACAATGTTGCACCTTTCATAAATGTCAGAGAGCGACTTAGTTCCTCTTACAGCAATATTCTCTTCAGTTTCATTTTGTCAATCTTCTTGTTTGTCAATATTTGAACTAGGGAACTTGAGTTTCAACTATGTTGTAGTCTAATTCTTCTTCTTTACATCATCCCAGCTCCACTCTTAATCCTATATAAATTGGACATCCCTGCTAACAACAATATTTTCCATTTGTGGCCGAAAAATTTTATAAGTCTTACTACTATAGCCTATAAAAATGTATACACATGCTCTTTTATCTAACTTGTCACATTGGCTCTGTGGATCATGAGTGAAACACAAACAACCAAATGTTTTAAGAAACTTGAGTGATGGTTTATAACTACACCATAGGAGCTTATTTTGAAGGAACAAAGTTGTATTTGTTACCTCTACTCAAAATTTTCTTAGCAAATTCTTTCATTATTGAGAGAAAACCAAAGTTGGATTTTGAGAAAAACATTTTTTTTCTTTCATTCTAATTTTAAAAATATCTTGATTGACTGCATCTCTAATTAGACAATATTTTCATTCAAAAATAACTTAAAAACCTTTCTCAATCAATTGATCAACACTCAACAAATCTTTTTGAATTTTAAGTACAAAAAGAACATCAGTAATAAGTCTTGTACGTGAATTGCTATTACAACATTCCTATTTCTCTTTTCAGAGATATATTCACTATTTTAAATTCTAACTCTGGTTATATTGGTAGACCTTAAATCTCTAAAAAAAAAACTATATCATTGGTGCGACCACTATCAATCAGTTACACTTTTTATAAAACATGTAGCCACAAAGAGTTGATCCTCTTGCTCTCGATATGCTGTGTTGTGTGTGCTTCTTCATCTTGCTATTGATTTTTAATTTTGCATATGACAACTTTATGGCCTGTGTGGTTGCATTTGCTGCATATAGCATAGTTCTCCTCCACCATTTGAAAGGAGCATGTCTTTTTTTTTGTTTATAATTTATAAACGGTGCTGAATTACTTGGACAATAGCAAAGTACTGATTGGGAAATAGTGACAAATTTTAAAAATAATAAATCAAAATGCAGAAGAATTTTCAAAGATTAGAAGTACAAGGACCCTCGCCAGGCAGGATCCCCAGTTCGATTTGAATGGTTCAAGCTGTCAAGGCCATTGTCTGAAAATTAGGGGTGGGAAAGAACAATAAAGAATTGAGAATCAAGTCTGAACTGAGATTCATTTCTAGTTCGGTTCTTATTTTTTGTTTTCAAATGGGTAGGAACTGAGAATGAGTTCT
Organism: Begonia loranthoides; assembly: GCA_022433065.1. Taxonomy (NCBI): domain Eukaryota; kingdom Viridiplantae; phylum Streptophyta; class Magnoliopsida; order Cucurbitales; family Begoniaceae; genus Begonia; species Begonia loranthoides. The sequence continues at coordinate 28,546,664 of CM039479.1, read as the reverse complement.
CGGTTCCTAGTTGTCAATTTTTGGTTTATGGAACTGAGAATCGCATTTCATCTTTTTCTTTATTTTTAGTGTTTCATGGTTACTTCAAAGTCTCTATTTTTTACAGTTGACTCTGTCTCTCCTGTGAGAATTCTCATATGAGGTAGCCTCTGAAATTAAAAACTTAATTTTTGCTGATTGATATATGTATATGTTTTACTAATCGAATCTTTTTATTAGATTAATGATGGAAGTTTTTTACCTCGTCAACTTCAAAGGACCATAACTTTGGTTACGGATGTCATAATCGACTCCATAAGATATCAAATCGAAGCTCTCTCAGAGATCTATAACATGTCACCAAGTTTACTTGTGACCGACCTTTATTGAGCCCAAAATCACTCGTTTCGGCCCTCAAATCCACAATTGAAGATTTTAGAATATAAACTGGTTCGAAACTGGAACTAGAATAGACACTCGGGTAAGGTTCTGAGCAGTTCTAGTTATGGTTTCTCATTATTAGAATCGAGAATCAAATGATCAGTTCCAAAAAGTCTATAATACCGATTTGACTACGCCTACTGAAAATATCAACTCATCACTATTCTTTATTTAATATAAATAAATGCAATTGTTTCATAATTTTAGTTTCTTTTAATGCAGCGCTTAAAATTGTCCATTTTAAGATGAGTAGGTCTTCTCCTTATCTCATTCTGTCAACTCTTCGTCTTCTGCGACCGCTGGAGGTTGAAGCCTTCTCATCTTCATCAGTTTTTAATTCTGTACTTTGATATCTTCATTAGTCGTCCATAAAAACAGCGAAACAGCTCCGATATCTTTCAGATTAACCCGGACGTGCCAGCTCCTCTGCTTCCTCCCTGGATGCATGAAACTCTTCTTCGCCATCTTCGGTTGATATTATTTTGCGCAAACAAATAATATTCAGTAAGATATTGACTGGGTAATTGTCCTTTTTGAGCAAGACTTTACCTCTAAAATATTAATTTGGTTCGTCAAGTCAATTGTACAGCCAACGAGGCAAGGACACTGGCGGTGGGGTAGGTCCCCTCAGTGAGAAAGTTTGAAAAATAAAAGCAAGAAAATAAAATCAAGATTATTTTGAGAAAAAAAAAACATGAAAGAGGGATTGAAAAAAAATTAGATAGATGTTTTGCTGTTAAATCTAGGAAAAAGGACAAATCAACATTCGTAGTTTTAAATCAATGACAAGTCAATCACTATGATTTACATGTTAACAAGTTAATCACTAACGTATGGAAAAATAACGAATCTACCATCACAGTCACGTTTTTTGTTAAAACGTAGTCGGGACACCGCGGCGGCATCATAGGACACCGTGCTGGCATCCTGGGAAATCGCCGCGGCGTCCTGAGCAAACCGCGATGACGTTCTACATTTTTTAGGGTAAAAAATATTTGATCGCAAGTTTGAGGGCTTAAACGATTGATTTAGAGGTCGAAACAGGGGGTCATGGGATAAAATTTATTGCAAGTTGTAGATCTCTGAGAGAGCCTCGATTTGATACCTTCTGCGTCCAATTCCGACACTCGTAGCGAAAGTTATGGTCGTTTGAAGTTGAAGAGGTCGAAAATCTAATAAAAACATTGATTTCGAAGGAGACCGTAGGGGTGTCGTGAGGATACCGCATGGGCATCCTGACGACAATGCAGGGGTATCGTGAGGACACCACAGCGGCGTCCTAGGACACCGCAGGGGCGTCTTGACGACACCCCAGCGGCGTCCAGGCAAAACTTTGTGTTTTCCTTCGCAACACATGATACCGTTGCGGTGTCCTAAGACACCGCAGCGGCGTCCCCACTAAATTTTAACGGAGAACGTCACTGTGATGTTAAATTTGTCATTTTTCAATACGTTAGTAGTTAACTTGTTAAGATTTAAACCATAGTGGTTGATTTGTCATTGATTTGAAATCACGATGGTTGATTTGTCATTTTCCCTTAAAATAAGAGCGGTGATTTTTTTCTTAGTAAATATTTTTTAGAATATTCAGTTTATAAAAAAAATATTATAAATTCTATTTTTTATAATCAAATATTTACATATTCACTCTCCATAGTTTTTTTCTCATTTAGAGTATATGTAAAAATTATCAGTATCTATTTTTATTATTATAAAAAAATATTTTTGTTATAAATAATATTTTTTGAAAATTATATTAAGTAAATACTTGTTTCTTAACTTTTATATTATCTATATTTTTTTTCAAAGGCCAGCTGTTCAAATCAGGCAACGGCCGCAAAAACCACAAAAACCAATAGGGTAAATAACACTGTAGACACTATAGTTTGCGATCAACGACAAGTCAAATCCTGGAGATTATTTTTTAACAACTAAAACCCTGAACTATGAGAAAATGTCGCCGGCGACCTCGCAATCACGATTTCCGTCCAGAGCCGTCGAGGTTAACGCCCCGTTTGTACCCTGTCTAGCGGCGTCGAACGGAGTCGAAGGGCGATGGCAGAGCCGACGGTCGAATCGTCCAGAGCCGACTGAAGTACGACATTCGCTGGCCGTTGGATTGACGAGAATCGTCCCTCGTCTGGATCGACGGCCAGGATTGAATCTGGCGTCCCTGCCAGATGCCATGACGGACAAAGATCCTTGGCTGTTGGATCGAGCGAGGGACGTGCCTCGGATCGACGGCCAGGATTTAATCCGCCTGGCGAAGACGGACGTCGATCCTTGTTCGTTGGATCCTCGCCTGGATCGAACAGTTAGTAGTGACTCCAAATTAATTGGGTCACGTGCGGGTCACATGCGATTCTAAATCGCCAGAATTCCCCATTATGACGGACGTCCGTGGGAATACCACGGACGTACGTCTTTAAATAACACGTCATCAGCATCTGGACGGCGTCCGTCGGACCATGACGGACGTCCGTCATAACCAAAACGACCGCGTTTTCGTCCTGACGGATGACAAAACGCTGCTTATACTCGCGAAGGGCGTCCAAGCCCTAGAAATCGCCCTGTACTTCAAATCAAGAGCGAATTCCCAATTTCCCCCGACGAATTCCCGAACCCCCGAGTTTTGAATCTGAAAATGGTACCGAGGAATAGTCAAGCGTCGAAGAAGCGTAAGGTGGTGGCTCCCACCGAGACGACGGGTCCAGTGGAGTCTGTAGAACCTGGGATGTTCAGCTCAGCCTCCGCCCATGTACGGTACGAGAAGGACATTGTACCCCGTGCAATAATCATATCCAGGAAGGTAAATTTCAATTCATTTGCTGATTTTGGATTGAAGGCAATGTTTGAACAAATTGGATTGGATAAACTGTGCACAATGGGAGGTTATTTCTATGAGAGAGCTGTCAAACTGTTTTATGCCAATTTGGAGTTGGACAAATCAAGTGATAGAGAGTTGAGGAGTTTTCTGTTTGGAAAACAGATTAGGATAACTCTAGGACAATTAAATGAGCTCATTAGATGCTCCACGGAGGAGCCATTGGAGGAGTATTACCATGCGACAAAGAACCCCGAATTTGTCCAAAAAGGAGAAGGTCTTGCATTGCTGAAGCAATTGGTTTGCAATCCTACAGCCGTTGAGTCTTTCTTCCGGCCTAAATCAAAAGACCTCGATGCGAAAGCAAGGGTCATCCATCACATGATCACGCACACATTTATGCCTCGTGATGGACATAGAGACCTTGTCACAGCCATGGATTTGTACGTAATGGAGAAGCTATACAATGGGAAGAGGTTCAACCTTGCATACGTCATTATGCAGCAAATGAAAGCAACTCTGAATAGTGCAAGGAAGAATCTCCCATATAATTGGCTCATTCAGCGCATTATTGACAGCAACGGGTTGGTTGTCTCTCACATAGAGCGACGAACAGACAAAAAACCACTTGACATGTATAATGAAGTTACATTGGCTCGGATGGGGTTGCAAAAAGTACGAGGGGAGTGGGTATTCAGAGGAGATGTGGCAGCTGCACCTCCTGCACATCTTGTACCTCCTGCACCTCGTCCTTCCACTTCAGCTGCTCCACCGCCATCCACGTCAGCTCCACCACGGCCACCATCCTCAGCTCCACCACTGCCATCCACGTCAGCTCCACCTGCTCCTTCCATGTGCACTGCCATAATTCCGTGGACAGCAAACGCACAACCGACATATCACGTGGAGGTTGATGACGATTTTGTGCATCCTATGGATGACGATTTTGTGCGTCCTATGGCGGATGATGCACCTCCCCCACCCCAGTCCTCATCGTCGCCCTCCGTACTCAGCAGCGAAGAGAGGTGGCAGTGGCTTGTCACCCAACTTGGCGAGATTCAAGCCAAGTTGGATAGACAGGAGAGTCAACTTGGCCAGCTTCAAGCCACTGTACTACAGATGCAAGAAGTACAAACGCATATGGCAACTGCTCGCACAACCGCCCAGCCATCTCATCCATCAGCATCTCATACATCTTCCGATGTCGGTCCAGACGGATGCCAGTATGTCTTTGATTTTACATGTAATTTCCTTATATGCATTAGTATCGTTGATTAACAATGTGTTACAATTATGAAGGTCTTCGATCATTATGCAACCGTCCCCTCCTCCAACCCTGGCTAAAGTTCAAAAGATTTTGGCCCCAGGTCCTTCAGTGGTGGGTGCTACCGCTCGTCAGAGGATGACAGTGCAAGTGGTATGTCTTCTATTTGGTTTTATACAATGTGTAGAATTTACACTTACACTGAATTTCCATTGCAGCCTGTGAATTTGATGGAAGAGTTCATGGCACTTGCACGGGTCAATACGAAGAATAACAAGAAGACGTGTGCTCTCCTTTGCAGCTCCAAGGTAAGAAGCAACGTCATTTGAAATTTATTATCAGTTGTGATTAGAAAATTAATGTTGTGTGTCGTGTTGTTGATTTACAGGGTGACAAGATATATTCAATCACAACTCTCCTTGTGCCAAAGCAATCGGGCGCTCCTGACTATGTGAGAATGTTTAACCAACTTATATTATATTGTTACTAAAAATAACTACATAAATCGTGTTCTTAAAATGCAGTGCGTGATGACAAATGAGGAGGACACCGCCGTTGTTCAAATAAGGGAGGGTTTGTTGACGATTGGCTGGATCCATGTAAGCCACTTCTATTCATTCATGAAATCATACATGGTTTAATATTTCTTCCTCCTACAGTGCCACCCGGAGATGGATTGTTTCATGTCATCGATTGACATGCACACGCAGTATGTGTACGAACAATTGATGCCGGATTCAATTGCAATTGTCATGGCACCTGTGGACAAAAAACGGTATGTTTTTGAATGACCTGCGCTTTGAATGACGTGACAAACTAATTTGCAGTTCCAATTGCAGCCAACATGGCATATTTCAAGTCTCCCGCCCTGTAGGGTGGTCGGTGATGTCCAAATGCAATGGGCAGGGCTTCCATCTCCACGATCCGTACGATCGAGATGAACTCTACGAGGAGTGCACAAGTGTGGAGATGAGCTCCGATTTGCACTTCAACATCATCGACATCCGGGACACAGAGCCTTCCATATTTGATGAGGCACCACCTGTTCAGCCACTCCCAGAGGCCCCAGTTCAGCCACTCCCAGAGGCCCCACCTGTTCAGCCACTCCCAGAGGCCCCACCTGTTCAGCCACTTGCAACGGTACCACCTGTAACGTATTCTAGATATACAAGAAACGCAGGACGTGCAAGAGGTGCAAGACGTGCAAGAGGTGCAGCACGTGAAAGAGTTGAAAGAATAGAAAAAACGTTGAACAAGTGGCTCAATTGAAATTGAATTCAATTATTTGTTGTAGTCTGTAGTCTGCTTTGTGGTTTTCTTCATACTGCTTTGTGGTTTGTTGTAGGCTGTAATCTGCTTTGTGTTGGCGCAAGGGGCGCCCAAAACAGGGCAAGTGTTGTCTGTCTGCATGTGACGGACGTCCGTCAGAAGGGGTTGGACGTCCGTCTCAAGGTGACGGACGGCCGTCTGAATGTGATGGACGTCCGTCTTAACATGACGGACGTCCATCACATGCAGTGTATTATACATGAACAAATATTATCCAACCAACTACGTAAATGAACAAATAAACTTCAATGTATTAAAAACTTTAGTGTATTATACATGAACAAAACAAATACGTAGATGAAGCTCCATGATTAAGGATGTGGGTGTGGGGCGACAGACTCCTGCAAAACACAAAAGGAAGTTCATGTCAGACGAAACGCTCATAGCGAGAACAACGTAAGAAAGCATAACAATCTAAGGATCTGTGTATCGGCAACAATGTTAAACCCCATGAAGGTGTCGTATGAGCGTTCTGCTCTTACACTGCCACTTGCGGTGCCACCTGTTGAGCCTCCGCCTTGACAAGAACGGACATTGTGGCCTACACCATGACAACGACTACATGTCATAGGGATATGTCTCCTGCTGAGTACCGTGCTGCTACGAGGCTCGTCTGCATCTCGCACTCTTCGTTTTCGAGGCCGACCCGGGAGTCTCTTTACTGGTGGTGGCCAAATTGGAGGCTGGTTCGTTGCAGGCCACATGTGGTGGCCACTGACAGGTCGGGTAAAATGGGAATACATCCTCATATATATGTCACGATGGTACCATGCATGCACATAATCCTCCGCTGAAGTTCGCATAAAATTGATGCAAGGGATGGCATGCACGCATGGGATTCCAGTCAGCTCCCATCTGTTACAATTACAGGTACGCGTGTCCAGATCGACTGCGTACCATTCGTTACCATCGCTTACCTCAAACCGATTACATCCTGAAGGTGTTGGACACCAATTCCGAGCCGCATGTTTCAGTTTGGCAAGCTTCTTTGTGGTCTTAGGACACAAAAGATCTGTTGATTCAGCCAGCTGTTTATGTTTCTTAACGATCCTAGTCATTATGCCTGTTCTAATCATCTCGAACATAGTGAGGATTGGTTTGTCCCGTGCTGGCAGGAGGCAGGCATTGTAGCACTCGCTCAAATTATTAAGGCCCATGTCGCACTTTGGGACAGGACTGAATGCATGTTTTGACCAACACCTCGGGTTAATTTTTTGCATATATGCATGCGCTGTATGGTCGAGCGCAAGTAGTTTACTCATCTCTTTCTGAAAGTTCGGTGATGTTGTGGTCCTTGCTGCCTTCCACATGATATCTTTGTATTGTATTCCTGGAAATTGTTTTTTGAAATTGGCATACAAATGTCTTAGGCAAAATCGATGCTCAACTGCTGGTGCATATTGTTCAATAGCAGACACCAAACCCTTATGTCGATCGGAAATGAGTGTCCATCCTCTGCCTATGTCACTGTCTAAGTCCGTCAGCAAGCAACACAAAAACCAGGTCCAGGAGTCTCTGCATTCTGATTCAACAAGTGCCACAGCAACTGGATAAATCCCATCATTGGCATCAATGCTGACAGCTGTGAGCAATTGGCCTGCGCACGACCCCTTCAAGTGACAGCCATCAAGACAAATAATGAGTCTACCAAACTTCTTCAGACCCCTCTTGTACGCATCCGAACACATGTACATTCTTTTAAATATTGGACTTGGACGGGCCACCAAATCTGGAAAATCTACCACCAACAACAGTGTGCTACCTGGATTGGATCTTCGAATCTCTTATGCGTAGGACCAAAGTAGCTTGTACTTTTCGTCACCATCCCCTTCGTTTAAAGTTTGTGCTAAATTCCTTGCCCTTCTAGCAAGACTCAGAGAAATATTGACATTAAAGTCATTCCTTACAGTCTCAATTATGGAAGCAAGGTCCCACTTGGGTTGACTTTTTAATCTTTCCAAATATTGGTTTGCCACCCATTTGTAGGAAGCGTGTCGGCTTTCCATTTGTTGTGCACATGTGTGCTCCTCATTATAGCTCTTAATTTGAAATGTCAGCTCACCTTTCATTTTTGAAGCGTGAAGCCGCCAATTGCATCCATCACTGCACACAGCAGTTATCCGATGTCGTTCGCTTTTAACAAACCTGATCCCGTGCCCATTTTTCAAAGCATAATTAACCACTTCATCTCTGATATCCTTCAACGCACTATACTTCTTACCCAGACAGAGCTCTGAGTACGAACATTCAATTTGGGGATGCATACTCTCTGCCCAATCATCATCCTCTGAGTCACATATCGAACATAGCTCCGATTCCAGGGATCCTGAGATTGAACGCAATTCTATACCGGCTTCGTGGTAGAACCACCGATTCTCATTGGTCTCTACTGCCGAAATAGGATTAGGATTAGGATCCACCTCCATTCCACAGTCAATGGATTCTTCAACCATGAATGATGAAGAAGCACACCTTGACGACTCCATGTGATGTGCAACACTCTTGTTCGTTCGCTTACGTTGAGGGAGTTGGTCAGGGGAAACAAGTTCTCTCTCTCGAATATCTATGGCAATGGTCGGACTTTTTGTGCTCGACTCTGTTAGGGTTTTAGTATAAAATCCGAGAGTGACGGACGCCCGTCATTTTCATACGGACGTCCGTCATGTTAAGACGGACGTCGTCCGGAGGCTGATGACGTGTTATTTAAAGACGGACGTCCGTGGTATTCCCACGGACGTCCATCATAATGGGGAATTCTGGCGATTTAGGATCGCATGTGACCCGCACGTGACCCAATTAATTTGGAGTCACTACTGACCGTTCGATCCAAGCGAGGATCCAACGGACAAGGATCGACGTCCGTCTTCGCCAGGCGGATTAAATCCTGGTCGTCGATCCGAGGCACGTCCCTCGCTTGATCCAACGGCCAAGGATCTTTGTCTGTCATTGCATCTGGCAGGGACGCCAGATTCAATCCTGGCTGTCGATCCAGACGAGGGACGATCCTCGTCGATCCAACGGCCAGCGAATGTGGTACTTCGGTCGGCTCTGGACGATTCGACCGTCGGCTCTGCCATCGCCCTTCGACTCCGTTCGACGCCGCTAGACAGGGTACAAATGGGGCGTTAACCTCGACGGCTCTAGACGGAAATCGTGACTGCGAGGTCGCCGACGACATTTTCTCATAGTTCAGGGTTTTAGTTATTAAAAAATAATCTCCAGAATTTAACTTGTCGTTGATCGTAGACTATAGGGACTACAATGTTATTTACCCAAACCAATATCATGCTTATGTTGTTTTGGATCAACACTTGGGAGAGAGACAAAGTCTGATGGCCGCAATCACGCACAGCCCAGAACCCAGGCCAGTCCACTTCTTTTTAATTTGTCCTCTTTCTGATGCATTATTTCTTATCGCATCCAGTACTGCCTGTACTACGTCCTCCCCTCACTCGTACTGCAACTGTATGAGTATCGCACGTCAATGTCGCCCACTTTTTCTTCTATTTCCACGCTTTAAATAAGAAATTACGTAACTTAAATTTGAATGTTAGCAGTAGTTAATGACATTTTTATAACTACAACGGAAAATGTTAAGCAATTGCTGCTGAATGACTAGTAAGAGTAATCATAGAAACGTGGGAAGTTTTACATGGAGAAACACCGAGAGCTCTGAGAGCGGGTTGTGGTTGTAACTGGATCGGAGTTGGAAACTACCTCCCATTTCCGGCTGGTGGATGGCCGGGGAAGGTTCTCCGGCACGATTATCTCCAGCGAATTCATCCGCCATTGAGGACAAGCTCTTTTGTTGCTCCACCTTGAAATCTTGGTTGAATTTGAAACGACAGATTGCGGCTCGTTGAGACTGAAAGCAGCGGTTTTGGCGACGTCTTGATTGACTATTTCCAACGCAATCAGTAAGCTCACCATGGCTAAAGAACATCTTCCCCTCTGCAAGCTTTTATTCCTGCTACAAGTTTATCTATCTTATAAATCACTTCAAGCAGTACGAGTTAGGGTTAGATCTGGTTAGACTCTTACCACGGAAGCTGACGAATTATCTTTCTGGTTGAACATGGAGTTGATACAGGAAGACCGAGGCAAGTACTGGTAGCCATAGCCATCTCTCTCGATCTCCACACTACAGTTTACCATACGTGATGGCATAATATCGAAGTAACTAAGCCGAGGCAATTAAGATTGGACACGTGGTTGGAACATGCACTCCAAGATGATTCACTACTTTGTCCAAGCATATATATCTAGTTCAAAACTTTTATTTGGGTCCAATTATAATTAAGAAATAATTAATTATAATTTAGAAATAATTGTTTTAATTATAAGAATTTATTTAACGCCCATCAAAACATATTTATAAGGATTTAATTATTCGTGCATTTATCACTATTTTTGGCTGGCTTTGACTCCCATCAAAATGGTTGGGGAGAAGCGTGAGAGGAGATCATCCTCACACAGCTTCACCACCTCCTCCTCAGCGAGTGTTACCATAGCCACCCTGCTTAGTGGGCCCTCACTTTGCCTTGATGGAAGAATCAGAACCGTCCCAACCCCGCAGATGGGGTCCACATAATACGATGCGCGCAATGGTTCTGACCCGCCTTCAAAGATGGCTGAATAAGGATCGACAGTGTCCAAGCTTGCACAGATCAAATCAGGACCGTCCATCATGAAATTAGCAATGTTCTGGTTGCACCTCAGCCACTCGATCAAATCTATGATCCCCTCATTATTCATTTTTTCAACTACGTTCCCTACTGCCTTAACCGCTTGGGATAAATTCCCAACCGGCAAGCCTTCCGACTCGACCTTGTTATAAACCATACAGTTTCCAAAAAACCCATTGTCTAAACCTAAAACTTTCCTCATGTCCAAACAGACGGACATGTTTACAAGCCCATTTCGTTCCCCCCTAACTTTACTAATGCAGACCCATAAGAGCCCAGCGATGGCCTGGAAGGAAGACGGGTTGAGTCCAGTCGTATCCATGAAGGCTCGAACCGTCTGTTGCGAGAAAGCTAAGGCGACGGTATTGTATTTTGTAGAAGCAGCAGGGGAGATGGGCCTGCGAACGGAGGCTTTGTAGTGGTCGATCAAGGCGGTGTAGGGCTTGTGGTGGGGATTCCTGTTGCTCGGCCTGCGCGGCGGGAGTGGGTGGAAAAGCGGCGGACTTGACATTTTGTGCGCTGACGTCGTGTCTGCCCACGCCTTTATGAGCGCCGTAGCGCAAGTGAAGTCGCCCAAAAGATGACTGCAACTTACGCCCACTGCGAGACCACCTCCCTCGAATTCAGTCAACTACATGCATTAATAAGACCATTAAATCAAGTTCCTTTTTATACTTCTTTTAAAAGGTTATGCGTTGTGAATGACCTGAAAATTGAAAGGAGACCAAAAATATGGGTTAGGATACATGTCCTCCCAGTGCACAAGCTTGAGCTCCTTCTCTCTGTCAACACATTTCAGCCAACCCTCCACGCTACCCTCGGCTTTCGCCTCCACCATCCTCACTCCGGCGTCGTTGCACTTTATCATCCACTTCCCTTCGTCGTTCTGCACTAGCCGTCCAGTCACGATCGGAAAGTGAGTCAGCATTTCCGAGACAGACTCCCTCAGTTTCCTCGTCTTCTCGCCGGCGTCGATGTCCTCGCTAGTTGACGGATAGTAGAAAACCATCCTGATGTGGCTTTCTTCCATTATCCGGTCCAGAACTGAAAGCTCGCAGTATTTTCCGGCCACGACCGGCTTTGTGCTTACCACTGTTCTTTTACAAATGTTGGTGATCTCCTCGGCCATGGCTAGGTCCTAGTGTTTTACGTGGACTTTGTAATTCTCGGTGCGATTTTATAGCTGAGCCGAGGTAGAAGATAAAGAAAGAGAAGACCCCTCCTAAAATCCTGCTCTGATCAGTAGGCTGCTTCCTCGTTTTTTTTGCCTGGCCACCAGAATCAAAAACTTTTTCCATATTTTCGGGAAAATGAAATCTCCATGAACGTTTCAGCTAATCGTCAACCCCATGTTCATGCATCAATCTAAGTATATATTTGATCATGGTAACCTCTTTGGTAATTGTAGACTAATATCGCACTGTTTTGTCTTTGAGATTAACTAAAAATACGTTATACTAATTATGAAGGAGAATCCAATTATATATTTTCCACTCTTTCAAGTATCGACGTAAAATTATGTACCCTTATCAGTATTACCCAGACCCACACCTGAGTCATTTTTTCTTGTGGCAGGTTGTCGCAATCTCCTCTCTTAGGGGCTCGCTACATTTCAAGTTGGTATCATTTGTAACGTCCCCAGTCATCATAATACAATATTATATGCTTTGGCAAAAAATCGTACTATTTTGTCTTTAAAGTTAGCTCAAAGCATGTTGTACTAAGCAGAGAAGAGAACCTTTTTAAATCATGCATTTTCCACTCTCCTGAACGATATAAGATTGTGCATCCCCACTGGTAGGAGTTAAACTCATATCTTGACAATTATTGTCTTCACAGGATGGACTCTAACAATCATAATTAATAATTAATTCAATTCATTTATATGTTCACTTATTAATCTAAAATCAAATTAGAAAATTTTTTACTTCTAAAAGTACTTCCAAACTAGACATGATATTAAATTTAGAAAAAAAAATATTTAGAAAAAAAAAAATAAATTTAGTGTTTTTGGAAAAATAAAATCCAGATGAATTAAAAAAAAAGAAAGAGATTTTCAACAAGCAAAACCAATTTTCAAAACAGTCAACAGCACTAATACCGTTAGTTGTGGGCCGGAGTCCGAGTTAGCCCAATATGAGTACTGAATACTGATAGAAGGCCTTGTTATCCTCTTATTTATACACAATGAAGCCAACCTTTGCAGGTATCTAGAGTCGGAGAGTGTCACGGTCTTATTTCAAGAGACTTAAGAGAGATTGTGTAGCACTCGTTATTAGGAGGAACAACGAGTCAGTCTTCGAAGTGTGCCAACGGCACCAATTGCCTACGACGTTAGAACCAGTTTTGTGTCTAACGAACGAGCAGTGAGCGAGCGAGATTAATCGAAAAGAGCGTTATTAAGCATAGTAAGCATAGTTTGTATGTAAAAAGCTTTATCATTGATTGTTAGCAAATTACATTGGGTAGGAGGGTCTACGTGCAGTCATGCCTCTCCCCTTAAAGAGCATTCTGAATTATCTCCACTATAACAGAGTGAACATGTCATAATAATGAAAAGTCACTTTACTAAGATAGAAATAAAAAAAATATAAAGAAATTACTAAAAATAAAAATAAACTAACTTTACGGTCACGGACGACGTGTACTAGGCAAGCCCGTATTGTTACACAGAGCCACGTTGCGTACAACATTCAGGCGTAAATCCACTGAATCATGTCAGGATCAGCGATGGTGGGAGATGCGAGCTCCTGGGCTCGCGCAATCGTCAAGATCTCTCCCTATACCTTCTCCGCCGTTGGAATTGCCGTCGCTATCGGCGTTTCCGTTCTCGGCGCCGCGTGGTAATGCCAGCTCCTTCTCGCTCTCTCATTTACGTTCGAAGATTCCGAGCTTTTAAAAGTCGTGTTTGCGTTACAGGGGAATTTATATAACTGGAAGTAGTTTGATTGGTGCTGCGATCAAAGCTCCACGTATTACTTCGAAGAATTTAATCAGGTGGGAACCCCTAATTTTGATTGTTTGGCGTTTCTGAAGTCCTTCATCCATTATTTGATTGCTGTAGGCAAAGTTATTTTATTTAATTTATTGTCATATAAACTGGGCGTGTTAGCGGAAGATCTACTTGAAATTAGGTGATTGTTGCTATGGTTGATCAATGCTGTCGAAAAGCATAATGAATTGGATTGTGTTTATTTCTTTGCGTAAAATATATTTACTCCAGCTAATGTTCCTTGTAATATCACTATAGGTTTGGCTCGGAGTTGGGACGTTTTATGTATTTTTATTTTTGGCTATGGCCATGGGATCGCATGCCTATTTGAAATGTTTTTTAGACATATAGATGAGTTGTCTCTGCCCTGGTCTAAAATCTTCAAAATAAAGTACTTAAAAAATATCAAGAGGTCTGGAAAAACCAGCTTTTGATGACTGATTGGTAAATTTCAAGAGTTGTTGTCGCCTTTTGACTTGCTTATGTATTTCTTACCTTCTTCCCGCCATTGATGTTGTTAACCCTTGTAATTGTTGTAATTAACCGGTGTTTTAATTCTTTCAGTGTGATATTTTGTGAAGCAGTGGCCATATATGGTGTTATCGTGGCCATCATCTTACAAACAAAGTTAGAAAGTGTTCCAGCATCACAAATGTATGCGCCAGAGTCTCTCAGAGCAGGATATGCTATTTTTGCCTCTGGATTAATTGTGGGTTTTGCTAACCTGGTCTGCGGGTTCGCCACTTTGTCTCATTTTTTTTCCCTTTCATCTCTGTACTTCATCTCACCTAGTCAAGTGCATTGATATTAGGTGTTTGTTTTACCTGAAGGTTGTGTGTAGGAATAATTGGAAGCAGCTGTGCATTATCTGACGCCCAAAACTCATCTCTTTTTGTGAAGATTCTTGTGATTGAAATCTTTGGTAGTGCCCTTGGGCTATTTGGTGTGATTGTAGGAATCATAATGTCGGCTCAAGCTTCTTGGCCGGCAAGGATTCCATGATTTGCTCTTTATGAACATGAGATGGGACAACTGTTGACGGCGCTAAGGCGGTGCAACTGATTATTTCTCCTGCCAATGGATTATATTCAAACTTCAATTTTGATCATGGACAATCGCCTTGTAGTAATGTAAAAACCTAGGGTGGAAATACTATCCACGCCTATCATTTTTCGAGGCTGACTTATTTCTGTGGAATAAAAGGGTCAAGAAATGTGTATTGCGTGAAAATTCCCATCACGAGAAAACTACTGCATTTTGCTTCAACCAAAAACTGACTTCCAGCAGCGTTAACGTATTTCTCATGTCTAATTGATTACTACAAAGAGCACAAGCTTGAATCAAGCAGGTCAGTCTTTTTTGCTTAAGTTCTTAGCAGGTCCTCGCAGTTCCTTTTGGCGTATTAAAGAGAACCCTGTGGGGGTTGAGTGGATATAAGTCGATACATGTACGTTAGTGTTTAGGTTGGGAAAAGTGAACTCTGGCCGTCACACTTGTGCTTGCAGTTGGGAAGAATAGCAGACAGTAACGTAGTCGCTGCAGCTTGTAAATCTTCAAATATTTGAAATACTTTGTTGAGCTTTACATGACAGTCTAATATGCACAGTCTGCAGTTGTGGGAAAAATATAAAAGTATTATATACAGATTGTAGCCACAAGCCAACAAGAATAGTTGTAGCCATAAGTTGGCCACAAGGAAACGACATCTTCTCTTCAGTAAGCCAATCCTCCACTGAAAGTATCTCCATCGTGAAGCACACTCTCTGTCAGCCAATACCCATCCCATGACCCGCCAACTCTCTGCAAATAAAAGCAGAAACAATAAGGTTAGCTTGGCACCATAGTTGAATGAGAACTTCATCAAACTAAGCATATTGGATGATGTATTTTGCATTTGTTATTACAGGCAATCATCAAAGATCAAAGTGTAAGAGTCAAACCTGAACCATGGTGAATTGAAATATCTCTTCTTCTTTTGGGCGACAACCCTGTATCCAAATGCGCTGCTTGAATTTGTTCTGTTTTACAATTTGTCAATCACAGAAACTCATCATAAGAGGAGACTTTACGAGTTATTTATGCTGGACGAGGCCAAACCATTCATACAAATTAACAAAGCAAGCTATACCTCCTCCACGAACAAGCTGCTTAATATCTGTCTCTCTTTGTGGCCTAGCAATACTCTGTAAGTTGAATGGTGGAAGACTCGCCTGAATCGCTCAAACTGCACTGACATCTAAATAGTAAGCCTGATAGGAGCCACTCCTGCTCTAAAATAGCTAAAACTACAGTAACTTGCCTGCCCTAGATCGAAAAAAGGTCCAAAGTAGGACGACCTTCGAAGAGGATCGAATCCTGCAAACTGTCGAAGATGAAGTTTATTGTAGTAGATTCGAACGGCAGAAATAGACGCAAAAATGACATAAAATTGCATTTGAAATAGACCATCACCTGGTACATAACCTCGATACCATAATCTTGATGGGGTTGGTCATTATATTTGAGTGCGTCAAGCTGGTGCTTTATAGCTTCTTCTGCAGTAAACTGCAGAAAGTTTCCGGATGAATAAAAAACCGAAACTTGAACAACTTGAAGTACTAATTTTCATAATTGGACTGTACATGTAAACTAGGGCCCAGAGGATTCTTCTTGCGGGATTCGAACCTGCAAATCAAAAGGTAAAGGTCACTAAAAAGTGGAGGCCATTCTCAAAGACTTGCAGACGCACATAACATACCAATCTGCAGGGAGAAAATCAGGAACCTCAGCCGAAGCTCTGAAGCGAGAGCTCATGGAGATGAAAACGGGCTTACTGAAAGAACCAACTAGCTTCGTAGATGATGTAAGCGGAGGAGAAGAGGTGAAAGATGAACAGCACGACATCCTTTTTCACCGCTAAAAGCTTCTCCTCCTCTCCTCCCTTGTTCAGCTTATTTGGGTCGCTCTTCCAGCTTTCTTCTTGATCTGTAATTCTTCGTTTAGCGGATGAAATTTGATCGTGGCCATCAATCCAACGGGTAGTACTCAAGGAAGGCGTTCATTTCAACGACACGGGATCAGATGCGTAGAAGGCTAGGAGTTTGACCAAATGTACCCGAATGGTCAGTCTCAATTGGGCTGAAAATTGGGCCCAGCAAATTCAAAATTCATCGTGCTCAATCGGACGGTGCAGATTACAGCGTCACTCTTAAGCTACGTGATAAACATTAGGGCCTGTGCAAGCTGTTTATATAAACCGCCTTCAACTCAATCGGATTTCTCGTTCACCAGCCCTCGGCGCCTCTGAAACTCTAACAAAAGTGATAAATGGTATGGTTATCCTTGCCTCTTTTCAGTGTTTTTTTTTTTTTGTATTTCTCTTAATCTTTGTTCCATTTTCGATTTCGTGTTCTTTCGAATTGCCGAAATTAGGTTTTGAATGATCATCTTTTTCTGTCTGGTTTCGTTAGGCTTTACCGAATCAGCAGACTGTAGAATATCCCAGCTTCAAGCTTGTAATTGTTGGCGATGGTGGAACTGGTACTTAAGAAGTTCATTTTAATTTTTTTTATTTGTGATTTGTGGTACTTAGACAACTTGAACTTGTGAAATAAGTTCCTCAAGATTCTTTTCACGCATTTCGACGAGTCGTTGATTGACGTAGGTTCTTTAATAGATCCGCGGATATATGTATAATTGTTTCTCGTTTGTTCAAAAGAGAGACTGTCTAATGTTTCTTTCAGAATGATGGTTCATGTTTGTAGTCTAGTAGTAGTTTACTTTTCCCTTTTTTTTCATGTTGATTTTTCTACCGCCTGCAAAATGAATGGGTATTGGGAAGTTTCTGAACTGGTAGTTTTCTTGCTGATGCAGGGAAGACTACATTTGTGAAAAGGCATCTTACTGGCGAGTTTGAGAAGAAATATGAACGTAAGTTTTCTGAAAGCTTGTATTATCTTGGGATATTTTTTATCTTTTTGGTGCAGAATCAACACCTTACGCACTCATACTTATCTTGCATTTGAAATTCACATGCACTTTGTATTTGGAGCAGCAACCATCGGTGTTGAAGTTCATCCCCTGGATTTTTTCACAAATTGTGGAAAAATTAGATTCTATTGCTGGGACACTGCAGGTCAGGAGAAATTTGGTGGTCTAAGGGATGGATATTAGTGAGTGCTCTGTACTTGTTATTTGATGTGTTAGCATTCATGGTTAAAAATACCGTCCTTTTTCTGTGATCTTGACCACTCAATATTATGTTCTAACTTGCTCAACTATTTGCAATGTTACAATTGTAATTCAATGTATTAGCTTCACTTTGAAAAATGAGAGTAATTATAGCATATAGATATTGAAGCATCTTATCAGTAATATCAGTGATCAAATGCAGGCCAATTTTGGTGTAAACATTTCTATTAACATTATGTCATGTTATTTCTAACTCTGCTAAATTGTGGTGTTTGTATAAGCTATCTATCTTATCATTTACAGTATTATTCTTGGCATTGCTTGAATTAAGACTTCTATGTACTGCAATTAGGAAGGAAATATACAGTTAATCTCTTTTGTCCTGACAGTAACAATGAATTGTTAGGATCACTTTTTTTGTTTCCCGTTCGATTATGTTAGTTGGATTGTTTATCTGCTGTCTTGTATGTTGGTTAAAATTATGGTCATCCTACAGCATCCATGGGCAGTGTGCGATTATCATGTTTGATGTTACTGCACGGTTAACATACAAGAATGTTCCAACTTGGCATCGAGATCTTTGCAGGTCTGTCCAGCGTCCAAGCAGTGAGTTTTATTTCGAACTCTGGAATAGGATTAATTAACAATCCTTGGCTCTTCTGCATTTTTTTTATTTTCAGGGTTTGTGAAAACATCCCAATCGTGCTTTGTGGAAACAAAGTTGATGTGAAGAACAGGCAAGTGAAAGCGAAACAGGTGACCTTCCACCGCAAGAAGAATTTGCAGTACTACGAGATTTCTGCAAAGAGTAACTATAACTTTGAGAAGCCCTTCCTCTATCTTGCCAGAAAGCTTGCAGGGTAAATGATATTGAGTTCCCTTAAGAGAAGAGCCTCGCTAGTTGTTTAAGAAAGTCATTATTAATGGTTTTGTGCTGATAAAAATGATAATATTGTTATTGAAGGGATGCTAATCTTCATTTTGTGGAATCTCCGGCCTTGGCTCCTCCAGAAGTTCATATCGACTTGGCGGCTCAGCATCAGTACGTCTATCAATCGATTTTCATATCCTCAGTTGTGTAGAAAGTAATGAAATCAGGCTATTTTCATCAGTCAAAGTCGTTTCAGATGTGTGAAAATCTTTGAAATCAGGCTATTTTCATCAGTAAAAGTCGTTTCAAATCCAAAATATTCCCATGTACTCGTGTCTTTCTGTTGATGCATTTTGTTTATATTTGTTTTTAAAAAGTCAATATATATTTTACTACCAAATCTAGAGCTCTTGTCAATTTATAATAGAAAACATGATTCTGGGTTTTTCGCGTTTCCTAAACGGAGGATAATTCTTGCAATGTTTTGCAGGCACGAGGCGGAACTTGCAGTAGCTGCCAGTCAGCCTCTTCCAGATGACGATGATGACGCATTCGAGTGAACGTGTTTTTGTATTTTTGGGCATGGGGAAGGGGAAAGGGAAAGGGAAAGTGTGTTGGGGAAGTGCATTATTTCAGTGTGAGACTTATTTGTTTGACCATCATTTTGTTACTTATCACAAAATTATCTTGGAATCCTCCAAGATTTTTCTTAATTTTATCAAAAGATTAGGAATGTGTCATATAAAGACTTGACTTAAATGTTCTATAGAAACTACTCTATCAAACCAATTAAAATTAAAATCTTGGAAGCTTTATATTGGGCCTTCATCTGGGCCCAACCTAATGGGCCTAAATGTTGGGCCCAATTGACCAAGGGTAAGTCACGTGCCATCTTTCGCTTAATACTCACATGTCAAATTGAACCGTGCGCACCTCACTGCGTCTGCTTAAAGCTACCGGCTGCCCGCGGAACCTTCGATGCGATCTTTTATAAATCGCCTTCAAATTCTCCCTTTCACCAGCTCTCTGTGTCAACTCTAAACCACGCAGAGAAATGGTGCTGCTTCTGTTTCTGTTTTCTTTTTTATCTTTTGATTTGTGTTAATCTATACTCCCTTCGTCTTGCTGATAATGGGATTTCTCATTGATCCATTTTCTTGTTTCTTTAGGCTTTACCCAATCATCAGACTGTAGATTACCCCAGCTTCAAGCTTGTTATTGTTGGCGATGGTGGAACTGGTACTTATAGCACCTTCTTGTTGTTTCTGGTTTTTTTGTTTGTTTGACGGGGTGGTGATAGAATTTGGACCTGCAAAATAGTATGTAGTTTGTTTGTTGTTTTTTTCTCTTCTTGTTGGGAAATACTTTTCATGTTTCGATGAGCAGTTGAGAGAGATAGGATCTGTAATGAATCTGTGAGTCGATTATTACATGCTGGTTGATTTTTTAATAAAAAGAGGGCACGTTGAATGTTTCCCCATCAGATGTTCATTTTCTGTGATTTTTAAGACTTCGATATTTCTTCCACCTGTGAGAAGTAGTCGGTTTTAAGAGTTGTAATTTCTTGCTGATGCAGGGAAAACTACTTTTGTGAAAAGACATCTTACCGGCGAGTTTGAGAAGAAATATGAACGTAAGTTTTCAGAGGGATTTTATATACTTTCGACTCTCCCTTTGCAGTACAGAATCTGAATCGTTGCCGGCTTATATCACTGTTATTCATGGAACTCATATTCACCATGTACTTGGAGCAGCAACCATTGGCGTGGAAGTTCATCCCTTAGATTTTTTCACCAATTGTGGAAAAATTCGATTCTATTGCTGGGACACTGCTGGCCAGGAGAAGTTTGGTGGTCTGAGGGACGGATACTAGTAAGTTTTATATTCCTCTAATTTGATGGATTATCATTTGTATTTGAAACATCATCATTTTTTCTACGTTCTGAATTTCTTACTATTATATTATCAACGTTTAATATTAATTTTTGGGTTCTCATAAAATTTAATATGCAATCCAACATACTATCTGGGTGCTGTTTCTTCAAAAATAAGGTTCACTATATATACATACATATATGAGATGAAATATGTTCTATCTCTTGCACTCGAACTATGTTACATTGTTGCTGATTCTTGTCATTGGAAATTAGAAACTTGCCTTCATCCAGAATTTGTACAATTAGGAGATATGTTGTTCATCTATTTTATCTTGACTATAATAAATAATTAATTACTAATGTCCACTGTTATCGCTAATCTACAGCATTCATGGGCAGTGTGCAATCATCATGTTCGATGTGACTGCACGATTGACATACAAGAATGTTCCAACTTGGCACCGGGATCTTTGCAGGTCTGGTCTCAGCTCCATGATATATTGTATTTTACTCAACGGGAAGAGGGGTTTCTTGATAATAATCCTTGGCTTTTTTAATGTTTTGCTTATTTTCAGGGTTTGTGAAAGCATCCCAATTGTTCTTTGTGGAAACAAGGTTGACGTGAAGAACAGGCAAGTGAAAGCAAAACAGGTGACCTTCCACCGCAAGAAGAATTTGCAGTACTACGAGATTTCTGCCAAGAGCAACTATAACTTCGAAAAACCCTTCCTCCATCTCGCCAGAAAACTTGCTGGGTGAATAATAATACCATTGAGTTCCCTTTCAAGAAAAACTACGGTCTTTAAGAGTAAATAATTTAACCATCTCTTGGTTGATGAAATAATTTGTGTTCTTTGTAGGGATGCTAACCTGCATTTCGTGGAATCTCCGGCCTTGGCTCCTCCGGAAGTGCATATTGACTTGGATGCTCAGAGACAGTATCCCTCTCTCTCTCTCTCTCATCTATTTCTATCTCCCACCGTAATGAACAACATTCGTGCGTCAATGTCTTCTATTTTGGTCCAAAAACAGGATATTCTTGCTTGCACGACAATTCCAACAAAATGTGGTTACATTTTGCAGGCACGAGGCAGAACTTACAGATGCCATCTATCAGCCCCTTCCAGACGACGATGCCTTTGGATAAATGTGTTTCTTGGCATCCGTTTGGATTCTTTCTTGTGGGAGGCCATTTTTATGGGGAATTAACATTATTTTCACGGCATGATCATCATCCCTGCCCCCCCATCATTGATCAATCAGCCTACATCATCTATCAAGAAAACCACTTCAATACTTGCTAATGCTTTTAACCGCGTTTGCATCAAATTTTATTCACTTTTCAATGACCCATTTCCTCTCTCTGCTTCTCTATATAAATATGTAAATCATGTATAAAAATAGAATACATATTGAGTTCTATCTCAAAAGACAGAAAAATTGATGATAGATTCAAACAAAATCTCAAAGAATACCCAAATTCAGTCTATTATTGACAAAAGACATGCACATTCTTTCGCCTTTTCACTCGTTCGATAGGTTGTCATTGCAGTTTCTTCACCTGAAGATAACTTCCGAATTTCAAATCAAATCTATTTATGATAAAAAAAAAAAGAAAAACCAACAACTAATGAAAAATAACAATTAGTTTTAACGCATGTATCAGTAATTATATGGCAATTTCTCACAGAAAAAAATTGAATACCAGGAAATCAAGAATACCAAAATAGGATACAACTTTCTGTGCTTCTCGTCACATAGACCTTCACAGGGAAGCCTCGCAGCAGGAGGGAAGAAAACAACACATAAACTACACTACATATTACACATTGGACGCAAATTGATCGAGGGCAGTAGTAATGGTTGCCATCTTCAACTAGTTATTTTGAGCTGCATGGTCACATACCAAAATTAGTTGGCTGCAATTACATTATTTTTTCCAAAACAACATGATATCTTTGTATACCCAGAATTCGTCTTCACCTGACAACCTCCTCCTTTCAAAAAGCTTAAGTGTTTGTTCTTCATTGCTTGATCGTATTATCATACTACCTTATGGGAATAAGCTAAGTCTTGATTCTGATTGATAAACAACATAATAGTGATCTATATAAGATTTCAATCTTTCCATTTTCTTTAAAAAGTCACCAATATTGTAAACCAAATCATTGATACTTGGGTTGTATTTATGAAACAGTTGCACCAAAATCAGAGACATTTTCACATTAATTAGTTATGGCATTTCGAGGTAATTATTTTCATAATCAACTCATAATACAGTCATAATCTTTTGACTGAATGTAAAGTATTTTGTCACAAGTATCAAACCTAAGAAAAATTACCTGATTAGCTTTAGAGAGAATTAGAGAATAAGAGATGATCAAGGCCCAGAAGACCTCAATGCAAATGGACAGCCTCTACTGGCCAACATTTTTTATTTTGGATATATAGCATAAATGCGGCTTCCTGAATCAAAGGCAAGTGCAATAAATAGGTAACATTTTTTACACATAATAATGTTGCATCTGTCATAAAATGGCTCAACGTTGTATGCAAACACTCAACATCTGATCACTTAACAGTTTATATCTTACAAATTTATAAAACTACAAAGAACCATTCTACTTTTTTCTAGATCTTCTAATATAATACAGTAAAGGAGATTTGTATGAAATGACGCAGTCTATTAAACGTGTATAACATGAACTATTCACGCATAGATATTCAGGCTCCAAAACATGAATACATAGAAATACAAATTTGCATCTATGGCATGTCAAATTCCAAGATAAGTTGATTATGCAACCCAGGACATATCCAGAAATCATAGTTTCATTCAAGAAACGAAGATGAGGTTAGAAAGAGAAAACTAAATCTGGAAAATAAGAAAATTAAAAAAAAAATCAGCATATAGGAACTTTGAGAAACCTTCCATCCCAAGATTGCGGCGTAGCTATTCTCAAGTTAAATCTTTACTTTGAACGGGCAGTCTGCATGGAACCCAGAATAATGAAATCATGGGAGTCAAATCACATAGAAGAGTGGTACCAACCGTCAGCAGTACAGTGGGATAGTTATGAAATTAGAAGCAGATTTCCTTGTCATTGTCATCTTCAGACCAATAGAAGCAAGGCATGCAAGCCCCCAACTTTGGCCCTGGAAAATACAGGGAAACCATGAAAAAGCAGTTTGGAAATGAAAAGGCAGCGATGCTAGTCAATAAGAAACAAAATAACATTCAAATAGATCTAGTTCCATATAATACAACAAGAAGAAAAGCACGATGCACATATGTTTACAACTAAGATAAAATTTTCAATTGACTTACAGTAGTGAGGATCCAAAAGCATCACAACAGAAAAAAAAAACACACCCTTTTATTGCAATAACAAAAATATGCGCAAAAACAAAAAGCGAGAGAGAGAGAGAGAAGAAAGAGAGAGAGATTATATGTCTGAAATTTACACTTCATAAATGTCTTATTACATACACCAAGTAAAAATTCTCTACGTCAACCATTCTAATTGAATGAACAAGCTAGAGAATATAAACTTTATAAGCAAATTGTCACAAGAAAGTTTCAACACAGAATATTTGATAGAAGGGAAAATTTTCAAAGTACGAAAAAATGAACTGAAGTCAAGGCTCAGAAGAAATCAAGTTTCTTAGCTCTACCCAATACTCATCATGAGATATATGGAGGGACATACGGAGATTTGTTAATAGAGCTTCTTGTTCCCAACTCAAGGGCCCGTTGGCATGTAGTGCAACTAATATACTGCGATAAGCATTTAGTTCTAACCTATGTATTCTCTCTCTTTCATCCTTATTTGAGGGGACATAAGAACTTTCTTCCTCATTTCCACATCTATGAGAACATTCTGCTTCACTATGAAGTTCATCTGCATCCATACTAGTTCCTGCTGAAATACAACCATGCAACCTTGGATCTGAACTGTTGTCAATAACACTACAACTACCGACGGAGCATATATCACTATCATAATCAACAGCTTCTCTGTTTCTCTTAGGAAAACAAGAAATACCGCCATAAGTATCTTTCTTCCCTGTTTCCCGATAATCAGCAATTTCATTGTTAAAAGAAAGTTTCAAGTATTTTACACCCAGATTTTCTAGTAATACATCACCAGCATCTACCTTATCTGATAACGGAAATGAGGATCCTGAAATATATTGCTCACGCATGCCCTCTTTCTTCACACGTCTCATTTTTTTGGGATATGTTCCAATGCGAGATGAATACGACAACACTCTTTTTAATTTTCTTGGCAAGGCCAAATTAGACACTTCCAAACCCATTCTTTCCTGAAAAGACATACCAATTCCTTCTTGAAGCTTACTTCTCATGTCAATATAAGGGAGCCTCAAGTCCATCTGAGAATAATGAAAATGCATTGGTCAGTTGAACTATAGAAGGTTTAAACTCTGAACAATTATATGAAAAATGATGCCTATAATTAAATTACTAGAAAGTGATTCACAGTAATTGTCATTTCTAAACTCCAAATAGTGAAAAAGCAATTGAAGCCGTTACATTTCTATCAAAAAAGTGAATATGATATGTAATCATACAAGAAAGCGGAACAGTGACCTTTTTCCTCGTTGAATAAGAAGTAAGAACAAGAAAACAAAGCATTACCTTTCCAGTCACGAACCATTTTTCATTCTGCCAAGATTGACGCACCCTGATTTTTGATTTGTGGGCTCTGAATTCTTCAAGAGACCCAACTAGCCTAACTAAATAACAGTCCCCACTCAACACCTTCAAAATCACAGCTATCTTCCAAGCGCCAAAAGTGAAAGCCTCAGTGAGATCTCCAGCCACCAAATCATTCATACTTTCCGCCGGGGGAATAGGCCTGATAGCCTTCCTTGACACCCTCTCCACAACTGCCTCACCATTAATGATGGAAATATAGTCATACCGAACAGTATATGTGTGATCATTGCCAGAGATAATCTCAGCACTATACCATGCTCCTGAAGATTTATCGCGTAAGACCTCCACTTTACTACCTTTCTTGAACCACATGCTAGTATCTGCCAACACAGATCAAAATCACAGAAACCTGATGAATTTGGAAAACAAAGATACTATATACATTGGTATAAACTAGATCATAAAGAGTGCTAAGAATGATAGTAATTCTTAATAAAAAAATTAAACTTTCTTCCGCCAAACCTAAAATCTACACAAACCAAACAAAGTAACAAATACAAATCCTTCGTACACAAGGAATCTGATCCACTGCTAATCTAATGAACATAGATACAAGCAAAATCGAGATACAATGATGCAAAAAAACTAACCTTACAACGAAGAAACGCTATTTA
This sequence comes from Begonia loranthoides, assembly GCA_022433065.1. Lineage (NCBI taxonomy): Eukaryota > Viridiplantae > Streptophyta > Magnoliopsida > Cucurbitales > Begoniaceae > Begonia > Begonia loranthoides. The sequence goes on along the minus strand of CM039479.1, from coordinate 28,520,877 downwards.
AAAATACAAAATCGAAGTCCATGCATAAAATTTAAGAAATATATGTCGAAAACCGCAAGAAAAGTAGTCAAAGAGACGGAAAATCCTAAAAATTAAAACAACGGCGAAATTCCAGAGAAGGAAGATGGGGGAATTGATTGCTCACATACCTAGTTACGTACGAGTATGCGATCGCGAAGAGTCAAGCACTAGCAGCAGATTCAACGATCGCAACTGCTTCGCAATCGAAACGAAAAAGTCTCAAAAGGAAAAATAAATTGGAGAAAAGGTTAGTTTTTTTTTTTTTTTTTTTTTGCGTTGGTGGAATTGTTGATCGCTTTTAAGGCGTGGATTCCAAGTTTGATTAATTAGGATGTCTAGTGGAACCAGGAGGGGTACGAATGTAATATACATTTTTAAGCTTTATTTTTGCAAATATATGATTAATCAGCTTAATTAATAAATTACTTGTAATGAAAATTTCTTATTGAGAAATTAACACGACAATCACTTGACTATAAAATTATTGACAAGCCAACTACTAAATAATTTTTGCTATCAAATAAAATATTCAAATAAACAATGCAAATATCATTATTAACTTATTGAAAGAAATATTAAATTAAAAAAAATGATAGTGTTAAATCTACTCTGCGATTCTAATTCTATTTTAGTTTTATACTAAAATTACAATAATTGAAACAATCTAACTGCGAAGGCGGTGCTGAAAGTCCATAAATACTGAACAAAAAAGCCGAAAACAATTTTCACGTTTTCAATTTTCCGAAAGTGATTCACCACTCTTTTGATTTCACTTGTCCGTTCTTATCACCATCTTCTCTTTCCTCTTCCTGATCCGTCGTCGTCATCCAGTTCTCAACACTACTAATGACTTTTCACAATGAAAATTAATCTTTTCGTAGCGAAAACTAACATTACCCGAGTCTTATTTTAATCACTTACTTTCTGCAGCGGAAAGACAACGTTCCAATGTGGAAAATAATATTTTACAAAGAAAAGAAAACGTGCTAGCGATGTCTACTTTATTTATTTTTTATAGTTTAGTGTTTTATTTGTTAATAAATATTATTTAGTAATTGAATTTCTACGAAGACTATTTTAATTAATCTTTCCTTTCTTTTGTTCCGAGACTATTGAAATCTTCAAACAAACCAGCTTGATTAATACAATTAATTATATCCTCGACGACAGAAAATGTTACCGGTTTTCCCAAAGCGGGGACATGTTGAATTTATCGACACGTCGTTCATAAAGCATCTCTGCCTCGGTACCAAATTCTTGCCCTCCAACCATGGCGGGAGCTGCGATTCGGCAAACAATGGCCGAATGTATTTCCGAGGCTCAATCAGGTTCACATGTAACTCAGCAGAAAGCTCTTCAAACCCTAGCTTCCATCACCAAGCTCAGTCACCAAACTAGGGTTTTGCTTGCGCAGACTGACGGAGCTATCGCGCTTCTTTTAGCTCTAACGAAATCACTGTCCCCCGCCATTCAAGACCTTTCGCTCTCTATTCTCTTCAATCTCTCCTTGAATTCAAATCTGAAGCAGTCACTTGGGAAAATGGAAACGATTCATCGCCTTAATTCGGTACTCATCTCTTCGACTTCCTCAGAATCGACGAAATTAGTTTCGTCTCTTGTATGTAGTCTGGCGATGCTAGACAAGAACAAAGCTAAATTTGGAGTAGCAGGAACGATTCAGCTGCTGGTAAGGGAACTTACAATACCTCGCCATCCGGCCGCTCATCACCTCCTCTGTTCCCTTGCTGAGCTCGTGCAATTCCACGGGAACTGCACGTTGGCCGTCAGAGCAGGCGCTATCTCGGTCCTACTCGGCGTGGTGGATTGCAGGTCCGAAGGCGAGGATCTCTCCGGAACTGCGCTGTCCATTCTGTGTCTTCTGGCGAGGTTCGATGAAGGTTTGAAGGATCTGAGGAAAACAGAACAGATCGTTGAGACCATGGTTGATGTGCTGAAAGGAAGCTGTCCGGTGAGCAAAGAAGGATCGGCGGAGATTCTGGTTCGGCTTTCCGACGAAAGCGAGAGCATTCTGAGAGAGGCGTTAATGTTGCCGGAGTTTCCGACGGTAGTTGCAGATCTTTCAGTGAGAGGATCAGCGAAAGCGAGAGAGAAAGCGGCCTGGCTGATGAAGAAGATGACCGCCAGTTCAAACTGGGATAGTTACGCAAACCACGAAAATCCCACCGACTTAGTATTGTATTGACCATTGCCGTGCTTGTCAGGTCCGGCCTGATGTGGTCCATGGACAATTGGTGCCGTCAGTACACCACGTACACGGGCTCATTATTTTCTCCGACAACTAGTACCTGGGTCTCTAAAACATAGAAATGTGACACTTTGCAATACCTCTTCTATGTAATTAAAAATTTAAGTTTTGGTATTTAATTTATTTTCGACATTAATTAGACTAAAAAAAATAGACCCTACCCTATGATTAATTTCGCATATAATTAATGAAAGAGTAATATTATATTAATTTAATTTGTATAATTATTATAATAAATCACAACATTATTCTTAATTAAATATTATAGTCTACAGACAGCAAGTGAGCCAGCCGCCTGGGATCGGCTACCGACATTGAGCGACGATAGCTCGCTCAACAGCCTGTAAACACCCAACACTACATTATAAACATCCAATTCCACGTTTTTCTTTGCCATTGGATGTTGCGAAGTGAGCCAATGACATCTTGACATGTCATCGAGCTCCCACGACAGTCAGTCGCAGTGCCGAGCCGCGCTGAGCAAAAGATTGGTTGGATTGCATTACATCAACCAGTTGGACATGAAAACATTATAATAAATGGAAACCAAGCAGAGTGATGAAGAGACAGGAGCGGAGTGAGAGAGAAAGAGATGGCGTGTTGAATGGGCGAAGAGTTCACCGACGCTCTTCATCTTCCTCCTCCTTGAGATTAAGATACTCTCGCTAACAGCATTTCGGCCATTTTTCTTTTCCGATCTGCTTTTGTTTTCTGAGGCGGAGGAATCCTCAGAGCAATGGAAGCAAGTGCAGGACTGGTTGCTGGCTCTTACAAGAGAAATGAGATTGTTCGGATTCGTCACGATTCCGACGGCGGGGTTAGTCTTCACCCGTCTCTACTCCTTTAATTTCCGATTCAGTTTTTCTATTTTCATTTCTACGATGTTGTCGTCCCTACTCGCTTTCTGCTCGCTGGATCTGGGAGGTGGGAGTTTGTTCTTGGGAAGTGTAACTTCTCCATTGAAATTACTTTTTCTCGTTTCACTGTTAGATTTGTATTTTTAGTAATTCTCTCCTCTTGGTCTGTATTAGTGGCCCATTTACGAGCTAATTGGACATATCATGTAGTTGTTGAAGATTGTCGTTACTCTGTAATGGTCTCTACTGTTTTGATTATCATTTATCTGTGTTCTTCGAATGCTGCAGCCAAAACCATTGAAGCATTTGAACGCCCAAATTTGCCAGATATGTGGTGATACTGTTGGACTCACAGCCTCAGGTGATGTATTTGTCGCATGCAATGAATGTGCCTTCCCTGTTTGTCGGCCTTGTTACGAGTATGAGAGGAAAGATGGGAACCAATCTTGCCCCCAGTGCAAGACTAGATACAAAAGGCACAAAGGTAATAAACTTCTTTTTCTAAATCCTCTCCCATCTGAGTATTTGCTTAAGGGATAAACCCATTTGGATGATTTTTTTCAGGAAGTCCAAGAGTTGACGGAGATGATGATGAGGATGATGTCGATGATATTGAAAATGAGTTCAATTATGGGCAAGGAAATAGCAAGGCAAGACGCCAGTGGCGTGGAGAAGATGCTGATCTGTCATCATCTGCTAGACACGAGTCCCAACAACCAATACCTCTTCTAACCAACGGGCAACCTGTATGAGAATCAATTCTTGATTCTAAGGATGTCGCTGAAAGAATACTAACTATTATGCATTTCCTTTTTTTCTTGAACTATTTCGTGTTTAATATGTGACTTATTGGTGCATTTGCTGTCTAGAACATCTGCGCATAATATTTGTTCTATTGGTAGAAACATGTTGGTAAAAGGTTGTTTGTTTCCATATATTTATGTCTGAATTATGGTCATTTGTTGTCGAAACCAACTTTAATTATTTGAATTTAAATTTAGTATTTCACTGTGATGTATGTTTTACTATTCTCGATTGCTTGTTATGCTTGTGAAGATAAATGACTATTTTATGTGTGTTTTTACAGATATCTGGTGAAATTCCTGCTACACCGGACAACCAATCTGTTCGGACAACGTCAGGGCCTTTAGCTCCTTCTGAGAAAAATGTTCATTCCCTTCATTTCATTGATCCACGTCAGCCAGGTATTTCAATACTATTAAGTTTACTCAATTGAATTCATTAATACTATTTTCTAATCATTTCTGTTAATTATAATCTATTTTTGCCTATCACTACAGTTCCTGTAAGGATTGTCGATCCATCGAAAGACTTGAATGCTTATGGCCTTGGAAATGTTGACTGGAAGGAAAGAGTTGAAGGCTGGAAGCTCAAACAAGAGAAAACCATGATGCAGGTGACAAGTAGATACACTGACGGGAAGGGCGATATGGAAGGCACAGGGTCTAATGGAGATGAACTGCAAATGTAAGTATGAATTACATATGAATTTTCCTCTTTTCCCATCAAAAATCAAAGAAGTAGTACTACTTCTTGCCTCTGGTATACCTACTCAATTCTTATATTTTTGGAGTAAAATTCATGTCAATTGCATTGTCGATTTTACTTCCTCCGCAATGTCAATAGTACTTTGTTTTTGGTCGCAGGGCTGACGATGGTAGACAACCTTTGAGTCGTGTGGTGCCTATTTCTTCTTCTCACTTGACCCCCTATCGGGTTGTGATCATACTTCGACTAATTATTTTGGGATTCTTCTTACAATACCGAACAACACACCCTGTGAAGGATGCATATCCATTGTGGCTGACTTCAGTTATTTGTGAGATTTGGTTTGCATTGTCATGGCTATTGGATCAGTTTCCTAAATGGTCTCCCATCAATCGCGAAACCTACCTCGACAGGCTTGCATTGAGGTAATTCGATTCGACCTTACTCAAGTAATGGGTGATCATTAATCGGGTTTTCAGAACAGATTGAGCGAATTCTATAATGTTTTTAATTATTTTCATAATTCAGATATGATCGTGAAGGAGAGCCGTCGCAGCTTGCTCCTGTAGATGTTTTTGTGAGTACAGTGGATCCACTTAAAGAGCCTCCTCTCATTACTGCAAATACTGTTCTTTCCATACTTGCTGTGGATTACCCTGTTGACAAAGTCTCTTGTTATGTCTCTGATGATGGTTCGGCCATGCTGACCTTCGAAGCCCTCTCTGAAACTGCAGAATTTGCAAGAAAGTGGGTTCCCTTCTGCAAAAAACATAACATTGAGCCAAGGGCTCCTGAATTTTATTTTGCTCAAAAAATAGACTATTTGAAGGATAAGATTCAGCCCTCATTTGTGAAAGAACGTCGAGCAATGAAGGTAGCAATATATTTTTTGGAACAATTTCTTCATAATGCATGTAGATGTTTCCAACACATATAAAGGGTTTTTATGGGAACTATTGTTTGGCAGAGGGAGTATGAAGAATTCAAAGTTCGGGTAAATGCACTGGTGGCCAAAGCACAGAAGACGCCTGAAGAAGGCTGGACGATGCAGGATGGTACTCCATGGCCTGGAAATAATCCAAGAGATCATCCAGGAATGATCCAGGTATTCTACTTAATCTCAAATTTCGATGAGTTGCAGCTTTTGCCACATGTTTATGAGCTTTCACTCATTGTGACAATGATATTGAAATTTTGGGATAACAGGTTTTTCTAGGACATAGTGGAGGACTTGACACAGATGGAAATGAGCTCCCTCGACTTGTTTATGTTTCTAGAGAAAAAAGACCCGGCTTCCAGCATCATAAGAAAGCTGGAGCAATGAATGCATTGGTTTGTCATTCTTAGTCCTTACATTCATTTCTTAAATCTATTACTACTGAATGAACCTGTCTTAACCACTATGGAGAACTGTTGAATTGTATGATCCTTTTCACTGTCTGATATCGCCTGGTTTAACTCTTCTAATTAACTGGAAAGCTTATTTCTTGAGGTTTCATGGTTAAATCATTATAATATTTGATTTTGTTTTATATCGGGATATGCAGATTCGAGTTTCCGCCGTCCTTACCAATGGAGCATACCTCCTGAATGTTGATTGTGATCACTACTTTAACAACAGCAAAGCTCTCAAGGAAGCTATGTGTTTCATGATGGATCCTGCTTATGGAAAGAAGACATGCTACGTACAGTTCCCACAGCGTTTTGATGGCATTGATTTGCACGATCGATATGCAAATCGAAACATTGTCTTCTTCGATGTAGGCTACTTTTTCTCATAAGGGGTCTTTATTTGATTCACTGCCCCTAGTCTGGCATATTTCATTCTTGTTTTGTACTTTTCAGATCAACTTGAAGGGGCTGGATGGCATCCAGGGCCCTGTATATGTTGGAACTGGTTGTTGCTTCAATAGGCAAGCTTTATATGGGTATGATCCTGTTTTGACCGAGAAAGATTTGGAGCCTAATATTATTGTTAAGAGTTGCTGCGGCCAAAGAAAGAAGGGTAAGAGTGGCAATAAGAAGTACACCGACAAGAAGCGGGCCATGAAAAGAACTGAATCTACTATCCCTATCTTCAATATGGAAGACATTGAGGAGGGTGTTGAAGGTTGGTTGTCTGCAGTCATATGTCTGCTGCTTTTACTTGATTTGCATGGTTTCTTAAGAGTTGTTCCATGCCAATAATATCCCATATCAGATTGTGACCAATTCAGAACTGTCTTAAACGTTCGGATGATTTAATGTTACTTGCTTGCATTTGTTGTGTATAGCAGGATATGACGATGAGAGGTCGCTACTGATGTCTCAGAAGAGCTTAGAGAAGCGTTTCGGCCAATCTGCAGTTTTTATTGCAGCAACTTTCATGGAACAGGGAGGTATTCCACCTACAACTAATCCTGCAACCCTTCTAAAGGAAGCCATTCATGTTATCAGCTGTGGATATGAAGACAAGACAGATTGGGGCAAAGAGGTTCATTGATTAATCTCCTCTAGAATACTTTTTTATGGGGACATTATGATTTTTTGTCCTAACTTTGTCAAGCAATTTCTTGGCTACCAGATCGGATGGATCTATGGCTCTGTTACGGAAGATATCTTAACTGGGTTCAAGATGCATGCCCGTGGTTGGATTTCAATCTATTGCATGCCTCCTCGGCCAGCATTCAAGGGGTCTGCTCCCATCAATCTTTCTGATCGGTTGAATCAGGTGCTGCGATGGGCTCTGGGCTCGATTGAGATTTTACTAAGCAGGCATTGTCCCATCTGGTATGGCTACAATGGGAGACTAAAGCTTTTGGAAAGAATAGCATACATCAATACGATTGTCTACCCGCTTACTTCCATCCCTCTGTTAGCTTATTGTATTCTTCCTGCATTCTGTCTTCTGACCGGAAAATTCATCATTCCAGAGGTACACACACTGACCATAGCCAATATCGTATTTCTAGCCGAAATCGAACTGCACTTAACAGCAGAGCTTTTGTTGAGTTATATCTTTTTCCTTGCCTCTGATCTTGCGATTATTTCATTCAGATAAGCAACTTTGCTAGCATGTGGTTCATCCTCCTTTTCGTGTCCATCTTTGCCACTGGAATCCTCGAACTTAGATGGAGTGGAGTCAGCATCGAAGACTGGTGGAGGAATGAACAATTCTGGGTCATTGGGGGTACTTCAGCTCATTTATTTGCTGTCTTCCAAGGGCTCTTGAAAGTGCTCGCTGGAATCGACACCAACTTCACTGTCACTTCCAAGGCATCCGATGACGATGGTGAATTCTCTGAGCTTTACGAGTTCAAGTGGACATCTCTTCTCATCCCTCCCACCACCGTAATTATTGTGAACATGGTGGGTATTGTGGCCGGAGTTTCCTACGCCATTAACAGCGGGTACCAGTCATGGGGTCCTCTCTTTGGCAAGCTCTTCTTTGCATTATGGGTCATTGTTCATTTGTACCCGTTCCTCAAAGGTTTGCTGGGTCGGCAAAATCGCACCCCGACTATTGTCATCGTGTGGTCCATTCTCCTTGCTTCTATATTCTCGTTGCTCTGGGTGCGGATTGACCCATTCACGTCTGATGCGGCGAAAGCTGCTTCGAGAGGTCAATGTGGCATCAATTGCTAGGCCTGCCCGGCATGATTATTTTGTGTACATAGCAAGATATTGAAGTGTCCAAAGTCATCTCCAGAATCTGAGTTATGGCGAGTCATTTACAGATCTGGAGAAGAAAGTAGATGAATGGTGGATAATTCGTGTGGTTATCTTTCCCTGTTGACGTTGTGTTTGTTGTGTTGTGTTTTTGAAGATTCATTTGATTGAGAAGACAACGATAGAACCAATTTTTTATGTACTGTCACAAGATCCTTGTTCTTCCATATTTTGCTAGTCTTTTTCGGTTTGAGCCGGATTCAAACCAACCACCACCATAGCCAATCCAACCGAATCAGCAGTTCAATTGTTAATTGGCTATGCATGCACAAACATAGCCAATCCATCAACTATAACACAAATGAAGAGATGTTCTCGTCAACCAGTTACATGATATTGTAGTTCACATGCCAATAACTAATCGTTAGTCATTTATTAGAAATATGACTAATTCAAAGCACGATTTTAGGTCCAATTAAAAGTGAAGTTGTGTTCACATTACTTTTCCCAACATATTTTACTGGCAAATCAGTAGATGGATGGGCAATTCGTACTAAAAGTGAATTACTTGCCAGAAAAATCTCCATTATCCATTTCTAAAAAGAACGTGAGAGAAAGTAGTCTTAAACAAGACTATAAATATGGATATCTAGCAAGAGATATTACCAAGCAAGAGTGGTGTTTATCAAGTTTTCCTCCCACTGCTTCATTTTCATGGAGCTCCGAGTCCTGGCAACTGTATTTCTCCTGACCTTATTCTCCACAAAAGTTAGTCTGGTGATGGGAGATATTGGTACTGCCTCAGCTTATAATCCCCCATATTTACCTAAGTAGAGCATAATTTTTAATTTACTTGTAACATCAACAGCAACCCAGAAAGAACTCTAAAATAAACTGGTCATTCTTTCTCACTATACATTCTAGTGTAACTAGAAGGAAAGAATCTAACTCCAAGCTTGGTTTTCACTAATTCTATACCTATTTATTATGATGAATTTCTCTCAGCTACAAAGTGTTTCCGCAGCAGATCAGATCAATTCCCTTCCGGAATTTTTTTTTGTTGCAGTCAGCGAAGGATTGTGGGATAACGGGGCAGCCAGTGGGAGAAGATGCAGAATAAGGTGTTTAAGTGGTAAACGTAAACCATGCAAAGATGGTTACATAGAGGTAGTGGTGGTCAATTTATGTCCAAAATCACCATGTCCATCTACCCTTTTCATGTCAAAGGATGCCTTTGCTGCCATTTCACACATCCATGTCACACGAGTCAATGTCGAATTTATGCCGTAAATATTACCTCGTCTTTCCTTTCGTCCTTCTTCTTATCCTTTTCTGTGATGGGTTCTGCAGGATATGATGATGTGAGAAATTCCAATAGGGTACTTCACTGAAGAGCATTTCTAAAGAGAATTCAGAAGAAATTGGAAGGAAGTAAAGCAGAAGTCATAGAATTAGGCTAGATGATATTGTGCAAGTGACAACATAATTTCATTTCACACCAAAACTGAAAGAAGAGCTATAAAAATGCTTATTTCATTTAAATTTTCATTCCACTGCTATACAAAACAGAGTAGCCCGTCTCCCCACCACATGGAGAGTAAGATCCATTGTGCAATTTGCTAATTATATATACTTGATAGAATAAATGACATCACTATAAACCTACAAGAACAATATAAGGAAAGAATTAAATATGTCAGCAACTTATCACATCAAGCAGGAATGACTTTTACGTAAGGGAAATAAAGTAACAGTGTCTGTACAGTTCTACAGAAATATCAAAATGAATCATGTACTAATCTCAATTGCTTAAACTATTAAAATGAGTGCTTAGATTGCATATTAAGACTGTTGCCATACCCATTGATTCAGAAAAAGGATGATTTTTGGAGGTGTCTTACTTGGTAGGTGCTATTTATGATTCTGACTAAGTGATAATAAAACATATGACAGATTGCGGATTAACTTTTTATGCTATTCAATCTAGCCTTTCAAATTAGTGCAACCAGAGATTTCTCTTGACCTTACATCTAAATTGCTCTGAGTATTGATGCTGTCTATACGCAGACATTTCCCAATTTCTCAATTTCCATCCTTAAGCTCTACCCTGTTTTCTTCCTATCAAGCATATTGATAAAAGGCAAACCCTGTGCTAATTGGAATGCGCATGCAATTGAATTTTCTACGGAAATTATCGAGTATTAGTTTCTGCTTACTTGTGGCAAATTTAATCAATTTGGTAGTATCATCTCCATAGAAAGTGATGAGACAGCAAACATTATTCGACCACCAGATAAAAGAAAATTGACAGAAGTAGTGGACTTCTATAGCCGACTGTAAGAATTGAATCTCATTTCTGACTTGCCTTCGTTCCTCTAAGACCAAACAAAGAGATATATGGTGAAGAGTCAAGGGTCATCCATCGAGTCAAAAAAAAAAACCCAAACCAAACCAAAGATGTGATGAATATCTAAAGGGAACTAAGCTTTGATCACCTTTAAAGGCCTCCATATTCATGAATTCTACACATGTGAGTTGGGTGTCTTATGAGGTAACACGTTCTAACATGCTCACTAAACTTAAATCTCCAATCCTCTTCTGCACTTACATATTTTTTTAGTGCATGATTTAAATCCCAGCCACAATTTTTATCACTTTTCAGCACAAGTTAGTGGCAGAAATAGTATTCACAACCAGCAATAACCACAAAACAAATCAAAATTACAATTAAGTAACATGGTATGAGTCAAGATAAAGACTTAAGGATCTATGAAGAACTAAATATTAATGTCAAAAACCAACGTGCTTCACTGTTAGCCATATTACCTTTACATTGAGACTGGAAGCGAGCTGCCCAGCACTGTTCGGATAATTCAAAAGGAAGATGGATTAGTAATTAATTGAAAAAGCTCACAAACCAAAGACAATTTGAACTCTTCAAACAGTCGTAATCCTCCAAAACTCCTCTTTTTTATTTCGATGATGACCCAATTCCCATGAACTCTACATCTTCCAAAGACTACATCAATTCTAAATATAATATTATATCCTGTGGATGGCACGAAAGAGATTATTGCAGATGATATTGAAATATTGAAAATTGCGCTCTGATTGCAAAGAAGATAAATCTATAATTTTATTTTACTGAAGACCGCATTACCACAAATTGGTCAGATTACACTTTGATGAGTTGAGAAATTGTGCTGACAAATCACATGTTTTTCATTGTTTATTGTGATACAGTAACAAAGTTTGGGCTAATACAAAAATTAATATGTAGAGTAAAGCATCACCAATGTGTAGGTATGATACTCGAAAGTTAAGCTCATAACGGCTCATGATGACAGCTGATCTGTTGAGGGAGTTGCCAGATTCGTAATAAACTCTTCACGTTGTCTCTGGAAAAATGGATGAAGACTACGCACACCCTCCACGTAGAATGGTGTTTGCATTTCAATCAACCTAGAAACCTACATAAATAAGGAAAGATGATAAACACCAATGCCTTAAAAAGTGGATATTTTGCACGTCCATTATCAGACTTGTATATTTTTTTGAAGTTTCTCCCCTTTCACCAGTTTGTGCTCCCAGGAACCTTTTAATTAAATCCACTAAGGGTGGAAAATGTTGAATTCAGATGGGCAACGCTTAGTTCTTAGACCTTCAGATGTCAAAACCAGAAGATATCAATCTCTGCTCTTCCTTTGAAAAATTTACGAATATGAGATTATGATTGGGCATTGTTCTAACTTCGTTAATAGTAAAGATGAACAAGCAGTTCATGAAAATGAACAAAAAGATCCCCAGAGTACTAGAGTGGGTCGGTATGAGCAGTAAAAGAACACTCCTTTCAAATTCTCCCAATTTCCCCATGTTTTCTGTTGTCCGTAACACAAATTAGTTTACGTATTGCATTTTTACCTGATAAGAAATTGCAAGGGAAAAAAAACCATTTTCTCGTATTCTCACTCTATATAGTAGACACTTAAGAATTAAGCACTACTTACAGCTCGTCGAAAAGCAAACATCTCTTCTTGACCTGATAGCATAGAAACTATTCCAACTGAGGCACCTCCTGAGCCTACAAGGCCTTCGGCTAAGACATTCCGACGAAGCTTTCCACCTTCTGTTTCAGTTTCAAACTGGAAGCTGCAAAAAACATCACATCCACAAGATAAACCACTTGCTACATATTTTCATATAATGAAAATCCCAAAGATTGTCAATTATAACAAAAATTAGAAGGATAGTAGAAAAGGGTACATGTACATGGAAAGATTCTTAAAATATTTCCAAATTGAAGCAGGATCTTAACATTTTAATGGTTAACATTATATAAACTTACAACCCCCAAGGTATTAGACGTCTTGCTTTACATAAGATGTCAGTTACCGCATAACACTTTGTCCACTTAAATTTAAAGTATGCATTGGTAACTTGTGGGTCGCTTAATTTATGTTCAGTGCTAACTCGTGACATGTTTAAGGTGACATTTTTTCTTTGCAGAGTAATCACATGGCGTGTTTTGAGGTAATGTTTTTCCTTTAGAGCATACCTTCTGTTCTTGCCAAAATTAGAGAGGAAACAGCACTTTTAGCATAAATGTAAACACATGGATAGCACTTTGCAGTCAGTTCATCCCCTTTATTGAATAATTTAGCAAATTACATAATTTTTTTGTGCATCTGACGTATTTGTTTTTATGACAAATAACGAAAAATAAAAGCGTTTAGAAAACTTTTACAATCATCTCAAACATCTTGTCTAACATCCTAAATCATTCGATAAAAAGACACCATGCAATCAAAAGCTATTAATATACTAAAACAGTTACCTTTCCAAATCAAAAAGTGTGCCCTCTTCAGTTCCTTGAAATAACTCATCAATTGAAGTAGCTGCCAAACAATATACACAGCAATGATGGTTGTATAACTCATCAATGAGAGTGATGAACCTTCGTGCCTGTAAATAAAAAAAAAAATTTTGAAAGAGAACAATAAGAGAGAAAAAACTATTTATGGTGGATTTCCTTTGACAGAAGATGATGAAACCTTCCAAAAATTCCTGTAATACTGAAAATTTAACTCCACGTTAATGTTAGCGCTGGGAAGAATGTTGAAGTACCTTGTCTCGTATGCGCATGCTCATTGCAGGAATATCAGATATAAATATGGTGTGATAGTTTCCTGCCAATGCAATATAATCTGCAGCACCAACCTGTAAATAATTCGACTAGTCAAAAATCCATAAAAGCAGATTTGAATAAATTAAACCCTACTTAAATCCAAAGTAAGAAAATAATGTGGTACTTAACTCATAATTAACAAAAAGATGAACGTTAACAAAAAGATGAATGTAGTACCGGCCGACCACATATTTCGTCAAATGAGAACCGTGCCAATCCCTCACAGCTTTGGGGTACCTCCAGTTCTCTGATTCGAGAAACATGTACAAGTTGAATACATGGTCAGAACTGATAACATTAAATTCAAGAAAGTACCTTCCAAACATCACTGGAATTGTAACAGATATAATTTGCCCTCCCAACTGGCTGGTAACCTTGCACCAGATCTTCTCAAACTCCTCCCTAACCAGGCCATCTAAAGGCCACAGGTAGTGTACTTGCATCTTCATGCAACATATATGATAGATTAGATAAGCATGAACATTAAATTTTGAAATTTCAATTTATGTCTGAGTTTGACATTAAGATGGAAATAACATAACAGAATCAACAAATACTAGATAGGATCAAAAGCTCATGTGTAAATACGTTCTTCCACATAAAAATAGTTAAACCTGTTGACTCACTGACCTGATCTGCAGCTCTTTGTGCTATTAGACGGCGATAATCCATGTCACTACCGATGAGAACATTCTCACAGTGCTCCCCCAATTCGCTAATAAACTGCTGGAAGATTTCGCGCTGCATATTGTCCTGTAAAAAAAAAGTTATTAAAAAAAAATCATTCTTATAACAGCATCATCTTCCAAAAAAAATTGATATCAATGACCCGAAAAAACCAAATTTACTTACCAGAGTTAATCAATGCATGAGAATCTTTAATTTTTTAAATTAACATAATACCTGGTTTAAGTCACTTGGAGCTCGATTACTGGTAGCCACAAATACTGTTCCAGTAGTCAACAATCTGCTAACAATTCCAGATAAGGCCACAACGGCAAATACGTCAACAGTCTGAAACAAAAGGCAAGAGATTTTCTAATCTTAAAATCTATTATGAAAACACAATTGACTTTCAGTAATAATAGCAAGTATATAAAATGAGGAAGCAAAAACAATACCATCAGCATAGCAATTAAAACCTAGAAAACAAGTTAGGTTCGCTAGGTTGGAGAAAGGACAAGGAAGAATTTGCAAAGAAAAACGTATATTCTATTGCTGTGAACTATTACACATATACAGTTTTGGATGCCATATGGTATAAACCTACTTCTCGACACAATACAAGAGGTTAACAATATAATTTACACGCACAAGGCATGAGGAAGGTGGTCCTGTGCTCACCAAAATAGTAGTATCAATAATGAAACCCAATTTCAAACAGGCACAGCTCTATTAATCCATTTTTTATGGGAAAAATAAATATTCCGAGATGAGGTATGCTCATCAAGGAACAAGGTACTTCAAAATTAAGAAAAAAACTCATAAAGATGAAAGAATCAAGCTAAGGGATTCATCCTAAAGTTCTTAGAAGAAGCCCAATGGGGACTAAAAAATCTAACGCTCACACACAACTAGTCCATGATAGGCTTTTCCACAGTTTCAGAAATTTTTTGTTCCATTAAGGTAAGAGCTGAAATGGTTTTTTGACATTTGATAAAGATTAACATATAATTAACCATCTCTATACCAGATCATATAGGCTAACTCGGCCCATAAGGCGTTGGCCACCCAAGAAAAAATAAAAATATGAAAAGAGAGGGAGAAGTTTCTAGGTTTCATACCAGTTTCTTTTACAGATCACATGCCTATGCCTTTTATACCAGAGAGATTTAGTTACACATGAATCAAGCATTTGGCAAGTTTATCCTGATGACTTAATTAACCAAAAACAACGTGGGAAAAAGAGTGCCTACTTCATGATGGCTTAAGAGTAAAGCCTATCATAATTAAGAATTTATGCTAATCCCTCAAAACTGTGTTAAGTATTGGAAGTATGTTTTATGAACAAAATGGCTGACTATTTAAATTTACAAGCTGACAAAGCACGAATTATCATGCCCTTTTAGAACTGGAGAAAATATAGGTTTGCAAATTGTGAGCAAAATATCCACACTAGGCATGCAGTACTCACTGAAGAAAAACAGTCAGCAACGATTATACACAAATACTGTAGAATTCATAGTTACCAAAGCTTCCTTAGAGCTGTCTAAGGTGGTGTTAAAATATCAGTTGTGACCAGTTATGAACTTTATCCATTCTTATTGTTGTAAATCTCTTCAGTATGTCTACTCCTTACAACAAAAACCCAACAATCTAAACATGAAGGAAACGTATTAAATGTCCCTACATTAACTTCACATCTTCTGCACAAACAGAGGGGTAAATAGAAAAGCTTGAAATATTACTATAGTTGAAATTTCCATTGTCTTTTGGGGCACTTTCACCAAGTTGTGCACGTCATTATCAAGTCAGAAGCTGAAACTTTCTTTTTACTTTTAATGGAAAATCTGCTCTAAAAATTAAACTCTCGAGTATAATCCTCCATTAAGTAACAAAAAGTCATGTTGAACATACTTGATTGTCCCAAAACTTAAAGGAATTAAAATGGCATCAACCTTAGTCATACCTGTATCTCATCAAAGCATAGAATGGTAGCTCCAACTTGATCTGTTGAATTGTCGACAAGAAACTCATCAGCAACAGCACGAAGAATATTTTTCATATGCAATTCTTCTTTGTATTGTTCTTCTGTTTCCAACCACTCCTTAACTCTTGTATCCAAGGGAAGATTCATTATCCAACTAGAAATGCTTGACTTCAGAGATTTATCCCTCACTTGCTTCTTCCATATTCTGTGCATATGTTCATTAATTTTGAGCATGGCCTGTTAATAGAGAAGGTAAAATCCAGTAAAATGAGTAATTAAGCTTTTCCTCTGACTGATTGAGTGCAGCAAATCAAACTTGAGGAAGATAATGGGTATCATTTACAAAGCTCCAACTAAAAGGTTGTCCAGTTATTAGAATGCACAACCAAAAGCTCACCTCATGGAAATGATATCTTCGTCGATGTCTAACAATTCCTTCTGTAGCTTTATAGAACATATCCATAAGCATTGTCTTCCCTAAATAATAAACAGCCTAATTTTCAGTCATTAATGCATTATATACAGCCAACAATGAAACTGTCCGCAATCATGACTGAAATCTGCATTAAAGAGAAAAAAAAGGCAGTACTGGATGCAGTGAAGTGCCTAGCGGTTTCCCAAAAATGGTACATATTGGCAAATTAGAAATTGTAACAATAAATTACCACTTCCAACGTTTCCATAAATATACAGTCCTTTTGGTGCAAGGGGAGCAGTTGGACTGCGACCAACCAGGGAATCCAATTTCTTCTCTCTATTAAGGTATGAAACCCATTTCCCAACTCCGTGTTCTATATTTTCATTTTTTCCCCTGAATTAAATGAAATCTTATCAGTATAGAAACTTTAAAGAAATCCAAAATGTGTGTGTATATATGTGCGTAAATATATATACTGTCAAATAAACTTGCTATTGGTCCTCAACAGAAACAAAATATGAGATAGTTAAAGGCATCACAAAAGGCAAACATATCGAGTTGAGACATCAACGTAAAAGAGATTTTTTTTTCCAATTTTAAATATTATTTCTTCATCTTTTTCCTATTTGAAGATCTACAAAAGGACACATTCCCATCACAATACACAAAATACCACAGAAGGTTGAAAGAAAAAAAAAAAAAAAGAGACTACGTCCACAAGGAGAAATGTAAAAGTATTGTGCCTAACCGGAACATCCATCTTTCGAGAAGTTTAGTTCGACGGCTGTTAGCAGATGTCCACACAGCTTCCTTTTGCTTCATCTCTGCTTCTTCCATCAAAAGCCTGCGGCGCTCATCCTCCCTGCTCTTTTTCCAGTGCGCTAATTTGAACTAGAAATTGTACAAAAAAAAAAAACACGTGAAGGAACTGTCAAATTGTTAGTTTTGGCTTTTAAAAAGTAACTAAGATGCTTTATAAGAACTATACCAATATAAATCCAAATTATACTTGGTATTCTTCCATATCTTTCTCATATTGCTCCAATCTCCCAAGCAATTTCTCCAATTCCAATGCCACTCTTTCCTGGAAAGGATCATGTTGTAGCTTCCCATTTTCAACTAGTTGACCATACTGAACAAAGGGACCTAAAAGAGAAGCATTTCTGTCAAAACTTTGGATTTGCAAATTAAAGGCCACATGAAGAAGGTGTCAAATCCCAATTGCAATAAAACATAACAACTTTGAAACTTTACCCTTTAATCCCAGTCACCCACTGACCTAGTAGACAGCTAAAATACGAGTAGTACATCAACAATATAACACCAAGAAAAATTCCTTGCTTCTAGAATTCACCATGATAGACTCAAATTGGAATACACTTTTCTCATTCCGGCGACCAAGAAAAAATTTCAACTTTTGTTATTGTGTTTCTCGACACATACGCATTAACTGCCAACAATTTAGTCGTATAAATCTCGTCTGGTCCTTGGTAAAATTACTATCAAACCATTCACTGTGTGTTGCAGCAAGACATCATATAAATTACGAAACAGACATCTTTTATAAGAAAAAATATCTTCTCTCATTTTGCACATATACGAAGCTCAATGAAATACGTAAATTTAAAAAATAATCTCGAAGTGCCAGGTCATCAAAGCAACAAAATGACGACTGCGACCAAACTATCGTGAAAAAGAATGTACACCAATGACGTCTCCATAATCAAGCTTCACAGATCAATCATCAGCGCAAGGCAATAGGCAGTGCCAAACTTACCCTCGGTATAGATTTCTTCCTCGGATGAATTATTTCATTAACATTGAGCAGTTAGAGCAAGTTTCTATTAGTTCATGAAACCTTTTAAATAAATCTCCGTTTTACACATTGCATTTCCATTCTCTGAACATTTCTTCGTTAATGTTCCGTAAGTGTGGAAATGCGTAATGGTAGCATACCTGAATTCTTGGAGGAAGAGGAATAGGTTCGATCAAAGGAAATATGAGAGAGGTTCCGTCGAAACATCGCAGACTGGCGACTGAACCATAGAGCGAAGAGCGAATTCCCAACCACGGATCCTCTTCTCATATAATAAACGATTTGCATCCTCAATCTCCCCCTTTTTCGAATTCGTGGAATGATAGGAAAGAAATATAAAAAGAGAAAGCAGGTGAGCAGAAGAGCAATCAATTCGCAGCAAATTAAAGCCGGGACCGGGAAGACGTAGAAGAAGAAGTTAGCTGCCTGGAGCAGCCAATGGGACTGCCACGTGTTCCCAAGTGGAGGATCCAACGTGTGCGGTAATAGCCGCCGACGTGGATACGACATCCACCCCAAATTTCAAGGCTTTGATCCGACAATTTTTCTGAATTAACTTTTGTCCCGTAGTTCTTATTATTTCTGTTCTCATTCTTAAATCGATCACGTCTTAATTAAATACAATCTTAATTATTTGCCACTCGATCTTTATCAAGTTACTGTGATTTCCATCTACGCCAAATCAACCAACTTTGGAAGACAATACAACTCAATTAGAACAAGAGGGTATTCACAAAACCTTTGCTTCCTATATTATGGCATTGAGAAGGGAAAAGGGAAGGCTTGGCATTTAGGATTGTTTTTGGCAAAACGATCAGACAGAAAACAATCCCAGATTCCTATCACTAACAAACAGCCATGGGAAGGCGATTTGAAGCCAATCCTTGACCACCCCGGCCACATTCATCGTCGATGCCGATGTCTTTCCGACGAGTAACACCCCCCCAAGGTTAAGAGCGAATGCACCAAAGGAATTGGCCCCCAAAGATTACAAAATCAAATTGGAAGCTTGGCGATTCCCTTAGCGCAGGGTACTCCATGACGATCCAGGGCACCAGCAAAAAGACGCAGCAACAACCGATATAATATAACATAGTGATAGGATTCAGAGAGCTCCCTTTCGAGGTAAGCAAGAGTAGGATCATAACCAGGCCTCGAAAGCTACCGGGCCTAACAGAAGAATTACGCCCAAAGTATCAAACTTCGCTTCCCAGTAAGCTGCAACGGCGACCCCGGACGAAATCGAGAGCATCTTCATCATAGCGTCCGGCTTAAAGCTCTCTTTCCTGAAAAGAACGCCGATCGAGTAAACGGCGACTGGCATCAGAGCCTTGAGCAATTGAATAAAGGATACGGAGAGGTATATGTAAGCGGAATTCGACGAGCTTGAAGACACTGATGTTAAAGAAGGAGAGGGAAGCGCAGAAGGCCACATGGATCATGGAGAGAGAAATGGGAAGCCTCTTCTTGTCGAGGATTTATTTGTTGGAGACGACGACGGTGAAGCTGGACACTTTGTCTTTTCCAATTATTTCACTAAATGTTCGCCGCGTGGAGTACAAAAGTTTCTCTTCGCCTTATTACTACAACATGCGCTGCATGCTCTACACCAATCAAAGCCTGTTACTACCCGACCAGTCGGGGGATTGTCAATTAGTAGAGCAGGAGAAGGTGATAAAAAGGAGAGATTAAACATTTCAACGAGGTCACAAGTCTGTGCAATGTCGGCAGCAAACAATCATCAATCCAGTGAAAATCAAAAGTGGGGGGTAAGCTAAAATTCAAGGTTTCAATATAATCAGCACAGCAAAGCATCTAAATCATCACAAAATTAAAATATCGTAAATGTGTACCGTAATTCGGATATAGTACAAGTACACAAGGGGCTGAACACTCATTTTAAGTCTCAACCAACCACCCTGTCTGTATGCTGCAGAACCCAAACCCATCTAGGAGAACTTTCACAATGATCTTCCCATCCGAACAACTAAGATGGCACTACACGACACAAAATTTAAAATATTATTACTCATAATCAAATAGTTAACAGCTATGGAAACACCACACAGATCCCGATTAGTGTTATTCTTCTACGACACTTGGAAAAAAATAACCATTTTTTTCTGATTTTATTCATAAATTACAGCAGCAATGTTGAACAACTCAAAAATGAAGACCCTTCTCATCTTTAATCCCCCCAACATTTTCTTGTCTACGAGCATTTTCAATACCACAAATAGGACTTCAGAAAATAGGGTACCAAGGTGATGCATATACCTAAACATTAAAGCCTACATTTTTAGTTTTTCAATTTCAACTTTTCTACTCGAGATATGAAATGGCCTCAAACGAAATTACCAACAAGCAATGGATGACAAATAACATCAACATGTTTGATACAACTTACTGTATGTAGAGGTATCAATCTGCTCAGGGAGGACCTGGATATCAGCGTCAAACCTATCTTGAACCTATTTTATGATATAAAAAGGTTAAGTATCACCCAGTGAATTATAAAGGAACCGTTTGTATACCAACATTGCCTTACATTATTGAGAATAGCAGAATCAGCAGCAGATGACACAAATGTTATCGCTAGGCCTTTGGTACCAAACCTACCAGCCCTCCCAACCTGTACAAAGTTGATGAGATGGACCAGTCAAGAAGCTGCTTTTCGACCAATGGAAAAATAAAATAATCACCCATAACTGACCCTATGCAGGTAAGTATCAGCAGAGTCTGGCATGTCATAGTTGATAACAATGTTGACACGCTCGATATCAATACCTCTACCAACCAAATCTGTCGCAACAAGAATCCTCTTATGCCCCTCCTTAAAACCTTTGTATCGTGTCAACCTATGATCATATTCAAATTAATCTACAGAACAGTACTACATTTTAAAATTCAATCCTCCCCCTTGTCATCAGGCAATACAAAATAAATTTGACGAACCTTTCTTCCTGAGGCATGCCAGAATGGATGCATATAGAAGGGAAATTACACTCCACAAGCAATTTATCCAGCTCGGCAGCTCTGCTTACACTTTTGACAAAAATAACGACTTGATTAAAGTCCAATGCATCAAGGAGATCATTCAACTTGCGATTTTTCTCCGACTCGGTTAATTTGATGTAGTGCTGTGGATTCAATTAAACAGATGAGATTGATATACCCACCAAATGATGAATGTATGCAACCTATTACTATCATTTACCTGCACAAGACCATGCAAGGTCAACTTTGCCTCATCGTCAACATAAATTTCCATTGGCTGAAAGGAACAAACGTTATAGTAAACCATATTAGGCTTCTTCCCAAAGTTAATGAAGCCTGAAGGAAATGAACGAGATAGCCAACGCTTGCATCAACGCGGTGGTCCAAATGCATGTCTCCTTGCCCATATTTATAAGTCACCCCAAGCAAGGTCTTTGACACACCACACTATCTACCTATGTGATAGATGGTAAAACCAACAATAAAACAAGAATTTCTCTCTCCTTACCCAACTTACTGCATCCTAATTATGAAGGAACCCAGACTCCCAATAACACTTTAGTGATGAACAAAACTAATAATGCATAAATAAAAAAAAAAAGGAAAAAAGAAACAAGAACATGAAGCACACATCCTGAACAATTTCATGACTCCCTCAAATCTTTTGCCATCTATTTCCTCTAGGACCCAACAAATACTCCCCTAAATTGACTGGATAAGAAACTACGAAGAACACTGACAACAAGATCATAAGGGACTCCAATGATAAACATCTGAAAACCCCAGGAAAAGTGGGCATTAGCAACGTGTGAAATAAACTTTTCATGTTCAAAAGAATTAATGGCCATGGGACATTACATCTTGCATAAACTTCTGACAAACTGGGCGGATCTCTTTGCTAAGGGTGGCAGAAAACATCATTACTTGTTTATCATGAGGAGTCATCTTAAAAATCTCCTGAACATCTCTCCTCATGTCTGCACAACACGCATGAAAATTGGTGAGGAACATTGAAAACAAAAAAACAAGCAAAGTGACGAGTTACACAATGAGAACTAAACATATTGAGATGAAAAAAGCCGTTGATGCACTAAAATGTTTGAAAACCCAAAAAAGGGAAAAGGAAATAGAAATTATACCAAGGGACTCAAGCATTTTGTCACACTCATCCAGGATAAAATGCCTAACATTCTTTAAAGAAAGATCCTTATCTCTTGCCAGTGCCAATATTCTTCCCGGTGTTCCAACAACAATATGTGGGCATTCATTCTTTAGCAAATCTTTGTGAATTTTGATACTGACGCCACCGTAGAAGACAGCAACCTTAAGATCGACCAGGTACGTGCTGAACCTTTCAAACTCATGACAAATCTACATAAATTAAACACAACCCATCAATTCTAAATGAAGCTAAAGATCACTGACGAAAATGTATGTTGATCATAGACATACCTGATATGCCAACTCCCTTGTATGACACAGAACAAGCGCAGAAACTTGACCTGGAATAGGGTCAATTTGTTGCAGAGATGAAAGAACAAAAACAGCAGTTTTTCCCATTCCAGATTTTGCTTGACAAATCACATCCATACCCAGGATGGCTTGTGGAATACATTCGTGTTGAACTGGTGAAGAACCAAATAAAATCGGATCCAACGAACCATCATTAAGTAAATTATAACTTCCCTGATCCGTTTAATTGAAACATTTACCAATGCACTCTCCCAAATCAGAAAATGATAAAACTGTATTACCTGAAAACATAAAAGGAACAACATTGAGAGATACCTAAAGCTAATGATGGATAACAAAAACTTGAGAAAATTCAACAAAGTCAGCAATGGATACTGTCATGATCAAATGATAACAAAGACAGAACAAAAAAAAGGAAAGTAAGCTGCAAAAACCTGAAAACCATATATATAAATGACTATAACAAACAAACTGCAAATTGGTGGATAAAAACTTTAGTCTCGCAGAAAAGGAGTAAGAAATTGCCTTCAGAAGGATGCTCAAATCCAGAATCCACAATAGCACGAAGAAGTTCTGGCTTCAAAAGGAAGTCTCTAAATCCTGAACTATGGATCCCAACATAGCCCCTGCAGTGAAAAAAAATATCAGAATCTACCACGTCAGCAACATGAGATGGAACACCACGAATGTTTTTAATATGTCAAGCGAATGAACTATATTCCTACCAAATATCTTCATTGGCATGATACTCTCAATCTCTCACTCATATGTCATCGACTGAAGAGGGTACTTGTAAAAAAAAAAAAGATAACTAGAAGAGGAAAATCATAGATGAATTTGGCAGCGGTTGCCCTACACCCCTTAAGCGAAGTAACTGTAGGACAATTAAGCTATGAAAAAATCAAATTAACTTCTCCACTTCATTCACTTTCAGGTAAGCAAAAGACAAAGATCTTCGACGTGCTGGTACTTTAAAACTAGCAACTTTAAAACATAAATCAGAGAAAGGACTCACTTCTTGCCCGCTTCGCCATTGACTTTAGCTCCATCAGAGTCGGGGACCCTGTCTTCTTCTTCCTCGTAGTCGACGAACTCTTCCTCATACTCGTTATCTTTCATCTCTCCCATGTCCTACAAAAAAAATATATTCACAACCAAACCATTCAATGGGAGTTTAACACAAAAATCCGAACACTTGGAAGATTAAGTATAAGAGGACTTAAACCAAAAGGAGAAGTACAGTAGGGTTTTAGGAAAGAGATCAGGATTATTAAAGAGCTAAAAGTACCTGCAACTAGAGTAAACGCGAATTTAGAGCAAAGAATTGACGGATTGCAAAGGAGAATCAACGTCGACTGGAAAGAAGATTTGGAAAAGTGTAGAAGGAAGAGCGACCCGACCTCTACCGTTCTGAACTAAAGTAAGAGACTGAGAGGGCGAGAGATAGGGTTTCAAATGGGGGGAAATGAAGAGCGTTCTCGGTTGACTATCATGCCCTCCACATCGCTTACTATTTACCTTACCCATTTTCAGTTTGCCGGTTGGCGCCAGAATTTAAATATAATTTTGGGTAAATAGTTTGTGATCAATAACCAGTGCACCACTGTGGTATTTTTTTTAACAATTTAACAACTGACATATGAAAAAATGATAAAACTAACATTTCGGTGTCTTGGTCAGACACCCCGATTTTGCAGTGTTTTCATTTTCTTTACCTTGAATCAAAATAGTTTGTCTATGAAGTTTCTTAATGCCAGATTTCAGCTTTTTCTAATTGAATTTTTCTTCGCGCACAAATACAACTGCAAAAGCTTAAACTGCGAGCTATGGCGCCGAGAAACAGCAAGGGAAAGGCCAGAGGAGAGAAGAAGGAGCAAAAGGGTATTGAACTACTCAATAGCTCGTTTTCGTTTTAATTATTTATTAACATTGAAATTTCTTCTTCTGATTTTGCAGTTCTTCCAGTTGCCATGGATATCACGCCAAAAAGCTTGAAGAGAATGCTAAGAAGACTGGGGGAGAAGAAGACAATTGCAGAGTGTGCGATAATGATCGGCTGTTTTGATCTCGACGGCGATGGTGTTCTTAGCTTTGAAGAGTTCAGAGTTATGATGAAGTAGCCTCCCCCTCCAGCCTCCCTTGCCCTTTCATTTCATTTATTCATTTGTTTACATTGTCATCACATGATCCGCCATTGATTTCCAACCTTAGCTTATGGGTTTAATAAGATTTTCATTTTTGTTTTTCAAAACTTCTACCAACAGAGACGTGATGTCAATAGAGAATAGATGTCAAAACAAAAAGGTCTGAAAAAAGGGGAAGAGTCAAAAGCAAAGAAGAAAGGTGGTTCAGCAAGAAAACCAGAAAGCAAATGGGCAATTACGATTCTGCAATGGATTCAAGTAAGACAGACACTGCAATTTTGCGGGATTCAAGCAAGACAGGCACTGCGATTTCTAGATGTCTGCGCAAGACACCACGAAAAACGCGGTGCCTTTCTTGTCTCACGTCAATTTGTTAACTGAAAACGATACCGTGATATTGGTTTTGTCATTTTCTCATACATCAGTGGTTAAATTGTTAGAAAAAATACCATAGTAATTGACTTGTCATTGATCACAAACCACGATGGTTGATTTGTCATTTACGCTATAATTTTTATAAAAATAAAATTAAGATTACTGAAATAGAATAAAATTAAAATATCAAAATAGACCTCAAAGTTAAGAGTTCTCGACAATTAACACCCTTGACTATTTATCAACTAAACCTTAAAGTTTTAACATATTAACAACAACACCCTTTGCTAAAAAAGACAGTTAAACTTTAAAGTTCAATTGTTCAAATACAATAGTTTAATTGGTCTCTTATTGGCTTCTACGTTTGATAATCACTATTAATTGTATTCTTAGTTCTCTTTAATCCAAACTCCACTCCCTTGTTGCCAAGTGTTCCCTTCTCATTGGCTTCCCTCCAGTCTCCGCTGTCTTTTCTTCCTTCCCTCGCCGCTCTGCAACTGGAAAAACGAGCTTCTCCTTCACTCTTCTTTCTCTGCAATGGTATTAGGCTGTTCTTCACATTGTTCTTCCATGGCTGTCAATGCAGAAAACACAGCTTCATCTCCCTCATTATACACCCATCTTTATATATATGTCAATTATAATAAACTAAAACTATATAAAAAAAAGAGAAAATAATGATATTGTCCCATAAGTCACGGGTATAATAATTTCTGATAATTCACGTGTATTATCAAATCAAATATTAATTATCCAACGCCCTCCTATAAAATAAACCACAATAATTGATTGGTCAATACAAAGATGTTCTTCCTCTGACTATTTTGCCTAGACATGGACGTACAGTCAGGCAGCACATCTCTTTCCAGAACTTTGACGAAACCAACCACCTTAGCATGATGTAAGTATACACTAGTTTCAACCCCTACCTATGATAATCAACCGTATTTACAATTACACCATTTCTAAAAACTCTGGTTGTTGACACTGGATTAATCAAAGATCATCTCTGCTGAGTGCTGAGTGCTGAGTGCTGAGTAGATTTCTGGGTAAATTCATCTTTCTACTCTACTTCCACTGATTTGACACTACTGTATTGTGAGCTGGCAGTCTGTAATGGAGGGCTTTTCTTGGGGTGAACGAAGCACAAGCATGGTTCGCTATTTCCACAGGTCAAATGAGGAGGAAGAAGACTCACTCCCTTTCTCGACTGGACAGTTCCAGTTAAGCAACTCCTCAATCATTTGCATTGCAATTCTATCCTCTTCCTCCATTTCGTTTTCCCCGTCGATCATTCCTCTCTTCGTTTCCACTGTCGATAATGGCGGATCATTCTCTGAATGATGCGAACTTTTCTTCCCAAGCTCGATCCTCATGACCCAATTGGAGCCTGCACGAGTCCCAGCCCGCTTCTGCCACACCCCGATGTGAGAATTATCGCTGTCGAGCCTCAAGCACGTGAGAGAAGGAGATGGGTCTTTGCAGCATTTTCTTAGCTTTGTG
The DNA here is from genome assembly GCA_022433065.1 of Begonia loranthoides. Taxonomy (NCBI): domain Eukaryota; kingdom Viridiplantae; phylum Streptophyta; class Magnoliopsida; order Cucurbitales; family Begoniaceae; genus Begonia; species Begonia loranthoides. The sequence continues at coordinate 28,494,015 of CM039479.1, read as the reverse complement.
CTTAGAAGCTCTGAAAGTTCCTTTGGTGACAATGGAGATCCATCCCCATTCTTCGAGTCTTCAATTTGATTGTTTGAGCTAGGAAAATTGGTCTTGGCATTGTGGCCGCTCATCAATATGGCTGCTTGGTCATAAGCACGTGCTGCCGCCTCTGCTGTCTCAAATGTCCCCAGCCATACCCTTCGCTTCCTAAATCATCACAAGAGAATGTCAAAACACACCAAGGAAACCACAACGAAAAAGAAGAATAAGCAGAACCTCCCCATTTAGATTATAATAAGAACTAAGCAATAGTTGAATGGGCGTGCATACAATAGCGGGTGGCGAATTTCTGACACCCAGGAGCCCCACTGCCGCTGCCTGACACCTCTGAACTTCCTCGATTGTACCATATTTTAGAGAGAGAGAGAGAGAGAGATAGAGTTGCAGAGGCCGAAAGCACGAGGGAAATGAGTGAGTTGGAGAAGAAAACCAGAAGTGGAAAACATAGTTCGTGTATGGTCGATTTAAATGAGCTGTCGGTAGAAAGTAGTGCTTGTTGCAATAAAGGCTTCACCTGCCCAAGCCTTCAACTATCAAAGAACCAGAACCACAGCTTCTTAACAACCAGAATAAATGGCTATTAGGTCGTAGCGTCCTGCACAAAAGAAATTACACAAGAAACTTGAGCAAGTCTTTCATTAGAATCCGCAACGAGATCATAAAATTTCAGGTAAGCAACAACAACATCTGGGTAATAAACCAGATAGTCTGGAAAGTAACTCAACTCACTAGCCCAGCTATTAAAAAACATCAAATTTACTCTCCAATGAAGCATATAACAACGTTTGGACTCGCAGGTAAGACATCTGCACTTCAATTAACTTTACTCTCGATACTGTTACCGGTGACGGAGACCTCCAGATGGATGACAACTGCCACATGGCGCACTGAAATGCATTCGCAGGATGCAGTGCTGGTTGCCCCCAACACAGACACACCCTCATGGTTTCTTGAAGGATTTGGTTAGTGAATGACCCAACGACATTATTTGGTCATCTGCTACAGCCATAGCTCTGCCGCTCTTTGACCTATTATTGAACCACCTCCCTTCTTGCTCATTTGACGTGTTTCAGTAATTTATTTGACAGGAATCTACTATTTAACAGTCGACCATCAATTTTACCAGGCCTTCAAAAACTTTTAAGCTGGCTTCTGATGTCAGAGTAAATTCATAATTACAATATTAACAGCTAGAAATCACGTCAACCATGGCGAGAAGTCCTTCAGAATCTACTCAGAAAATGTATCATTAATGGGAGGAAACAAACGTAGGAAAAATATTTTAAATAAGAAAAGAGTGCATCGTTTCCAAAACAAAGCTCCACGAGGAAACATAAACTAAACAAACACAATAATAACTCAAGAAAGTTGTAATTTGAAAAATATTTAGCGGAGCATTCCAGAACCAATCTATCTAGCATGAAAAGATGTAAATTTTACAATCTTCCATTATAATATTCTTCGTTTTGAGTCAAATTCCGCATGATTTTGTACTAAATAAGGAGAAAAATCTTACTTATAAATGATACATTCTCTACTCTTCCAAAATATATGTGATTATGTACCGTTATTGATATGAATCAGACCCACACCCAAGTAATTATTACCTTCACATAGAATGTTGCCACACAAGACCACGCTTATGAAAAATAAAACTACATTCAATGGCCCTAGAAGCATGGAAACCAAGTTTCAAAAGCATAAATCTAGAAGCACAACCCAACAAGTGTAAGCAAGCAAAGAGCTCCATATTGAAAAGGTTCACATAGCATGCTGCCACACAAGAACACGCTTATGAAAAAAAAAACCTACATTCAATGGCCGTAGAAGCATGGAAACCAAGTTTCAAAGCATAAATCTATAAGCACAACACAACAAGTGAAAGCAAGCAAAGAGCTCCATATTGAAAAGGTATGTCTCCAAATGAGTGATGTTAAGAAAAATATAAATAATTAAATTATTCTTTAACTTACAATCTTAAATTTTTGAGATTGTTGTTAATTTATCATAGTATCAGAGTTATAGATCCCAAATTCGAATCTCAGCAAAGTCAAAAATTAATTTTATTAAAAAATATTTACATGTAAGGACTAATAAAAAAAGAAAATGGCTTACAGATGATGAAGAATGTTAAGAAAAATATAAATTATTAAATTATTTTTCAACCCACCATATTAAATTTTTGGGATTGTTGGTAATTTATTAAGCGAGAAACATTTGTTGTTAATTTATCACGTGAGAAACACTATCTCATTTTAAGAATTTCATTGAACTCGGTCTAAGTTAAGAAGTACAGTACAATTATTGGCTCATATATACAGCAGCATATCCCGTTCTCCACCATCTAAAGCCAATTTACTACTGTGACAGTACTAGTGTTGGGTGTTGTAGATGACTATGCATGTGGGCAACAACAAGAAAAGATACCCAGCTGATTAAATGCAAAAAACTAACAACTTTGTGACTATGTTTTGAAAATAGATTACAAAAGATCTGGTCAATCCCTCAAGAGCCCTAGTTTAGCATCTCGTACAACACTTGGTACAAAAACTATGAGTTTTAGCCGTACGTAGATCGTATTATAAAGGTTCAAGTTGGTGATAAAAGATAATCAAATTGCCTGTTAAAAGAAATGATTTTGAAGTAAGAACATGCTTTGTAACATAATAGTCAAATGGAGCAGATGAACCCACATATTACAAGTTGATTTACAATATTTTTGTCTTTAACATCGTGGTAGCCATTGTACCTGGTAAACCACTAAATAAAATAGAAATACAAGTGGGTGCGTGGATGATTGCTATGAGAACAGATAATCCGCATATAGTCGATAGAATACGAACGCCAGAGACAATTAAACAAATAGGTGAAGAGCATATTCAAAATGTTTATCTCGCGAATACTATATATGACAAATAGTGTGAACAATACAAAAATCTCAACAACAGCGATTAGGAGCGATGAACCTGGCGATAAATCTTTTAGCAGTCGATGTTGAATAAACAACTACGCGTTACCTTTTTCCCCATTGCGCGTAGCATTTGCAGTTCGCAGAATCTGGACGTCAAATTATTAGGGCCCCCCAAGAATTGATTAAGAAATTATGGAATCACTGTGCGCGGCTCAGCATTTCGCAATCGTCCTTAGTAGTCCCCGCCGTATTCTGGTAAAAAAATGTTGAATTTGAGAAGACGAGTGGGGAGGTAAAAGATGAGAGAAATTGCATTTCATTTACGTAATTAATATAATAAATTATGAATAATTTAATAAAAAAATAAATATAAATATAATATTATTTTGTTTTTACTAATTTGATAATAAATTTTCTATGAAAAATATATTTACCCCTCTAAATCAAGAAATTTACTAAAAAATGTGACACTAAAAATATAAAATTCAAAATATATTAAATCCAATTATCCGATTTAATTAAATTACAAATAATAAAAATTTTAAAAACGATGCAATAAAAGATCGAGGTCAAATTAAATGCATGTTTTCCTCGAGCCAGCGACTTTTAATGGTTCGACGAAAGTGTTCGAAATAGCAGATAAAGTCATGGAAGCTAAGAATGATTAAAAACAATGTGTAATTTTAGCCAAACAAATCATAGTGGATGGGTCTCAATCCTAAATAATAACAATTTGGCAGATAATTTGTTTGGTTCAATGAAGAAAAAAAGCATATAATAAAAAAAATCAACTTGAAAATTAAGTAAACAAACATCAAATCATGCTTCAAAAAATGATTATGGGTCAGATTCAGATGCTCTGTTTTTAATAATATTTCTTAATTATCAACTTGCATGATCCTCTTTGGAAAATTTGCATTCAAACATAACTAATGAAATGATGCAATTCTTTTATTAATATTAATAAAAAAAAAGAAAATTAAAGTTATGTAAATTTGTACAAATAAAACACTCAACTATGAAAAAGACGACTTTTTGTAGAAGAAAATAATATTTGATGATCTCTATTTTAATTACTCACTTTCTACAGTGTTCATTTTTACTTGTTAGTAAAAATTGTTTAGTAGTTGATTTGTTGTTAATTTCATAGTTTGGTGGTTATTTTGTTAATTTTGCTTAATTATATTTGTGGTTTTATTTGATAATTTGTGTATATTTCGTTCCATAAAGGTTTAAAAATTAAGTTATTTTGCATTAAATTAAGGGAGTGTGAATGACTGAGGCAATGAATTGGGAAATGATTATCCAGGGGAAGGGCAAGCCCGACCGAGTAACCAAACACGCTCAAAATGCTTTCCATGAGAAAGCAAAAACTGGGAGCGGTTTCTGGTATTGATTGGGTGGGAGAATATAGCAAGGAAACCCCACTTCTGGTCTTGAGAACGGATACATTGCATGTGAAGGAATTCATTATCCTTGGTATCTTCGTGTACCCAAGAGTTAAGACCACATTCAACGCATCACCGCAAGAACTTCTACCCCTTATTATACCTGTAACACCACACTCTTCATTTTCTCTCTCATATTCCATCTCGCTCTCTTTCTCTCTCTATCTCTCCCTCTTCTTTTTTTTTTCCCTATCTGATAGGGTTTCTATGGTCTTGTAGCTTCAATCTGTCTCATGCACCTCTGCTCTCAAGCTGTTCTGGTTGTGGTTTCGGCCTTCGTCTTTGTTGGGTCTCTCTTTTTTGCTCTCTTTGGAGGGTTTTTTGGTGGGAAACTGTGCAGATCCGACCTCCCAGGATTTTTGGAGCTGTACCCATGTCAAAGCTCTTTGATTTTAGTGGTAAGAAGGCTCGTGTTTCTCGTGTTGGGTCTACTGTTTTTTTTAGTGGATTATGTGCATGGGGTTGTTTGAATTTCGTATTATGAGGTTGTTTAGCTGTTGATAAGCAGATCAGATGCATGATATGGATATTTAAGATAATACTATTGACTTGGTAGATTTCATGCTATGCGTTCCGCTTGAGGTTGTTTGTTGCTTTTCTGATTTGTATGTGGCCTCTTAGCTTTTTTGGCACTAGGTTCAAACATTTGCTAAGAGTTCCTATAACGTTATGGAGTTGATTGATGGTAACTAAGTTAATCTGAAAATTTTCATTTTCTCGAGTGAATTTCTCAAAATTAGGGTAATTATGACGGATCTGGTCATAGACTCTGTATGTGTGGTTTCTTGGCGCATATTCTGGGGCTTCTATTGCAGTGCAAGTAGAAATTTTGCATAATTTTCATAAGCTTTATGTTTGATCTGTATGCCATGATAAATTTGTGATATATGACGGGCATGATGTTTTATGTCAAAACTAAATTGTGATCTTCATTTTACGTGGTACATCTGCACAATTCGTCATTTGTTTTATATCTTCAGTTGATATTTATGTTCTGATTGGATCCACAGATAATGGAAGTTTTTTCCCCGGGGGTTCCATGTACCCTAACCCCAAGGAGGCAAACATCTTTTTATCCCTTGGTCGCCATGTGGACTTATATTTTCCTCCTCCCAAGAGGTGCCGAGTTAGTACTCCATTTGTGTTTAGCGGGGAAAGGATTGAGGCAAACGAGGAGGCCTCTATTGAAGTTCTTCCAGATGAATGCCTTTTTGAGATCTTTAAAAGATTGGAAGGAGGCAAAGAAAGGAGTTCTTGCTCGTCTGTTTCTAAACGCTGGCTTATGCTTTTGAGCAACATTCGTGGAAATGAATTTCACAGCTCCAAGTCTGTTGGCTTTTCAAAATCTAAAGATGAACTGGATGTCAAAGAAGAGGGAATGGAAATTGATGGATATCTTTCCAGAAGCTTGGAAGGGAAGAAGGCAACTGATGTAAGACTTGCTGCCATTTCTGTTGGAACCTCATCCCGTGGGGGTCTGGGCAAGCTTTTGATTCGAGGAAGCAATCATGATCGACAAGTAACAGATCTTGGCTTTAGGGCAATCTCCCGTGGATGCCCCTCGCTCAAGGTTCTTTCTCTATGGAACCTGTCTTCTGTTGGAGATGAAGGCTTGTATGAGGTTGCCAATGGCTGTCACTTACTGGAAAAACTTGACCTGTGTGAATGTCCTTTGATTTCTGATAAGGGTTTGCTGGAAATTGCGAAGAACTGCCCTAATCTTACTGATATTACAATAGAGTCTTGTTATAGAATTGGCAATGCAGGCATGCAAGCTCTTGCAAAATTTTGTTCCAAACTGAAGTCAGTTTCAATCCGAAACTGCCCTCTTGTTGGGGATCAAGGAATTGCAAGCTTGTTATCATCCACTTCTTATGTCCTAAAAAAGGCCAAGCTCCATGCTTTGAACATTACCGATACGTCTCTTGCTGTTATTGGGCACTATGGCAAGGCAATCACTGATCTTTCCCTTACAAGCCTCACAAAGGTTAGTGAGAGGGGTTTTTGGGTCATGGGCAATGGCCATGGGTTACAGATGCTGAAATCTTTGACAATTACGTCCTGCCATGGTGTGACTGATGTGGGGCTTGCTGCTATCGGTAAGGGTAGCCCAAATCTCAAGCACTTTTGCCTGCGGAAATGCAATTTTTTATCCGACAATGGGCTGCTCGCTTTTGCTCAGGCTGCTGGATCACTTGAGAGCTTACAATTGGAAGAGTGTCACAGGATCTCCCAGGTTGGGTTATTTGGCGTTGTTTTGAACTGTGGTGCAAAGTTGAAGACTCTTTCTCTGGTAAACTGCTTGGGGATTAAGGACCTGAGTTCGCAAATAGCAGGTGTGGCTCCATGTAAGTCTCTGCGATCAATGACCATTCGAAATTGCCCTGGTTTTGGTAATGCTAGCCTGGCCTTACTGGGTGAGCTGTGCCCCCAGCTTCAGCACCTGGAACTTTGTGGGCTTGAGGGAATTACTGATGATGGGTTTCTCCCACTGCTCAAATCCTGCGAGGCAGGTTTGTTCAAGGTCAATATCCGTGGTTGTGTAAATCTGACAGACAAATTGATTTCATCCATGACTGAACATCACGGTTGGTCTCTTGAGTTACTTCATCTCAATGGCTGCCAGAAAATCTCCGATGCTAGTTTGGGAGCGATTGCAAAGAATTGCACTTCACTCAGAGATCTCGAGGTGTCAAAATGTACAATCACTGATTTTGGAGTAGCAGCCCTGGCCCAGGCAAATCAGGTCAATTTGCAGATACTTTCGCTTTCTGGTTGTTCTTTCATCTCAGACAAAAGTTTGCCTGCTCTGCTAAAATTAGGCAAATCACTTGCTGGGTTGAACCTACAACAATGCAAATCAATCAGCACAGGAGCAGTCGACCTGCTAGGAGAGCAGCTATGGGGGTGTGACATCCTATCCTAAGCAATGAAAGATAGCCCCTCAACCCCATTGAAGGATAAGAGAAAAGATGGGGGTAGAACTAAGCAGCAATCAAGTTTTTCTAGACAGCTTTTGTTAGTATCACTAGATTTCATAGTTTTTGGATCCATCCTATTTCTCTGAGTGGTCTTGTTCTTCCAGTCGCCCAGTTCCTTTTTCCAGGTAATACGGCCATGGCCTCTCCTTTTTTTTGCAGATTTCCCTCTCAAGAAATCTGTTGTGCGAGGTTTTTTTCTCCCGTTAGAGGGAGCTAACATCAATCATGGCCGATTTTTCCTGAGAACACCGACTCTGGTCACTGGATCTAGTACAAAATTTGTCTACCGTTGAGCGTTTAGTGTCGGCAAGGTATTGGCCAATTGTTCAGTCTTTCTTTGCTCGTTGGAGTTTGGTCGGTTTAGCCATGTTGTGTCTTTGTAGAAGCGCTGGTTTGTTGTCTCTTTTCATCCGAAAGGGCAGGTTAAGGTTGGTGTAGAGAGTTTCGTTGCTTTTGGCAGTTCCAACAATGTGGTGCTATATTAGTATGTGGGTTTGGCCGTGGCAGCAAGTTATACAAGTCTGCCATTACAATGCTCTTCCCAGAGGTTGTGTTTTTCCAACCAAACCCTGGTTTTTTATGGCACCATTTTTCTTTTTTCCATGGTACTTGGTAAAAACAGGAACTGCCGTCTGCAACTGAATGTAATGAGACGAAGATCTGCTCTGCCCTGTGTGTTGTTGTGCTTGTTTTTTTTGGTATTTGAAGAAGATGACTTCGAATAAAAAGCTCTAGACTTTGTGTGTAGATGGTGGCTTCCTTTTCATGTCTCGATAGATTATTAGATTTGTGTGACGTATTACATCTTGGCCGCCATGTGGTCTGTGGGTACGACAGCTTTTAAGGATGCTTCGTTTTATTAAATTATAATTTTAAAAAATTAAATTAAATTATATAAAATAGTTGGTCAGAAGAAATACTTTATTAGATTCTCCTCCATGGTTACTTTCTACGTAAAATATTCAGCGTAGAGAACCAAGAAATATATAATATGTTAGAGAAGAAGAACGTGATGGCATATTACTATATATATATACATATACACACGTATATCTATTACGTACTAATGTCAAATGGGCTGTTTTTCTAGTCTTTATTGAGTCGGGCTACTGTGCAGGTTAAAGCTTTACTTTGTTTCTTCACTTTGATGGATTCATCTGCCTTTGAAGAAGCTTAAGTTCTTTTAACTGTGGTCACCTGTTAATCAAGCACTCTTTTGTTTTTGGCATTAGCTTTCATGCTTTCAAATAGCAAATGATGTATGGGAAATGAAACCAACAACCTTAACCGCACACATACATAAACATCATACAATACAATGGTTCAAACACAAACATCATCATAAATTGTAATGCCTGTTCCTCCATGATTTCATCCCAAGTACTACCAACTCTTCTTATTCTCATGAAAATATCACCACTTATCGATTTTAACTATGCCGGTTCAACTTCACTTCCCTCCGCACACAATGTTTTCGGGTCGTGCATGAAAGAGCTCACATTTGCTTCGTTCACCGTTTGGAACTCGGTTATGCTGCCGTCTCGGCTGCAGGAAATTCTTCTTCTTGTTGGCTTGTGTATTCAGCTTCTTCATTTGATATATTGGATGAGATAAACTTCTCTTTTTGTTCCTCATTTGTTGCATCGATTAAGGCATTGCTCTTGTTTCCAGCCACGGACAAAGCTTGGTTTTCGTCAGTTTTTCCGTTTGATGAGCTGGTTTTCTCCTGTTTTGCTTTAGACGAAGAGGTTCTTGCTTTATTTGTTGGGTTGGATAAAGTGGTCTTTTCGGAAGGCAGTCTAGGGAGAGATTTTCGCTGGGGCTTCTCTGCATGGGCTTGAGAAAATGCCTTGACATTAGTTTTCTTAGACCCGCTATCGTCCAAACTTAACCTCGCTGATGGGGCACTGCAGCAGTCATTAGCTTCAAAGTCCGCAGCGTTTGAGATTTTCTTCCGCCCAAGTTTGGGAGACTTGGCCCTCGTTGGTGGTGTCTGCATCAAATTTTGATAAGATTATGCCCACGCAAATGCATCATCATTTCAGACAGCCGTTCTAGATCATAAAGCTGTTATCAAATTGACGGCATTGGCATCATAATACACCAAAATAGATATAATACCTTCTTTAACTCTGCTTTAGGAGGTGGTGGCTCCTGATAAAAGCTTGGCAAAGGAGTCGCTTTAAATGTCAAACTTTTTCTGAGCATCTTTATTTCGGCCTCTTGGGTTTCCTGCAAAAGAAATTCACGATTTTGAGAATGGAGACTTTTAATTCTACTGATTAAAGTGGCAAAGATATGTCTAGGTACTACCTTAGATTTGGCTTCCAAATTATTCTTTTCAGCCTCCATTTCATGTATCTTTTCCTCAAGTTTAGAGTAGAACTGCACAAGATAGGTAATGAAATGAAAATCGCACCGTAAAAATAGCTGAAGAAAAAAACACATGACAGTTGCAAGTAAAGACCAACCTCTTTCCTTTTTTCAGCTCGTTCATTACACCTAAAACTGAAATTGTAGTTAGGAAGTCGTCCAATCCTGTGAGGTTTAACATCCTCAGCTACAGAACTTCTGTCCAAAACTCAAGGATGAACTTTGATGACAAATATGATGAAAATAAAGATAAATATCCTCTTCCATTTGACAAAAAAGGAAAAGAGAAGTGAAAGTAAATGTTGAAAATGAAAAGGATACAATGACATTTGCGATTCTTCGTAGTTACTGTTCAAATGATCATTCTTCAGTGGCTTAAGATTTGTTATCTCCCTGTATAAAGAAATCACAATTAAAGTACAGCCAGAGTTTCAAGCCAACATCAATAATCATATAATATTTTACAGTTTTTCAGCATTTCAATGGAAAATGCACGTGCATATGTCTTTCTCTCTTCACTCACTCTCTCACATCGAGACACAGGCGAGACAGAATGAAATTAAATTCAGTGGCACATACCCGAGACCTTCTCCATCAGAGTTCCTTGATTGCTGCCTCAATGCACATAGAGTGTAAGGGTAGATCAATATGCCGGAAACAGAGTTATTGAAAATCAATCCAGTACCTTATTATCTAATGAATTCATTGTAAATGGAAAGAAAAAACCAAGGATGCAACAAATTTACCTCTGATAACTGAGGCTGCATATTGTTGGAAGATCTATTTTTAATAGGCTTTTGAGTGCCACGTTTGTGTGATATGCTCAAACCATTTAAAATAGAAGAATCTGGCTCTGCATGTACTCCATCTTTGGTCTTTTTCACCAAAGAGGCAACATATTTGGGGCTTGAGAGAATTTCCTTCTTGCTTTTAGGTTGACTCTTTTGTGGTTTGAGTAGCTTGTCACAATCAGCAGCTTTCTTCTCTTCACTCTACATGAGAGGATTGTTAATTAGATTACAATTGAATAAACTAGTTATTTAACCTTACCAGATGATACAAACATCTTCTGCATTAGAAATGGTCAAGCCATTAAATTGAACATCTGATTGCACTTTGGATTCCCAAGTAGATAACTTCACATTTGCTGTATCCATTGTTTTGTCAACGGCCTCACTAAGATCTGGTATGCCATCCTCTCCAGTGACTGAAAGATGCTCACGAGAACCATTTTGCAACCCCATCTTAAGCCCATTTGCAGCTACAAGACTCCCTTCTTCCATCTTTCTCTACGAACCAGAAGAACAAATAACATGGGACCATGAATCTATACACTGGAGTAGAAATACTCAAAACCTATTCATGGGGGCGAGAGGAAGAACAATACCTCAATATCACACGTTCAAAACTGAGTTAAAATTTTCCAACCACAATCGGAATGCATGATTTTTTTGGTAGAATTTCCACATTGTAATTGGCATTATTTATAATCAAATACACATTTATGGGAAATGCCAAACGCCGATTTTCTTAATTGGATATTTTAACCTTATCCATATTCATGCAATTGAATATTAAAAACTTGGAGAGTTTGGAACTAAGATCATCCCCCCACCTTAAAACTTTATGAACAGAAAATCAATGAGCAAGAGGAGTATATTCCAGTCCATGAGTGAAAAGTACCTTGACTACACAAACACGTACACTTAATTCAAGAACCCTTCAATGTGTTATACATCTTCCTCATACTTGCATTCGATTCAGTAAAAAAGGGAACACTTATAATTAGACTCACTTGTATATCAACGAATCACATTGTGCAAATTCAAGAACTAAGACACCAAATCATTTATGTTTCTTTTGTTATCGACAGCATCCTCATTCAAAGGATGAATCAGAAATGGTCAGATTTTTACATTTTCATATCAACCAAAAAAGAAATCATCTTTCTCAAGAAAAAAACGTATGATTCGCAGTTGATCTACTCGTACAAGAAGCATAATGCAAAATTCTGGAAGAAAAAATTAACTCTCGGTTTGGCATCTGAAAAACAGAGAAAAATGAAGATTTTCCTTCTACGAACTCAAAGCAACAGAAAATACGGGAGAAGCAATCCATCTTCCATTAATATGCCTCATTTTTGTAAGCAACAAGACTAGATAGAAACAGGTACCTACCAGTAGAAGCGGGCGCCAATCAGAAGAAAAACTTCGAAGGATCTGTAGATAGAGAGAAAGAGAGAGGGAGCGAACAGGAAAGCACTCGGCAAGTAAGGGTGGATCAGAGCTCCATTAATGGGGATCTATCGGATTCAAAAGTAGGCTATGTTTGCGCTTTTGGAATAGTTAGGGAAAGGAAAATGTGAAGGCGCAGACTTCATTTATACCAGCAGCAGCATTCAAATCCACTTCCAGGAGAGGTCGCATTCTGCGCCAGCAGCGAAAGGAGAGATAGAGAGAGAGAGCAAGGAGTCATATACGGTGTGTCTGAGAGAGAAGCTTACGGTTATACGCCTTTCATGGAAATACGTACACTTAATTAACCACCATAATTTATTTTATAAATAAAAACATTAATACCAATTATGTGTTAATTAATTAATAATTTGAATTACGTTCAATCTAAACCCTTTTAAGGTCGTTCAATCAAAACCGACCAAACAAAGCTAGGTTGTCGGACCACCGCTCCTCCATCCACTCTCAACGAAACTATTTGTCAACAGACAACCCATAAATTAAATTCTAATTTCTGCTTTCAGTTTTCAAAATCAGTTTTTTTATTTTTTTATTGTCATCGTCTCTGGTGTCCACGTGCGAGAATAGCTGGTCAAAATTTTAAATTATTTATTTATTTTAAGCAAGACAAAAATGTATTTTTTCATGATTGCCCAGATTATAAGTTTGCTTCGAGTCAACCAATGTGGAGTAATAATGAAGAGAAGATTAGATCTTGAAATTGCAGAACAAAATATACTACTTTCTCAACGATTGTATGCGCTATCTTTCCGAGCCAAATGCAATCAGGTGGTCCAGAGGAAATGACTATGGCGGACTTTGATCATCGGGAAGCCTAAGATTCATGTCTTGTTTGTAAGCACCGCAGTGATAACTAGTCCTTAATCTTTTTGCATCAACACACATCTTGAAATCATTGGCCCAAAATATGAGATTTATTGGAAACTTCATCAATACCCTGCCATGACTATAGCCATCGCTTTCAGTGTGTTCGCCAATCAAGTCTCCCTCCAAACCGCCTCACCAATTCACACCCTCTAGCATCAGCTACACATCCACTTCTATCCGACCCATCAAACGTCGTGTGTTGTTCGCTCATGCATACGATGTTGGGACCAACGACATCTAAACCCTCCTGCCGATGGTAGTGCTAGAGAATTTCTGAATCAGGTCGTAGCGAGAGAGGGAGAGGCCAGCTAGCAAATGTTTGGTCAAAGTTAAAGCTTCCATGTACAGGGAGGGGCACATGTTCTCCAAAGGAGAATTATTTCCTCACCGAGGACGTGTTAACGCAATTCTTACCATCACGGTCGCATTGTTTTGGGTCACCGTGGCATCCTCCGCTCCACCTTGATAGGTAGGGTGGCACTGGAAAGATCAAAATTTTATTTACTCTGTGAAAGCAGGCGTCTCACTTTTTAAACTTTTGTCCCAACCAAGTAAGGTAAGGCAGCACCATAATTTTCTTTGCCCACCGCATCGCAGAGACAGACAGGAGAAAAGCCAATCCCAAGTGGAACTGGAAGTACACAACCCCAATGCTACAAAACGAGTTTAGGTTTAGCCTGTCTATATGTATCCAATGCTCCGACCAATGCTCTTTTGGCTAACGGCTGAGCATCCATCCGTTAAAGCTACGCTAATCATAAAGAAAAGATCTGTCTACCTCAGGAAATGTCCTCAAACTTCCTATTTGAAACTCAAGCAGCACTTCCCCACACATCACACATGCCATTAATCCACCACCGACACCCATTAGTACAATCCAGATTTGTATTTCACTCAACACAGTCCTTCGATAGTTAAGGATACTAATTCTAGATTCTCAGTGGTAACGTGATGTCTTGACAGCAAATGGGATGAACAAAAGTTGGGAGTCTTTTCTACTACCTAACTAAATGCCAAGATTATTTTATTCTCAAATTTCAAGATGAACATCACCAGTTACCGAAATATCTTCTCTCGGCATCACAGTTCCACAATTTGACAGTTTCAATGCACAAATGCAGGAAAAGATAGATCATCATGTATCCAAAATGTATATGCTAAAACAACATAATCAGACAATCGAAAAATATAGATAGCTGGAAAAGAAAAAAATCAGTAAGGAGTATAGTAATACCCAGAGGGTGCTGATCCCATTCCGTTTACAGGAGGCATTGGCATTCCATAAGGCATCATAGGAGAAGGCCCCGCTGCATGGTAGCCTCCGTTACTAATCTTGGCAAGACTACCTTGGCCTTGCATTCCGTCCCTTGCATATTGCTGCCACACTTGCTGCTCTTGAACTACAAAGTGCTGTTTCTTCTCCATATCAGCCATTTGCACGTAAGAAGGAGGTGGAATGTATAATGATGCAGCAAAGGGATCCTGATTGACAGTCTGAACTGTTCCGTCCGGGGCAGGAAGAGCCAAAACTTGGCTTGTTCCCTTTCCGAGGCCTGGTAAGGCAACACTACTAGAGCTTCCACCGCTCAGTTGGGCTGTGCTCATATGCTGCCTCACCATTCCCTGATCGTACATTCCATTCAACAGTAATGGATCAAACCCACCACCAAGCGTGGCTTTCTGCTTTGCTAAATTGCTTGCAGTCTCCACCAAAGCTAGCTCCCAATCTTCTTTGCCAGGCTCAGCAGCTGGGGTCTGCCAGGCCGAGGTCACTTCTGGCTCTCCATTTGCTGGGAAGGCTTCCCATGCCCCATTTGTGGCATTAGCTGGTGGAGCAGCAAACAAAGCCAGAGCCAATTTATTACCCTGATCATCCGCACTGACAGCCTCGTCTCTCAGATTAACAAGGTCTTCCGTGACGTGTGGTTGAGGCTTAGGCTTAGGCTCAGGCTCAGGTGCCGGTGGGGGTGGAGTATAGTTTTCAGGTGGAGGTAGAGCTTTTATTTCATTCATATCAGGCACTGGCTCTTCATCTTGACTACCTACTTGTGTTTCGGCCTTTCTCTCCGGACTTTTAGGCCTCTTTGCTCTATCCCTCAAAAACTCCTCCAATGTCTCTAATAGCTTACTGGTTATCCTCTGCACCTCCGGGTACTCTGAGGACCTAGCCACTCCTGTATCTCTACACCAATTGTAGAAAGTAATAAGCTCGTCAATCTGCTTAGCTGCACCAGCATAGGCATCAAATGCTTTAACACAATCATGGTATTCCATATCAAAGAATTTATCGAGCAGAACAGCCAATACATCACAAATATCTGCATACAACTGAAAGCTCTCTTTCACCACAGTGTACAAGGCAATCAAAATCATCCTGCTATTTTTTGCCAACCCTGTAGGCCGACATGACAAACACCTATCCAAAAGCCTCTGCAAATGACCCATCTTTCCAAAAATCCTCTCAGGATTCATTTCCCTCAATGGGGTCACAGCCTTTCTCTCCATGCGCCCTTCTCTCCCTGCAGTTTCATTCATATCTCCAAAAGACCTCGACCGCCTCATCCCGCCCCTAGAATCGCTGTAATCATAATCATAAGACCTTGGTGGTGGTGACCTGAAATTGTCTCTGGTTGATTCCAGCCTCTCGCCTTCACCGAAGTTTCCTCTTGAACTACTACTTTTCTTCTCAAAGAGATTCAATTCGAGCCTTTGATCCAAATACATGGCATAAGTTCGGACAAAAGCAGAGTGATCCCAGCTGCTCGAATGAGCCTCATCCTTAAAATCAGACATGTTCAACAGCCTTGTACCCCTCCTTGTACCATACAAAATCTCTTCCTGAAGAAACGGGTCTCCTTCGTTCAATAGCCTGTGGACAAGCACGAGTGCCTTGAGAGCCACGACCCAATCCCTCGTCTTGCTCAGACGCTTGGACACGAGTGACACACAAGCCGTCCCGTACCCACGAGAGCATGATGTCAAGTTCAAAATTTCCCTCACATACTTCTCGCTGGCTGGATCATCGTCGTGACTCGTGGCCTTTACTATTGCTACCTCGAGCTCCGGAGCCAAATTGCTCGCGACCTTAGCAATCCCAATGCTCGTTTGGTCCTTTACAGCCCCGATCGCTTTCCGGATCGACATATCTATAGTAGATCTACCAAATCACACTTTCGTCTTCCCTAAAGATCTACCAATTCTCCCAATCCTGGTAAAAAAAAAAAAGCAGCCGGACTTCAACGCTAGAATCCACACATTTTTAATTTGAAGAAACCGGTGATTACTAGAGATAAAACCAATATCAAGAAGTTTCTCGTCTAAAACAAGAAGTAAAACTACCCAAAAATAGAAACCTACAGCACAATCTTAAATGCCATACCTGATTTACCCAAGATCCAGGGCGACGACTCTCCAATCGTTGTAAAGGACGTGCGACGCAGTCAGCTTCGACACTGATCGACGGCGTTTAAACCGCGTTACGACCCAGGAGACAAAACAAAACGCATCAAAGAATCAGGTAGCGGGGGCGATCGGAGATCTGGGAAAAGAAGGATCTCGATCTTCAGGATCTGAGAAAGCGCGAGAGGAAGAAAGGAAAGGGAATGGGAAGCGGTTGGAAGGAGTGTCACCAACCCAGAAAGGGATTTCTTCTACTCGGCATATCTTCGAACAATACGCGTACGCTTTACTGTAATTAAGACATTTCCACCGGGGAAGGGGAACGCGGGTCTGAAATTAATCAACCTTCATCATCATTCATCGCTCACTTATATTAATCGTCTAATTAACTTAACTTAATCACCTTTCTTCCCATTATATAAATTAATTAATTAATTAACTAACAATTAATGCAAAACAGTAATTAAATAATAAATGTTACTAATTGAAGATACTAATCATAATGATCGCCCCGCCATTGATATAAGCTTTTAAGCAACAAAGCTAATCCTGATTTATAAAACTAATTAATCTGTCACGTCTGGTACCCTTTTCATGAGTCTCTATTTTATGCTTTTTCCTTTTCTTTTTTTTTTTTTTTTTTACTTTTGTGAATTCAAAGCAAGGAGAACAAAGACACATTAATATTCTCGTGATTATGTGTAACTCTAGTGTATTAGTGAGATCTTCGATCACAATTTTAATTAAAAATGATAATTTTAAATTAATCGTACAAATTGATTGATATTATTAGTACCACCTTATATTGATAGTGGAAAAAAACAATTGATTACGTGGCAATGTTTGAGAAAAGTGGTTTACCAACTTACTTTTATGATTAGAGTCAAAATTGTAGGCTTTAATCATGTTCATTAGGGTGTTAAAAATTGCATAATTAAACACTAATTTGTTCTTATACAATCACTAATGCAAGTATCATAAGACAGTTTATTGTACTTTCCATTAGTTAATTAAGAAGTGATAAGGCTGCTGGAGATGTTGCAATGCAATCCCATTTGCTCTTCAAACTTTGAGCTTCGTCTTCGTCGTCGTTATCTTCATACTTCGCACAGATCCCATGAAGCTTCTGCAACAGAGTAATTGATTTCCCAAGTTAAAATCTCTTCCCATGACTATAATCAACAATTGATAAAAACCCTTTGGAATATCTTTGAGAAAGTTGCTTACTGCCATGGAAGATCTCCTACAAGCAGCCAGTTTCCTTCCTGGTCTTGATACGTTAGTGTGAAGCTTTCACCACCATCCTTCCATTCTTGATCATCTATACGTTGTTTAAAGAGAACAGATCAGAGAGAGAGCGAGAGAGAGAGAGAGATTAGAAGACACGTACAGTACGTAGCAAACATGGTGATTAAGGCGGCTTGAAGCGTCTGGTAAGAGTTATGAATGCTCAGATTAATCTTTCTTCCTAGTGCTATCCCCTCCATCTTAACTTTTACATATTTCTGATTTTCATTCTGTGCCATCCGATCATTCTCCATTACAGCAGCTTGATGCTGATCCTGATGAAACTGCTTCTTCCTCCATGCTTTAACGGGTGGCCAGCCAACTATTTTATTTTTTTCTCTGTCGTCCCTGTCATCAACAAGTAGCAAATATCTTCAGTAGAATTGAACGAGTTTCAGTGTAACAGCAAAACAGGACAAGTCTTTTGAGATAAGCAGCCTTGAACTCACTTTCTGATGGAGGAGAAGCTTCTCTTGCATGGCTCCTCCGGATCATCGTCATCTTTATTGGTCATGCCACTCCTCACCAGCAAAGACGGGTCTTTGGAGGAGCCATTTTCGTCAGCAAAAGCCTCCTCAAAGAAACGCTTGTGATTTTTCAGGAGGAAACCATTGACAGAAGGATCGAGATCAGTTGGAAGAGAAAGGGAAAGCTGGAGCTCCATCGATTTCTTGCTCCGAAGTTGTTTGGTGCAAAGACTGGTGGGTTTTGAAGAGATTAAATTTGAGGATGGAAGTGTAGTTTGAGAAAAGATGGAGTATTTATACGTGCCCTGAATGAGCCGAGCTGGAAGGATGGATGAAAATGGAGATTTTGCAGTGAGTGGAAGAGAAGGGGATCGAGTTCAGAGACAGCCATGGAATCTTGGTCGGCTAAAACGCCGACATTGATTTGGATGGGTGAGGAAGTGTAGGAGCAAACATGCCTCATCTTCCCCATTTGATTCTCTCTCTACAAATTTAATTAGAAAATAATCCATTTATTCTAACGACTTAGAATGCCACTCCCTCCACGCACTGCCCTCAATGACAATGAAGTCTAGCTTTCATCAACCATGGACAGAAATTTTACTTAAGGTTCAACTTGTCTTTGACTATGATATTATTTATAGAGACCTTCCTCTCAAAAACATAGATATTTTCTTATAAGCAGTGGTCCCACCAATTTATTCTTTATAGATTTTTTTCATAGAATTTATGTCAAAGTAGAGATTGTTAAATTTCGGTGTGATCCAAATTTTATTGGGTTAGGTTGATGAGCCCACATTGTATATCTCATTTAGAGTTTTATTTTTTCTATAAATTGATATAAGATAGAGTCACAAAATTTGTAGTTGTATTTTTATTTTTATAGTAGATTTATTATTTTGTCTGTGATTTTTTCACGTAAATCTGTTGTCTTATATTGTTTTTTTTTTTATTTGTTATCGTTCGATCTTTAACAAATATTTTTTTAAAAATTGATACGGAAGAAAAGAATTTATTCCTAATGACTAACAATTAACTTGGATTATGCTCAAATTACTTTAAGTATAAATAAAGTGACACAATGGTAGAGTAAAACATGGGAGAAAAAAAGGTGTATCCCTTAGAACAAGTCCAATGTGTCGGCAGAGTCCCGTCAAAGGAGTCATGATTTGAAGAGATCTTTCATTCAAAGTTGCATCAGAAGAGGGGGCGATACTCAGACATTCTCTTTGATCATCGGTTCTCAATTTATTTACTTTTATATGATTTCGACACTTGAACTTCTCCTCTTCTTCTTCTTCTTCGCAGGCTTCATTAACAACGATGCTTTCTGTCGGAGTCTAGTCTCTTCGTGTTTCTGAAAGACAATAATAGAAGAGAGACAGCCTTGTGATCCTCCCCATCCTGTCAATCACTCTAGATCTTCTCGTGTCAATCAGTCTTAAATTCATTTTTTTATATTTGTTTAAGATCCAAGGATGCGGCCTAAATTATCGTACTCTTCGTCAAAACACAGACCAAAGTCTCTGACAAGATATCCAACATCATCTAATACGTTTGATACGTGATTTGTAGGGTTCTGAGCTTTGATCTTCTTGTCTGAAGCTTGCATGGGTACGGCCATGGAGTCCACCTGACGTGTGAGAAGGTGGCAAGGCTATCTGGTCTGAACCCACGGCTGCTGTTTGATTCGACCCATATTTGAACCACCTTTGAGATGGGTCTAATCAGTGCTCGAGCCAACCAGGAGAGGACCCCATATCCATGGTGTCGTATATAACCTAGCAGGGATATTATACAGCTCAGTGTCTGATTATACAGCTCAGTCTCAGAGAGCATTGAATTTTCAGGGAGGAGATTAAGAATATGTTGGAGTTAACTCTGACCATCCGAATTCACGTGGTTTTACATCGAAAAGTAGCTGTCGTTTTATGCTTTTCGCTGTCGTTTTTCAATCATTTTGCTTTTGATCTTGAGTCTCTTTTAAAAAACTTTGAGGTAATTAGTCAAATCCAACGGCTCCATTATCCTAGTCAAACTTTTGATGATCACATGCATGTAAAAACACAGTTCTTGAAACCTGACTTGGTCCCATGGGAAAACAAAATCCTTCTGCCCTCATTTCTTCCTCAAGATTTCTTCAAACGAGTAGCACAACACATGAAATAAGTTTAAAAACTCACATCACTAATGCACGGTTTATCCCCTCGAGGATTTGATGTCCTTGTCGGTTAGACTTTTTGTTAGACGTTGATTTTGATAACATTTGTATAAATTCATACCCGATTAAGTTTTTTGTGCTAAATTTCGTATAATTTTGTTATCAAATTTTATCATAAAAAAACATAATATATATCTACTAAAAAATCTTACTTATAAATTATTTATCTCAACTACATTCAAATGACGTGTGATTGTATATCATCATATGACGTGTGATTGACCATGTTCTTGCCGTGTGTCGTGGATCTTTGGCCACGTGTGTGGATTTGGTTAAATGGTTAACTGGTGAATTTTGAATCTCTGTGGATCTAGGTCTAGAGAAAGTACTCAGTAAGTCTAAGTTTTACTCACTTTATTTGGGTCAACGTTTAAGTTTTCCTTCGAATTAGGATTTTTATTTAATATACGTATTAAATAAAAATAATAAAATAAATTTTTTTATTTTAATTGTAAGAAAGAAGAAAACTTCGTTTGTTCTTTCATTGTGGTCGCGCAGAGAGAGTGAGGGGAATGGAACCAAGTGGTGTACGGAGGATTTCGGACGCTAGGTTCGTGGTCGTGGCACTTCAATCTCCAAATTTTGTGAAGATTCCTCGCGGGTACATAGTAATCTAACTCTTGTTTTCTCGTTTGACATCTGTTGTGTTGGTGTCAAATTCGAGTTGGTGTCGGATTCAAGCTTGAAAGCTTGAATCCTCTGGGCATTTGGTGTTATTTGTGTTTATTGAGAGCCCATGAGGGAAGTTTAGCTGATTGATTGACAAAGTTGGCAAATAGGGAGACTTTTCTCTCGTGCTTGCTCAGGGAAAATTGTCATGAGGCTCATGGATAGGCTTCTGCAAATGCTAGGTGTCTGCAGATACCTGGTTGTTTGCCGTGAAAGCCTAGGCGTCCGCAACAGGGTCTGGTCAACCGCATCTATGTCTTTTGACTGCTATTTGGACCCACTTGACCCCAATTGAGTTTCGTCGACTGTTGCATGATCTTGGTTGACTACCGTCATGTCTTATTGATACTATGTGTTCCCAATTGACCGTTGTCATGTCTTGTCAACGCTATGTGATCCCCGTTGACGATTGTTGTGTCTTATCGACATTGTATGGCTCAATTGACCTTCGTCATGTCTTGTCGACATTGAGTGATCCTGGTTGACCGTCGTCGCATTCGGTTGACTCCAGATGTGTCTCTTCTTCTGCTTAGTTGTTCGGGTCGGCCGTAGCTGTATCTTGTTGACCGCAACTGTATCTTGTCGACCGGAGTCGTGTCTTGTTAACCTATAGGTCTTTAGGGTTGATTGTTGATGTGTTTGGTCAACTGCAATTATGTCTTGATCAACCGCACAATATAATTTTGTAGTGTTTGACTCTAATGGGCTTCACTCGGCTTCCTTAATCATATCTTGTTTCCAGTCTGGTTTTGAATCCCGATTTGGGACTTGTGTTTTGTCCTTATTGTTCATTTGGGGTTTCGATGTTGGTTTAGTTTTAGATACCGACGGTGCTCCTAATTTTGATGTCTATGTCCCCAACGGCGCTTATGGCTTGTCGGCTAAGTTTTTTTCGTTATCGAGGTAGAGATTTTTATACTGTACGATTTTACATCATAGTTTTCAAACTATTATTTTTGTGGGTTGCCCACATATGAAAAATTTATGTGACTTGGTCGCCAGCACATCTATTTTTACGTATATGTATGTTGTTTTATATGTTTATCTTATGCATGCACGATACTTTATTTCGTTTGATTTATATGTATGCATAGATGTTAGACAAGCCTCCATTGCTTTGGGTTGTATTGGGGTCCTACAACCAAAACAACAAGAGGCAGTTGCCGCTAAACATCTTCTGCTGCGTGAACGTTGTGTTGTTTGTTCGCAAAATGGGCAATAGAGCATTGATAACGTGTCCTTAGGTTTCAAATCCCTAAAGTAAATAGATAATATAGCAGTGATGATACACTCATTGAGTTTCAAATCTCTAAATCTACCAAAGGTATTTAGTATTTTTTTATTTATTTTACGAGTTGTGTCGCTGCTTGGTTTTCAGATTCCCAGCAACCTTTGGTTGTTGATTTTACGGATTATGTCACTCTCGGGTCTTTGAATCGCCAACAACCTTTTATTGTTGATTTTACGAGTGGTATCGCTGTCTGGTCTTTGAATCGCCGACCACTCACTTGACGCTGCTAGGTTTTCGAATCGCCGTCATTTTTATTCTTTATATCTTATGAGGTGTTGCTTGGTCTTCAAATCGCCATCTTTCTGTGATGGTGCGTCTGACGAGTCCTTGTGTGACACTCATTTTCCACTAAGACTGTTTTTTAATGAAAGATAATGTTGGTTTATTTGTTTTATTATAGTTGTTTATGTATACAATAAGATTTTGATCATTGACACATCAATGGCTTGTAGAGCCTATTTTGATAAAATGGGAAGAAGAGATTTTTAAATGATTTTAAATTCATGCATGACACTTCATTTGATCACTGTTTTGACGAGAAAATATAAAATTAGTTTTACATGTACTGCATATAGTATAAATTTTTTTATTGAGTTAGTCACTCACCCCAACGACCCTTGCTTCACAGGTTTGATTACTGTAACAAATGTCTATATTTTATGGTGAAAGTTTTATTTTTTCTTAGTTGTAGAATTTATTTTATAGTGTTGAATGATTTTATTTATTGCACAATATCTTCTTTTTGTTATTATTACGCTATTTATTCATCTTTTTGATCACTTTGTGAATCACGACTCATTTATTTGAGTTTTGGGTTTGATGGTGATAAGTCTTCTACTTACCATTTAGCTTTGAGTTGAACAATTGTGTTCTCTTCGAGTATCGGGTCGTTCAACTCGATGTTTCTGTTAACTCCGCCCCTGAGTCGTGACAATTATGGTCCGGAACAGGACGGACCGCCACAATAAATAATTTGTTGTGATCTTAAAACAAGTCTCTTATGATAGTAAGAGATTTTTTTAGTCATTTTCATGTGATTTACATTTGAATAATTTCTTTTTTGTGAAAGACAACCCAATTAAAACAGGCAGAATTCAACACAGGTGGGGACTCAAAAGCTCAAAATCTCACAATGAAAGTGACCTTCAACAAGAGTTCAAAGCAGACAACCAGAAAGGAAGAGTCGTCTTCTACAAGAACCCTGGACTGAAAACGACCATATACCTTTCTTTGCCAAGTTTATCTCTCCACTCTTCTGTTCCCCTTATTTTCAGTGACACTCAACCCTTACCACCAAACTTGTTATCTCTTGTGTTGGGTGACATGGATAGAGACTGTTGTCTTCCAAATAGCCTCATGGAATCCACACGTGTGGGGATGTGGCCTGTTTTGTCCGATGAGTGTGTTCAAACTGCGACACCTTCTATCTTATTGCATCGAAATGTAGTGTCTTCACACCCCTTGTGCGTCCTTAAAAGATTGGTCCAAAAATATACACTTTCTACTGTTGAGAATCGAACGTGAAATGGAAAAAGAAAAACTGCGGAAGCAGGGACACAAAGATTTACGTGGAAAACCCTAACGGGAAAAAACCACGGGCAGAGGAGAAATCACTAAGTATGAAATCAAGGTACAATGAATTTTGCGACTCAAGCATCAATATATAGAGAAACTAAATAACCCTAATATTGGATATGGGCCCGACCTGACCCAACTAGAATTTGGGTCACACCCGAACTCTAACATCTACAACATTTTCAATCCGACACTTGGCTGCGGTTTCGACCCTATGATTCTTATAAATATGGGGATGGAAAAATGGGTCCTTTTTGGGTAAATCAATTCCAAGTTCAATATAGGTAATTATCAATATGACTCGTGAAGTATAGAAGTTTTTTTTTAACTGATACCCTAAATTTTAAATTTTGAATTATAACACCTTAACATTTGAGGCGTTATCAACTGAGACCCCTCCGTTACTCAATCCGTTAAACAATTCAATTTCTTCTTAAATTATATTTTTTTGCATTTTCCCTAATGATCTCTCTCATTGTTTCTGCAGCTAGCTGTTGCCTCAGTAACAATGAGTTCTTCTTCTGAGGCGCTTTTTTGTTGGGCTTCCGCTGGTTTGAAATTGGATTTTCGATCTTCATCAAGACCACTTAGAGCTGGAGTTTACCGATCTTCCAAGCACAAATTGTTGAGTTCGACTAGCTGCACGAGCTTCTGAGAAGAGCGTCCGAGCATAACGAGACCATAACTTGAGCAGAACTCCAAGCATAACTCTGCACGAGCGTCCGAGAAGAACTCGAGTCGAAGCCCAACACCAAGCCCTCATTCCTCTTATCCAATTAAAATAATTAATTTAAAACATGGTTTAACAGATGCAGTAACGAAGAGAGTGTAAATTGGTAATACCTCAAACATTGAGATTTCATAATTCAAAATTTAAAGTTTAGGTTATTAGCTAAAAAGATCTCATACTTCATAGGCTATATTAATAATTACTCTTGAATATATGGAAAATGTAAATTACTTGGAAAAATAAGAAATTAGATGATCAAAATCAAGGAGTTTTCTGCCTTTTAGAATCATTAAAAAATTACAAACAACCACCACTAAATTAATAAATATTTTTAATTATTTCAAAACTTACTCTGGGATGCTATGGGGCTCAAAGCCCAATCTTACAAGCCCATAACCTTTTCTTTCCAAAGAAACTTCTAACACATTCCAGAAGCAAAATACGAGGAGAAATGTTATATTTACTCTCTATTCTTACTTTTTAATTTTTAATTTTTGACATGTCAAATATTGATCGGTGTAATTAATATAATAAATTATAAATAGTAAAAAAAAAAAATTAATTACACTTATCAATATTTGTCACGTCAGTAAGTAAGAATAAACAGTAGTAATAGAAAATAAAAATAACATTATTTAAATATGATGGTATGTTCTTCCAATGTTGGATTCGAATTTAGAAGGATCAAATACGTCGGATGTTTAAAACCCAGTATCAACAAACAATCATTAAATTATCATCTTTTTAACACATCAATCTTTCTCGGGCGTCTGTGATTCGACTGTGGGCGTTTGAGTTCACGTCCAAGCATCCGCAGCCAAAGTTGGACTCGAAACTGAGCGTCTTGCCTTTATGTTCGAGCATTTGCAGCCTTGGGGGCAGGCGCCTGCATTAGTGTTTGGGCATTCGCCGTCTTAGGATCAAGCATTTGTGTTCATGTAGGGGTGTCTGCGATTAAAATTGGTCTTGAATCTGAGTGTTCACGTTCATGTCCAAACGTTGGCAGCCAAAATTGGAGTCCAATCTCTTGGAGTTGAATCGTGGACGGTCAGGAAGGGTAGATTTGTCAAAACATGATAGTTTAAGGGCTAGTTTATTATAGTTGAATCTCATATATTTAAATATTATGTTAAACGCACCGTTTAATTTCCTTAAAATAGTTAAATTGCCATTTCCGCTATTTTGGCTACCACATCTCGACTCTCGCTCTTGTTCTTGCTCTCTGACTCTCTCTGTGTCTCTCTCGAAGTTTTTATGGAGGGACTCTTACTGAATCTTGATGAAGTTTGTTTGATTCTCGCGTGATTTTTGGTCATAATTCGTCGAATTCTCATCCTCCTCTCTCCTTTCTGGTTGAGGACTTCTCGTTGGAGTCTTGTTTCGCTTGCCAATCAGAATATTCCTCAAGGTATTTATACTTTCTGTTTGATTTCGTTTGTCTTTTTCTTCTCCTTTTCTTTTTTTCTTTTGGGAGTTCTGGTTTTGATCGCTTTCTTCTACTGCCGTTACTGTTTCTATTTGAAGCGTGGATAATAGGACGTTGAAATCTTCCGTGTTTTTTTGTGCACCACGAATCCAGAATGTAACCGCTGCTCGGATGTCAATTTCATGTTTCTGAGTGTGAAACCTTACTTTAAAACAAGTATCTTATTGAGACGCGCAAAAGTAGTATTCTTTTTTCTTGCTGTACAATTGATATTAACTAGGAATTTGATCCGTGCACGTTAATTCAGATAGGAACTCCGATTTCTGCTTCATGGAACCATTTTATTTCTTTTGTTTTGTAATCTTAATAAATTCCATTTTTTCGCTTCAATATTGCTTATTGTTTCAGGTATAGCGATGGCAAAACAAATTTCTGCTGCTCAAACAGCTGCTCCATTTGAATATGAGCTGTTTGAAGGTGATCCGGACAACCTTAGGACGGTGTTTGCTTCATCAAAACGTTCTAGCCCATGGATTGAACCAGCCAAATTGAAGCTTAGACACAGAATTGGACGGGGTCCCTTTGGTGATGTTTGGTTAGCAACTCATCATCAGTCAACTGAAGATTATGAGGAATATCATGAAGTAGCAGTCAAGATGCTACATCAAATTAAAGAAGATCATATGAAGGCAGTGTTAGATAAATTTGAGGATCAATTTTCTAAGTGCCACGATGCTAGAGGTGTATGTGGGCTGCGTGGAATTTCAGTTATAAATGGAAAGGTGTTTTTTGTTTGTTTTATAACTTTGGGAGACAATGATACCTGCCTGACCCATATATTTGTTTATGAACTTACTTTTTCCATATTATTCAGATATCCATTGTCATGAAATTTTATGAAGGATCAATTGCTGACAAACTGGCTCACCTTAGAGAAGGGAAACTTTCATTACCTGATGTTTTGAGGTGATCTCGGTCAAGCAATGACTCATAAGTTACACATAAATATTGTGATCTCCATTGCTCTCTCCCTCCCTCACAATCTATAATTTCAGGACCATGTCTCAGCTCATCCTATTCATTGCAGGTATGGGATCGATTTGGCCCAGGGTATTTTGGAGCTACACTCACAAGAGATCTTCGTTCTTAATGTCAAACCTTCAAATGCGCTACTCACTGCCAATGATCAAGCAATTTTAGGAGATTTTGGAATCCCTTATATGCTTCTTGGTATACCCCTACCAAGTTCTGATCTGGCTGCTAGGCTTGGAACTCCAAATTACATGGCTCCTGAACAATGGCAACCAGAAAAAAGAGGTCCGGTATCATACGAAACTGATTCTTGGGGATTTGCCTGCAGTGTAGTCGAGATGCTAACTGGTGTTCAACCTTGGCATGGACGATCGGTTGATGAAATATTTGGTTTGGTTGTCCAAAAACAAGAAAAACCAAACCTTCCTTCTGGCCTTCCTCCACCAGTAGAAAATGTTCTTCTTGGTTGCTTTGAATATGATTTGAGGAGTCGCCCTCTAATGATGGATATATTGCACGTGTTTCAATGGTATGTCTTTTATAACTTGTTCACTGTTTTCTGAGACTTTTGATCTCAAAGTAACAAGTCGCACTATCATCACGGGGCAATTTTTTTACGACTATAGTTCTAATTTCTGCTGTGCAAGTAGCTTCAGGTTGCCTTGCAATCAATCAATTTTAAGTTTCATTGTATAACTAGTTGGAGCAATTAAAGTTATTGATTATGGTTTAGATTGTGGTGAATACATGTATTTCACCTGCATTCAAATTTGCAGCTTGCATAATGCAATTGATAGAGATGGAGGCTGGACGGACCTTCCAAATGTCATCAACAAATCGAGTAGCACTGGTCACACTGAGTGGTTTCTCTCCAAAGATCGTTTGCAAGTTGGTGATACAGTGCGCTCTAGAAATCGGCCAAATTCATACAGATCTGAAAGTATGGATGTTCCTGAAGGAAGAGTTGTGGGCTTAGAACGTGACACAGATCAAGATGGCTTCGTCTTATTGAGAGTGCATGGGATCCATGACCCATTAAGAGTTCAAGTTTCAACCCTGGAGCGGGTCATTTTTGGTTTGGCAGGAGGTGATTGGGTACGCTGTAAGGACGAGGACAAGACACATTCGCCTGTGGGCATCCTTCATTCTATCAATCGGGATGGTAATGTTGCAGTTGCATTTATTGGTTTGAAAACTTTATGGAAAGGGAATTCTTCCCAGTTTCAGATGGCAGAATCCTATCATGTGGGACAATTTGTTAGGCTGAGAACTAGCATTCTGAGGCCTAGATTTGAATGGCCACGTAAACAGGGAGGAGATTGGGCTACGGGGAGGATTCATTGGATCCTACCTAATGGGTGCCTCCTGGTCAAGTTTCCCGGAAGGTTGACTTTTAAAGAAGATTGTATCTCGTTCATGGCTGATCCAGCAGAGGTGGAGGTGGTTACTTTCAGCACTTGTCCTGGGGTGGTCAAGAAGTACCAACATTTAGAGGATTTCCACTGGTCAGTCAGACCACTTTTGATTGCACTAGGTTTATTTACAGCCATGAAACTCGGAATTTTTGTTGGTAAGAAAATGGTGATGCCAAAAGTGAAGAAGAGGCAGGGGAGTAGCATTCAAACTGATCATCAACAAATGGATAGCCAGTCTAGTGGCAACCCAGCATGGATCCCTCCCCCAGTTGCCAATATTCTTTTCAGAGAAGGTGTCAGCACGACAGCTGCACGATGATCATTGTGCCTATAGCCATAAGCTAGTTTGGGGGGCCAATTATTCTGGCAGTACTTGGGATACCCGATAAAATGCTCATCTATGAACGAGCACGAACTGATGACATGCTGTCTTAATGCACATTACTGTATATATGATCACAACTTACTGTATTTACATTACTCTTCTTATTGTTGTCAGGTTAATATAGAAGAGGAAGAAGGGAGTAGTTCAAGTTCAAGATAGCTGTTTGATTCAGTTGATAATATTGTTCAGTCTTTTCTTATGTGCATGGGAGGATTAGTATAGAAGCTTATGGATGGTCATCTATGTTGTAATCATTTAACTTCAAACTTGAAAAAGTAAGAATAGTAAGTAAACAACCAACAAGATTTCATTTTTGGATTAAAGACAAACAAACCGTTGACAGATTGACAAATGCAAGAACCCAAAACACTCACAGTCACACAAAGAACAGAGTAAAACACAGAACAGAAGCAAAACAGCCTGCCAAGGCAGTGAAAGATGGAAGAACAATGGTACTATTCACATTGGAAGCCAGGGGGAAGTGTCTTCTGGCAAGAGCTAACGAGTGCACTAAGAGTAATGGGGACGTTCAGGTTAATTCCAAGCACATTGGCTTTAATGGCAGTGCAGAGACAAAGGGCAACTTCTAAATCTGATAAGCCTTCGAGCAAAGCGCAACACTTGCTTGAAAGTGGGGTTCCTAGTACAAGGTTAACCACACCTCCTAGTAGGTCTGCACAGGCACCAAGCTTCAACGTGTCCTTGGGGCAGGATTTGGGAAGGCTAGGCGTTATTTCTGGCTTTGGCTTTGGCTTTGGCTTTGGCTTCAGCGGTTTTGGCTGGCATGGGTCACAAGCTGCAGAGAATATTGTGTAGCAGAGGAGAGTCATGAGTATGACCGCCGTAAACTTGTTGGAAGCCATGTCTGTGAGAGGATTCAGAAAGCTTGGGGGAAGAAGAAAAGGGGATAGTTGTTTTTTAAAGAGGAATTGTGAGGTGGAGATTGGAAAAGGAAATCTCATTTGAGTGGAAGTGGATGATAGTGCAGCGGTGGGGAGTTTTTGTGAGCCTCTGGAAAAAAACAACCTATCGTTATTGGGTTTCTAGAACTCATTTTACAGAGGTTTATCAATTGAGCTATTGGTGTTAGTCTGATTTGATTATGCTGACTACTTTCAGAAAGAGCAAAAATATCTTGACCATTACACAGCCAACTTGATAGCTATTAACTTGGTGGAGAATTAACAGTAGAACACGATATGAGAAATAAGGTGGACCAATACCTGGCTCCTAGAGTCATGGGTTTTTGGGCATTGATCGACTTGTGATGGCCATTGGCTTCTTTTGAGTCAATGCTTGTCTTGTTGCTTGTCCAGTGGCAGTGACAGTTGGAGGCCATTTTTTGCAATTCTTGAAAGCAATAGGCCATCAATGGCGTTTTACCACTGGATTTAACTACCAAAGAATAATTCCTCCAATGAGAGAGTGAGAGATGTACGAGTACCCTAAAACTTATATTTCATGCAAGTTGCCACACAGGACAAAGAGTTGCTTGTCCCTTACTCAAGATTGAGCTTGTTTAACAACAATTGTACTTCTTGTAATACGATCTTATGGTGTTCTTTGGATTGTGCTCCTTTTTCTACAACTGGAAGAGCAAATTTAAGCAGATGATTATACAGACCCATTTGATCAGACACATCTAAATCACTCAAATCACAATCCCTTAATTGCCTGCACTTGAAATCCTTACACCATCGCGGTAAAATGTATCGAGCCGGGATTTCTTCAACTCCATTATAATTAAGCACATTTAAAGCATGCCTGCATAAATAACCTTTGTAGTTGAACAAACTGCATATGCATCTGATTTCCTCTTGAGTTGTCTCATACAGCACTTCAAAATATCTTACCTCCTTTTCATTTGGCTCCACCTCAACTCTTTCCTTCACAATGTATGTTATGATCGGCCCATTCACATTAACCTGCCTGGTGTTGAAGCAAGTGTACATACCTTCAACCTCAGATTGAAATCTCTCAAAGATTTCCTTCGTATAAACCTTTGAGAGCTGTATTTCAAAGTTGCATCTCGTTTTTAACTCAACGCCTGATTTGGACTCTACATCTGCCATGGATTCTCTCAGGCGCTTCCTATGAAGGGCAAGATCATACTTATCGACGAATTCCTTAAAAGACGTGTTTTTGTGTATATAACCATCAAAAAAAGGATTGAACCTCTTGCATTCTTGGAGGGGGATCATGCCTGCAAAAAATGTGTCTTTTAAGTAAACGGGAGCCCATAATCGCCGCTCTTGGTACAATGATTGAAGCCACTTATTATCCTCGAGTGTGTGATGCTTGATCATTCTGACCCAAGAAGTTTCAAATTCAGCAATCTTTAATGTATCATAGATGGCTTTGTTGAGCTGTCTTTTTATCGTTTCATAACCTTTCAATCCTCCTAATTTCTCTGGAACTCTATGCATGATAGACCACAAAGAATAACAATGAAAAGCTTTAGGGAAAACTTCAGACACTGCAGCCTGAAGGGATTTATTCTGGTCTGTGATAATGACTCGTGGAATAAGCTGTAGCATGCATTGAAGCCATGCTCTGAAAATCCAAACAAAACACTCCACTGACTCATGTCCAACAAAACCACACCCCAACAACACAGATTGTCCATGGTGGTTAACACCAACAAATGAAATCAGAGGGATTTCATATTTGTTCGCCAAACAGGTCGTTTCTATTGTAACTGTGTCTGAAAAGTAACTACATGTAGCTCTGGACCAAGCGTCTGCCCAGAATAAATTCCTCAAACAACCTTTGTTGTCAAAATCCATCGAATAAAAGAAATTAGGATTAGTTAACTTCATTCGACAGAGATAATTGTACACTGCATGTGCATCTCCTTCCTCAAGTTTCAAAAGTTTTGAGCTGTCAACATGCGCCATACCTCCTCTTCCTTCAACATTGGAGTACGCTTTGCAAAAAGGATTCAGAACAGGCGTTCTGTACAGCTTGATGGTATGTACTTCTGTGACCGGCTGCAATGGAGGATGTGCTTGTTTGGCAGCAAGAATCATCTTTTTGTGTGATTTGTAAAATCTTTTGATTTGTGGACTCACTGGATGGTTATGTCCAAGCTCAACTTCGATTATTCTCCACTTTTTGGAGCCCACCAGCCGAAGTATTATCATTGCTGGACAACCAGTTCTCGTTTCTGGCCTCGGATTGTTGGCTTCGCTCTTTTTCTTGAAACCTGCACTACTGCAACTAAGTTTGGCTCTATACCGCTCTTTTCTCTTCGATCTAAACCATGAATTGCTAACTCTGATACCAAAACCCTGTTCTTTAGCATAAATATTGTAAAAATCATAAGCTTCATCAAAAGAATTGAATTCCAAACCCACAGTGGGTGATGAAGTGTTCAATTTCGACTGTGCTTCTCCAGAATCACCATCGAATTCCCCCAAGTGGCAACCATCCACTTCAACTTCATCCTTATCTCCTTTGTCAAAAACAGGGTCGGTAATAAGACAAACTTCTTCCATAAGTTAAAAGCTAAAGTGAAAGGTTCTGCAAAGATCCATTGATCCTTAGAGATTAAATCCTCTCCGCCCTTATCAGATTTTATGGGCATGCTTGCACAGGTCCATGTTTGGAGCCGTCCAAAAGCCAGAATGTGCTACCCTGAAGATTTGAGATTGAAGGTCATACGTTGCAAAATTGATGACAAATACCTTAGTAAATTGCCAGAATATAGGAATCTTAAAAAACAACAATCTAATATAACGCACCCAGTTCGTGCATTTGAGTGGAAAAAAGAGACAGAACAGAAAAAAGACAAAGCGACAACATGACAACCAATCGAGAAAGCATTCTAAACTTCATTTCTTCTCATTTCGGTCGGTAGAGGCTCATTTTCATCATTTTAGCATTTCCGTCTCCTAACTTAGAATTTATATTCTCTGCTTGAGCCCTATAAAATTTAAATACTAGAAATTTATCAGCAACCTTTCATTTAGCAGGAACTAAGACTAGAAAAATTCCAAGAAGTGTTTAAAACTGCCAGTAAGAAGTACCTTAAAATCCAACCGAATCACCGTTGATCATATTGCTGGAGCTGAAGTTCAAATTCTTGACAACCTTTATCGAATTACAGCCATATTAATCAACGAAGCTTTGAACTCAAGTATAGATCAAATTACCGAACAACTCATAGAAGAAGATAATGAATCACCAAAAAAAAACCAATACGGTACAAAATCAAAACACTTAAAAGAAACTCTATTTTGTTCTAAAGTGGAAAAGCGTATGGCCAAAAATATATTATCGATAGATAATATTTTCTTATTTTTGGACATAAAATCCAAAAGCTAAGCAATTGATAATTTATCAACAGCACACGAAATCGAATATGAGCATGCATAGAAGAAAGCTTCGAGCACTAACACAATGATGTTGAATTAGAGGTTGAATATAGGAATAACTTAGACGATCTTTAACCGGCGGGAAACGTAATTTGCCGGAGCAGAGCGCGAATTCCACCCAGGTGGAAGCGGGGGGGAAAAGTGCAAGTCACTCTAGGGTTCACGGAGATTTGAGAATTCTTCCGATTCAGAGGGTTGACACGTAGCTCGACGAAACTTACATTTATTTACTAATAAATAGTTATAATAAATTATTAATGTTAATGAAAAAATAAAATTATTATATATATATTTAAACATCTTACTTTGATTTTGCCCTAATTTTTTATGATCCAAATAAAAGAAATACAATTACTGACACTAATAAACCTTTTTTCTTTCAATAATTTAAATATTCTATTTTCATCTAATTTAGATTTAAAATAATAATTTAAAGCAAAAACTAAAGTTTCATAAATCGAAATAAATGAACAATTTTCAGCGATAAATAAAAACATTTTCTTTTCTTTCTCTAGATTACTCTTCTCCAAAGATGTTAAATTACTTAAAAAAATTCACAGTTTGATTGAAAAATATATTGTCTTTACTTTGCAGAAAATCATTTTTTTACTGTAGAAAGTCATTTTTCCTTTGAGTAAAGTAATCTTTCTTGAGTCTTATTTCAAGAACTTACTTTCTGCAGTGAAAATATAATATTTCACAGTAAAAAAACAATGTTTTACATTATAAATAAAACATTATTTAGTGAAAAATGTGATAGCAATGATTATTTTTTTTATTTTTTATAATTATATGTTTTATTTATTAAAAAAATTTATTTAGTAATTAATTGTGATTGATTCCATAGCTACGCGGTTGTTTGGGTAATTTTGTCTTCTTTTTTCTTTATTTATTGAATAGTCCCCAGAATTGTAGGAATTGCCAGCAGACGGCCCGGAGGGCGGAGGGACAGAAATTTTGTAGGGCACGTGCAGTCCGTCGATGAATGTGGGTCCCCCAGCAAGATTTGGAAGGGCAGGCTATGCTAATCGCCCTTCGTTTGTCCAAAGCAACCTTTTCTAACCCTCTCCCTCTTTCTCTCGCTACACCATTCTCTCTTTCTCGCACTTTATCTGCTATTCATCAAGGCGGAGCAGAGACGGAGCCAACCAGCGAAGCCTTCTGAGATATGAAACAGACTTTATCTGAGGCTGTCTCCTCCTCCTCCTCCGTTACTGATTTTTCCGACCAATCGCACGCTGCTTCCTTGTCGTCGTCTGAGAAAACCCAATCAATTTCCGCTGCGGCGGCTGAGGATATTACCGTAGGGGCCCGGGATGGTGGCGGAGCTCTTGAAACTGTTAGCGTCGAACGTCGGGGAGAGTTTTCAGCCGTTTGCCGATGGACGGTTCAGAATTTCCCGAGAATCAAAGCTAGGGCACTTTGGAGCAAGTACTTTGAGGTTGGAGGTTATGATTGTCGCCTCTTGATATATCCAAAAGGTGATTCTCAGGCTCTTCCGGGTTACATCTCAATCTACCTCCAAATCATGGACCCTCGCGGAACGTCCTCCTCTAAGTGGGACTGTTTTGCTAGCTATCGGTTAGCGATTGTCAATGGCATGGATGATAGCAAGACAATTCATCGGGATTCTTGGCATCGTTTCTCCACTAAAAAGAAGTCACACGGTTGGTGCGATTTCACGCCCTCTTCCACTGTATTCGATTCCAAATTGGGTTATTTGTTTAATAACGATTCGGTGTTGATTACTGCCGATATTCTTATCCTGAACGAATCAGTTAATTTTACACGCGATAACAATGAACTTCAATCATCTGCCTCTTCAATGATGATGGCATCCTCGGTTGTTGCTGGTCCTGTGCCTGACGTATTAAGCGGAAAATTTACTTGGAAGGTGCATAATTTTAGTTTGTTTAAAGAAATGATTAAGACCCAAAAAATAATGAGTCCTGTGTTTCCAGCTGGGGAATGCAATTTGAGGATTAGCGTTTATCAGAGTTCGGTGAATGGTGTCGAGTATTTATCAATGTGTTTGGAGAGTAAGGATGCAGAAAAGACAGTCATGTTGTCTGACAGGAGTTGCTGGTGTTTGTTTAGGATGTCTGTGTTGAATCAGAGGCCTGGATCAAATCACATGCACAGGGACTCTTATGGCCGATTTGCAGCCGACAATAAGAGTGGGGACAACACTAGTTTGGGTTGGAATGATTACATGAAGATGTCAGATTTTATTGGGCTAGAATCTGGATTTTTGGTCGATGATACTGCCGTATTTAGTACATCTTTTCATGTCATTAAAGAGTTCAGTAGTTTCTCAAAGAATGGTGGGTTGATTGGAGGGAGAAGTGGGAATGCTGCTAGAAAATCAGATGGGCATGTGGGGAAATTCACTTGGAGGATTGAGAACTTCACCCGATTAAAAGATATTTTGAAGAAGAGGAAGATTACAGGTCTTAGCATTAAGAGTCGGAGATTTCAGATTGGGAATAGGGATTGTCGTCTCATTGTTTATCCTCGAGGTATGTACAATGGTTACACGGGGGAATTAATGTTTGTCTAGCATTTTCCAATTATACTAAGTAATATTGTATTTAAGCGTTTCCATTATTTGGGATTGATCGTTATGTAAGATAATTTTACTGCAAATAACCATGGAATTGTGGTAATTTATGTTACTATGATTCAAATCTTCAATACTTCTTTTAACATTTTGTATTGCTCGAAATATCTAATCAGAAGGGAAGAGGTCTGATTGAAAATGTAGAGTTCTCTTTTGGTATCAAGAAGTAATATCCATCACACACACTGCTTTATGGTTCAGCCTCTTATCCTTGAGCTGGAAATTATTTGATTTCAGATAACATGAGCATTTCATGTAATGGAAATCTCCTTGATAAAAGTATTAATATGTTGCACAGTATTATGGGCTTTGGTCACTGTTTTTTTAAGATTATGAATATCCTTGCATTGTGGCATATAACTGCATGTACTTATTTAACTAGGCTATTATTTTGGCTGTTGAGCAGTTTACTGATGAAATTCTTTCTGTGCTTGATCGTATCAGGGCAGTCCCAACCACCATGTCACCTTTCAGTATTTCTTGAAGTTACAGATTCAAGAAATACTTCCAGTGATTGGAGTTGTTTCGTGAGTCATCGGCTGTCGGTTGTTAACCAGAAAATGGAAGAGAAGTCCGTTACAAAGGAATCTCAAAATCGCTACTCCAAAGCTGCAAAAGACTGGGGTTGGCGTGAATTTGTGACTCTTACGAGTCTCTTTGATCAAGATTCTGGGTTCCTTGTTCAAGATGCTGTTATTTTCTCAGCCGAGGTCCTTATATTAAAGGAGTCATCTATGATGCAGGATTTTATTGATCAGGATACTCAGCTGACTGGTAGTGGTTCTCAGATAGATAAGCCTGCAAAAAAAAGTGCATTTACGTGGAAGGTGGAGAACTTTCTTTCATTTAAGGAAATAATGGAGACACGAAAGATATTTAGCAAATTCTTTCAAGCTGGTGGATGCGAGCTTCGGATTGGTAGGTTGTCATCTCTTGCACCTTTCCCGCTGAAATGAAGCGGTTGTTTGCATTTGGTGTGTTGATAGTATCTTTTTCATGGTGCAGGCGTCTACGAATCCTTTGACACAATTTGTATCTACTTGGAGAGTGATCAATCAGTTGGTAGTGATCCAGATAAAAACTTCTGGATCAGGTACAAAATGGCTGTGGTTAATCAGAAAAATCCAGCCAAAACTGTGTGGAAGGAATCTTCAATTTGTACAAAGACATGGAATAATTCTGTCTTGCAATTCATGAAGGTTTCAGATATGTTGGAGGCTGATGCTGGTTTTCTTGTTCGCGATACTGTTGTTTTTGTTTGTGAAATATTGGATTGCTGCCCGTGGTTTGAGTTTTCAGATCTCGAGGTTAGTATTTTTCTTCAACATTCATTATATTTGGAATCCAGTTAGAGTCCATAAGCATCATTATCTTTATCCTCGCCTTCTCTTTCTAAACTATGAGAGTGCTCGAGGTTGTTTTATTAAGTGAAAATTTATCAACTGAACTTATTTGCTTAAAAATGATATGATGTGATTCAAGGTCTATGGTCTTGTCTAAGTTAAAGGATATTTTTTTCTCTTTCCTTTTTTTTTTGGGTTAGGTTTTGGCTTCAGAAGATGATCAGGATGCTTTGACTACTGATCCTGATGAACTCATTGATTCTGAAGATAGTGAAGGAATTAGTGGAGATGAAGAAGATATTTTTAGAAATCTTCTCTCCACAGCAGGATTTCATTTAACATATGGTGACAATCCTTCGCAGCCACAAGTCACATTACGAGAAAAGCTTCTGATGGATGCTGGTGCTATTGCTGGTTTCCTTACCGGTCTTCGTGTTTATCTTGATGATCCTGCTAAAGTAAAGCGCTTGCTTCTTCCTACAAAGCTCTCATGTAGTAATGACGGTAAGAAGGTTGCACAATCTGAGGAATCTTCTCCCAGTTTGATGAATTTGCTCATGGGGGTTAAAGTTTTACAGCAAGCAATTATTGATTTGCTTCTCGATATAATGGTTGAATGTTGCCAACCTTCAGAAGTGTGTTCTGGGGACCTCTCAGATGTAATTTTGAAACCTTCTCTTGATAGCAGTGGGGCTATTAGTCTTGTGGACTGCGATAGGGAAAATGGGGCAGTAGAATCTGCACAGTTTCCTTTATATGACAGATTGGATTTTGCTGATGGAAGTAACAGTGCATCAGCTGTACAGAGCTGTGACATGATTAGGACTGGGATGCAAAGAAAAGTTCTTCCCGGAGAGCCAATGTCTCCACCTGAAACAATTGCTGAGGGTTCAGAGAATGTCTCTCTCCGGTCAAAGGTACATTTTTGATAATATGAGTAGTGCTTTGTTTGTAAAGTTCTTTGATATTGAATGGTAGAATCAAATGGATTTTCAGACCAAGTGGCCGGAGCAGTCTGAAGAGCTCTTAGGTTTGATAGTAAATTCTTTGAGGGCCCTAGATGGAGCTGTTCCTCAAGGATGTCCAGAGCCAAGAAGAAAGCCTCAGTCAGCTCAAAAGATTGCTCTTGTGCTGGATAAGGCACCAAAGCATTTGCAACCAGATTTATTTGAATTGGTTCCAAAACTGGTTGAACCTTCAGAACATCCATTAGCTGCATGTGTGCTTCTTGATCGCCTTCAGAAACCAGATGCAGAACCTGGATTGCGAATACCTGTAAGTCCCTAAGAATCTTTTTTCTCTACGACTTATTCACATTACTTGGGACCTGTCTTCCATTTATAGATATAGCTTTCAAGGTATCTAAAACTTTACAAATAACCACATCTTCATGTCCTATTTTTGACTTTTCTTGTTTACTAGGTTTTTGGTGCTCTTTGTCAACTAGAATGTGGCAGTGAAGTATGGGAACAGGTTTTGTTTAAATCTTTTGAGCTTCTGGCGGACTCAAATGATGAACCTCTTGCTGCGACCATAGATTTTATATTTAAAGCTGCAGCTCAGTGCCAACATCTCCCTGAAGCAGTATGGAAGAAATCCTTTAGAAACAACTGTCTTTGACTTACTATTATATTATAAGATTTGCTCTTTTATTCTTTGACCATGCGTAATTTTTAACTCTTTCTACCATCTCTTTCAGGTCAGATCTGTTCGAGTTAGGTTAAAAAATTTAGGTATTGAGGTTTCTCCATGTGTCCTTGATTTGTTAAGTAGAACTGTAAATAGCTGGGGGGATGTTGCTGAAGTTATACTTAGAGATATTGATAGTGAGGATGATGCTGTTGAGAAAAGCTCAGCAATGTCTTCTGAGCTTTTTCTATTTGGGGATCGTGGCCCTACCAGTGAGAGGTTATATCAGCTTGATGAGGAGGCTTTACAAAGTAGTCGTCATTTTTCTGATATTTATATATTGATTGAGATGTTATCTATACCTTGCCTAGCTGTTGAAGCGTCGCAGACATTTGAGAGAGCTGTGGCTCGAGGTGTTATCACAGCTCAATCTATAGCTGTCGTCTTGGAAAGGCGCCTTGCTCAAAGTTTAAATCACAGTTCCATTTTTGCTGTTGAGAATTTCCAACGCCATGATTCTACTGGGGAAGGAGAAGCCAGTGAACAGCTTAGAGTCCAACAAGATGATTTTAGCTCAATTCTTGGTCTTGCTGAAACTTTGGCCCTCTCTGGAGATCCTGGTGTGAAAGGATTTGTAAAATTGCTGTATGCAATACTGTTTAAATGGTATGCTGATGAATCTTGCAGGGGGAGGATGCTAAAGAGACTTGTTGACCGAGCCACCAGCATAGATACTAGTCGTGAAGTAGATGTAGAATTTGGTATTTTGGTTACATTGGTTAGTGAGGAGCGGGGCATTGTTAGGCCTGTTTTGAACATGATGAGAGATGTTTCTGAACTTGCGAGTGTTGACCGAGCAGCACTTTGGCATCAATTGTGTACTACTGAGGATGACATTATTCGCTTGCGTGAAGAAAGGAAAACAGAGATTTCCAATTTGGTCAAGGAAAAGTCTATTATATCCCAAAAGCTGAGTGAATCTGAGTCCACCGTCAGTCGTCTCAAGGTATTTGATTAGTTGCTTAATCATAGCTGAAGTTCTCACAAATTTATTCTTCTTTTTCTAAAGTATTTGACACCTTGATAAATGGCAGTCTGAAATGAAGACCGAGAATGATCGCTTTTCTCGCGAGAAAAAGGGTCTTTTGGAACATATACAAGAAGTTGAGAGTCAGCTTGAGTGGTTACGAGCTGAGCGGGATGATGAAATTGCGAAGCTTACTGCAGAAAATAAACTTCTCCAGAATCATCTTCATGATGCAGAAACACAGCTCTGTCAATTGAAAACCCGAAAACGTGATGAGCTAAAGGTATGAAGTTTTCGTACCATTGGTAGGCTGGTGGATACACTTATCATATAAGCATATCATAGGTTACTTTTTATCTCTTTTATGAGCACAAGTTATAAACATTTGACAAGGATCTGTTACTATCTCTGAAACTGAACGTACAAGTTTGCATATATTTTTTGTGGGGCTAATTTGGATGATCTCTTATTTGGCAGAAAGTAGTCAAGGAAAAAAATGGCCTTACTGAGAGGTTGAAAAGTGCTGATGCTGCTAGGAAAAGATTTGACGAAGAACTGAAACGGTATGCAACTGAGAATGTGACTCTAGAGGAAATCAGACAGTCACTTGAAGACGAAGTTCAACGGTTAAGACAAACTGTTGGACAAACTGAAAAAGAGAAGCAGGAGAAGGAAGAGCATATTGCTCGTTGTGAAGCATATATTGATGGAATGGAACCAAAATTGCAGGCTTTTCAGGTTTTAACTTCTACTTTGAAGACAAATTTATTTCTCCCTGCATTAAATCTAAAAAACTTTCTCCATTATAATTCTGTTTAGCTATATCAAATTTTTTGCTTGTAGACTTTACATTCACGTAGGATTTACTGCAGGTAACTTTGTAGTATTTTCAATCATTCAATAGTAAACTTGAAAGTAGATTAGGCGTGATCCGTTCATTTAAATCCACCAAACCTGCACATGGAGCAGATTGTGAACTTTAATTGGTTTGATGCCATTGGGTAGCGATAAATTGCATTATGATTTTGAAGATTTCGATGACTTTAGTCCATCCAATCTCTCTCTCTCTCTCAGCGTCAACTGATAATTCCAACTCTTGTTTTGCAGCAATACATCCATACACTTGAGGCATCCCTTCAAGAAGAAATGTCTAGGCATGCTCCTCTATATGGTGCAGGTTTAGAAGCTCTGTCAATGAAGGAGCTGGAGACTCTCACTCGGATCCACGAAGAAGGGCTAAGGCAAATCCACACGATTCAGCAGCGAAAAGGGAGTCCGGCAGGCAGCCCCATCGTGAGCCCCCACAACCTCCCACATAGTCATGGGCTCTATGCCGCATCACCCCCTCCAATTGCTGTTGGATTACCCTCTTCGCTCATCCCTAATGGGTCTGGGATTCACAGCAATGGGCACGTGAACGGTGCAGTTGGACGCTGGTTCAACCATACTTGAAATCATGGTAATGGCACTGGCAGTGCGTAGTATGGGGTGGGGCTGGGATTCACAGCAGTGGCCAGTGGGCACTTGAATGGTGTTGTCTGACCCTGGCTCAACCCTGCTTGAAATCATGGTAATGGCGGTGCGTAATATGGTTCAATAAAGGTTGTTTCACTGAGTCATTTCCTGGTATTTAGACTGGTAGGGCTGTTGGAGCACTAGAAGCTGAAGGTCTCTTCTCCTGGTTGAGTACAGTTCAAGGAGTGTTGTCCAATACAAGTATCGGTTATCAAAATGCCACTCATTTTCTGTCTTTTAATCTTCATGTAATTTCACCCCCTTAAAAGCTCAGCTGATTTGATTATGGGCCTTTTTCTCATAATCATTTTTTTCTTTTTAAATTCTCCCTTCCTTTCCTTTCCTTTCCTCTGCTCAATCTTTTTCTTCATCTACATATATATTTTCGTGGATTTAAAGATGATCATCGGCCGGAGTTGACCAAGCAGATCTTGAAATGGTACTTGGGGTTATAGCCTAGCCATTGGATTGATATAATCAGTTAATCTTTGAATGTTGTCTCGATGGCAGCAAATTCTATCACGATTACCCATTGCAGATGAATTCGAGTTGTCTTGTTCAATGTGGGTTTGCAAGTTTATTCAGGATTACGCTAGTTAAAACAAGGAAATGTCAACAGCTATGCCGTCTTGTGTTGTTCTTCGTGTCCTCCTAAGAAACTCCAATTGAATCCTTCGTGTCACGTTGGATTAACGTTGTTAAACTTTATCTAAAGTTGAAATTAGAGCACGAATACTTTGCATGCACGTCTGTAGAGAGAGAGAGAGAGAGATGAAAAGGAGGGGACTGTCATCCTGATAATACTGGTTTGACTTTGTAGGTGTCCTTCACCTTGTTCCTTCTTAAACTTCTTCTCTGCCATTCAATTCCACGTTGTTCGCCGACAATCGAACTCAGTTTCTTTCCTGTTCACAAACATCAGAAATAGAATATTAGCTCTTGGCCTCTCCTCCCTCGACCATGTTTATAAATATATCCACTACTTGCCATTTATTCTTTATCTAGAGAGAGAACCCACGTTCGTTTTTGGTTTTCTCTCTCTAATTATAGGCGTTTTGGTGGGTGATTCTAGGATCAACTGAGCTTCTGTTCCACTTTATTAACTCCACCTGAGTATGTTGATCAACTATATTCCCAATCTCTCTCTCTCTCTCTCTCTTCGTCGCTTCTTTGTTTCTTCTTCTTTTTCAGACGTAATCGCCTGTTATGTTTTATGTCTTCCAGAACTAATGATCAAATCTGTCTGTGTCAATCATCAATCCCCCCCACAATTGCAGGATGAAGAAGGTTTGTTGGCCCTACTTTGATCCTGAATACGATAGCCTCTCGGAGAGGATATATGGACCCACGTAAGTACTACACCTGTCCTGCTCATACCCTTTAGCTGATACGATTAATAAATCACGGCCACATGTTCAATATTTATATATATTTTTTGGGGCAGATGTAGAGTCTGCATTGACAACGAAAGCATGGAAGAATGCACGATAGTAAAGGTGACGTAGAGATATTCCTGGCAGTTTTTCACATTTTTTTTTGTCTCTCTCTCTTGCTGGAGATGAAATTGTTATGCAGGTGGATAGTGTGAATAAGCAAGGTCTCCTCCTGGAAGTGGTTCAGGTTTTGACAGATCTAAACCTCATGATCTCAAAAGGCTACATTTCTTCTGACGCAGGATGGTTCATGGATGGTAGGAAATGCAATCCCGTGATTTCTCTACTCTTCAGATTTAATCTTCAATCACGCCTTATACTAACTCATATACACCACAGTTTTTCACTGTAAGGACGAGAATGGCAACAAGCTTACGGATCAGAAGATCATTGACCACATTACGCAGGTGAGATCTGCTTCATTTATGCTCAGATTCTGACGAAACAGCCAAAAAAGTTGAATCGAAGCAATTAAAGACTAATTTTTTTTTCGGTTTCTTGTGCAGGCTATAGGAACTACGAGGGGGTCAGAAAATAGGGCCGTGAAGGCTAAGAACAACGCTGATAAAGAGATTTACAGATCCGAGCAGACGGCCATTGAAATGACTGGCACGGACAGACCTGGTTTATTTTCAGAGATATCAGCAGCCCTAGCCGACCTCCATTGTAACATCGTCGAAGCTCACGCTTGGAGCCACAACGCTCGCTTAGCCTGCGTCGCGTATATTTCCGACCAATCAACGGACATCCCCATCGCTGACCCTCAACGGCTGGCCACCATTGAAGACCACCTCACCACGGTGTTGAAAGCCGACGCTGCTCCGATTCCGACCACGACCCAGACCCACAGACAAGGAAAGAAAACGTCGACCACCCAGGTTGAACGGCGGCTGCACCAGCTCATGCTGTCTGTCGGGGACTTCGACGGGCCGATGAGAAGATCGGAAGTTTTGGAGAAGAGGACAGCGAAAGTGGAAATTGATAGTTGGG
The DNA here is from genome assembly GCA_022433065.1 of Begonia loranthoides. Lineage (NCBI taxonomy): Eukaryota > Viridiplantae > Streptophyta > Magnoliopsida > Cucurbitales > Begoniaceae > Begonia > Begonia loranthoides. Next base: position 28,450,308 of record CM039479.1, on the reverse strand, counting down.
AAGAGAAGGGTTATTGGGTAGTGAGCATTGAGTGCAAAGACAGAGCGAGGCTGATGTTCGATACAGTGTGCACGCTGACTGATATGCAATACTCCATTTTTCATGCTTCCATTAGCTCTCATGGAGATTACGCCTTTCAGGTAACAGTGTTTAGCAACAATGACTATGTATTTTAGGAAGACTGCTGCTAAAATATACTTAAAATGCAGACATTATATGCAAATATCATGATAACTGCTCTAGTATAAAGATATAAACGCCATAGCATAAAGTAAGTGGTCTATGAATCTGGCATTAACTCTAAAAAATGATTATACTCGTTTCTTATCCAAGCTTTTTGGTAATTTTTACAGGAGTATTTCATCAGACACATGAATGGATACACCATTTACACACAGAGCGAGAAGAAAAGGGTGATAAAATGCTTAGAGGCGGCAATAGAAAGAAGGGTTTGCGAGGTAAACCCAAAAAAAAAAGCATAATTTAAGAAATCCCAAAGTCTAAACTCCTAGTGTTTGATATGCAGGGAGTGAGGATGGAGTTGTGTGCAAACAACAGGGTGGGATTGCTATCAGACATAACTAGGGTTCTTCGAGAGAACGGGCTGGCTGTCGATCGAGCAGACGTGGAGACACAGGGAGAGAAGGCGGTACACGCTTTCTATGTGAGGGATGTTACGGGGAAGGAGGTAAAGGACAAGCAAATGGTGGAGTCCATGAAGAGGGAAATTCATCCCATTCTCCTCCAACTCAAAAAGGAAACCCTAGTTTCCAGTGCATCACCTGAAACACAAGGTTTCTCTTTCGGAGACATGCTGAAATCTCAGATGGAGCGCTTCTCTACCAATTTCATCACCCTTTAACCACTGCATTTTTAGGGTTTCTAAAACCTGCTTCTGATCCACCCACTACCTCTATGCTTTTGTAAATACACAGTTATCATAAGATCTAGACGAAGATTATTAATTTCCTAGGATTTAAGATTTGTACATAAATAGCAAAAGCTCTTAGAAGTTTGAAATTCAAACCTGGATATCAAGTCTTCTCTGTTGACCCTAACCACCTGACGTGTGTCTTACAACCAAAGATTTCAGTTGGTCGCCGGTCAAATTTCCCTCCAAATTCAGTTGTTTTACAAAATTACAAGTTTGGACATGCTTCCACTTCCCCCTTGTTTCTATATGGCTAAATTCTATAACAAATCGTATCGCTTTCTAGTGCTTCAGTACAATATTGTCTACTATCGGCTGAAGCCTTCTCGGTTTTGTTATTGGGGTTAGCCAAAAATACGTTGTACTAGGTAAGGAGTGGAACCCTACTTATAAACCATGCAATTTTCTACTCTCTCAAGTCATGTGAGATTATGCACCCCCACTGATATGGGAGGGACCCACTTGAGCTTTTATTGGCCTTCACAGGGCAGTATGCCACACTAACACAGTGTTTATCCTTTGATTCTACCCTTTAATCTAGTCAGACTATTTTGTGTCACTAATTAGTTTGCGTAATAATTAAGAGTTAAAATTTATATTAATTAACGATGTCCTCCTAAATTAATAATTGATCAATCTATAATTTATTAAATTAACTTCTCAAACTATAAGTAAACCATTGCCATATCCAACCAAGTCAAAATGGTTAGGGGGAGATTAATCTCAAAAACATCGTTTAACTCGAATGACCCATTTTTGCTTCTTCGAACACTCGCCCCGGGAGATATTCCTTTCGAGATTATTTCAATTGACGGTACGTTTGGCCGGAGGAGAGTAGGAAGTGAGCATTCGGGCCATTCAAATACTAGGGTAGGGAAATAGAACTCAAGCCAAGGTGACCCATTCAGCAACATTCTATGGGCCCAATGGCCCATAGCTTAGTATATTTATACCTTAATTTTATAATTAAGTTCTAATTAATATTTTAATTTATCTTAATTACACTGATGGAAGGTGGTATGAGGCGCTACTCACGCACGTCGGCACGTGACAAAATGAATGGGTGAATCAGCTTGGCCGTTACAACTAGAAAATAGCAAGCCAAGACGAGATGCTTGAAATCAACAGAAAGTTTCAGCAATTTCTTCCAATACTTCCATAGCCATCAAGGTCGAGGAATGAAGGAAGCAGAAGGAACGAACAAATTACTTTCTTCTTCGCCAAACCATCGTTGATTCATTCTACAGCAACACCTGTTTCTGTTATTGTTTTCTTCGATCAAATGGCAGCAAAAGCCAGACGACTCTCTCTTCTCCCATAAGCTTGAAAGACTCTCCTGCATCTTCAATCCCAGTTCTTTCACAATTCGCTGACAAAATGTCCTTCTTCGCCGCCGTTATTCTCGGAATCGCTGTTGGCATCGGATTTATCGTTGGTTTGGCTCGCTCAGAGAGCGCGCGATCCAAGCGTCGTTCTGATTTGGTGTGGCGTTCGTTTCTCTTATTCTCGATTCAACCCATTTCTCACTGTCTTGTTCTACATCTTGGGCTAATAATGTTATTGATTCATCCGAGTATGTTGATTTTAGGCTAAAACGGTGGCTGCATTTGCGAGGATGACAGTGCAAGATTCGAGAAAAATTCTCCCGCCAGAGTTTTATCCATCCTGGGTTGTTTTCACCCAGCGACAAAAGGTCTGTCTCTATATTTATACACTATATTTTCATCTTTCTCGTTTCTTCGATCCTCATTAGTCCAATTATTCATTGCAGTTAACTTGGCTGAATCTCCAACTTGACAAGATTTGGCCTTACGTTGATGAGGTAAAAGTTTTGTCATTCTCATTTGACTGGTTGAGATTTAATCGTTAAGGAACTATTATAAATGTTCATTCTTCTACGCCATGCATTGTTGTAGGCAGCGTCCGAGCTTATAAGAAGCAATGTGGAACCAATTCTTGAACAATACAGACCCGGTGTCCTGTCGTCTCTAAAGTTCTCCAAGTTCACCCTTGGTACTGTGGCTCCACAATTTACAGGTCAGGCTAAATTAGTTCAGTAATTAGCATCTATGAAAACTGCAAATTGTCATTAAATTTTGGGTGTTCTTTGATTTTAGTATTGATTTCCATGATCCAGGTTGCATAATTGTAGCTAATACGCATATATATTAGTCATTTTTCAAACAGAAACACTTAGATTTGTACAAGAAGGGAAAACTTAATTTGACCGAACTAGATGCAACGAAATTTTGGGGGAGCTGAGAGATAAAAGGAAAAGAAAGAACAAGGGATGGTTAGCGTAAATGTTGAAAACACTATGGAACTGTCTGATATTGAAAGTCTTTTCGCACAACGTAAAATTTAAGATTATAGCACTCTGTTCTTCAGCTTTTCTTTGAATTAGGCTGATTTTTGGATATATCAGACCCCCTTCAAGTTTAGCAATGGCACAAATTTTTTATTGTTGTTTTTGGTTCATTAGGAGCTTGCATTGTTGAGGATGAAACAAATGCTGGCGGAGTTACCTTGGAATTGGAGATGCAGTGGGATGGAAACCCCAGTATAATACTTGACATAAAAACCAAATTAGGAGTGGGACTTCCTGTACAGGTTTTAGCTGACTACTTTTACATTATTTTATCCTATTTCCATCATCATAATCTTCATACCACGCCTATTCAAACCAGATAAAAAGTTTTCATTTTACTTTAAACTACGTTTAAATCATGAAGAATGACACCTCATTTGTATGATCACAGAAGGCTTTCCTGACACTTCAATTGATTGATTAGGTAAAAGACATTGGATTCACAGGTGTTTTCAGGTTAATCTTCAAGCCTCTAGTTGAAGAGTTGCCTTGTTTTGGAGCTGTTTCTTATTCATTGAGAGAAAAGGTGGGTTATATCCGTCTTTTTCAAGGCTTTTCTTCCATATTTGTTTTGCGTCTCTGATAGAATGTTATGTATTAATATCCATTTTCTATGTAGAAAAAGCTGGATTTTACTCTCAAAGTTGTTGGTGGAGATATATCAGCTATCCCAGGGATTTCTGATGCTATTGAGGTTTTTCCTTTTTGAGCTTATCTTTTCTTCTTAATTTCTTGTAGTTTAACTTATATATCTTTTATGAACATGACTGGTGAATAATACAGTCATTGAACTGTAATTCTTTTCTACCCAGGAAACAATTCGAGATGCCATTGAAGATAGCATAACATGGCCAGTCAGGAAAATTGTGCCAATATTGCCAGGAGATTACAGGTAGGAATGCTAACTTAGTGATGGTGTGTTAAAAAGTAATGATCTTTCTTATTTTTTGGCACATTTTTATACCTGTTTGTACTTGAGACAGTTTTTAATGTTAAACTTGTAGTGACCTAGAGCTGAAGCCCGCTGGAACTTTGCAAGTGAAGCTAGTGCAAGCCAAGGACTTAACAAACAAAGATCTTATTGGAAAGTCAGATCCTTTTGCTGTTTTATTTGTGCGACCACTGCGCGACAGAATGAAAACCAGTAAAACCATTGTATGATAACTTATTCCCCCTCTCTCGCTCCCTCTGAATTTCTTGTCATGGTATAAAGAAAAGGTTCAATTTCATTTTCAGAACAATCAGTTGAATCCAATATGGAATGAGCACTTTGAGTTTACTGTTGAAGATGCAGCCACTCAACACCTGACCGTGAGAATATTTGACGATGAGGGAATTCAAGCTGCCGAGTTAATTGGCTGCGTTCAAGTCTCCCTGAGAGAGCTTGAACCTGGAAAAGTGAAGGACGTGTGGTTGAAGCTGGTCAAAGACTTACAGGTCCAGAGAGACACTAAATACAGGGGTCAGGTCAGCATTCTTTCGAAAAAATCATGTTTGGCCTGATGGTTTCCTAAAACAGAGTTTATAGATAGTTCTTGGCAAACAGAAAAAGAATTAAAAATATGTTTTTATTGAATTCGTTTTCATAACTTGGCAAAAATCAAAATTTGGAAGTACTTCCCCTTTATCAAGAACAACATATTGTTTTGGATACGTATTTTCTTGATAAAGTTTACAAAAAGGGCTTGTTTCCATATGATTTCTGTCAAAAATAAGAAATGAAGAACGATTCACAATCATAGATTTTCTTAATCAGAGTAGCTGTATTTATTATATCATTTCAATGCAACCGAACGAAGGATCTTAATCTTGGCTTTAGGTTCATTTGGAGCTACTATACTCGCCTATTGGCTCAAAGAGTAGCTATACAATTCCATATAATCCGAATTTGCTAACATCAGTGGAAAAGAAAATGGAAGGCAGCAATAAAGAAGAGACGATGGATCGAGGAAAGCCTTCTTCTCCGAAGAAGAGGGATGTGATTGTGAGAGGAGTGTTATCAGTGACAGTAATAGCAGCTGAAGATCTGGCAGCGGTAGATTTCATGGGAAAGGCTGACCCCTACGTTGTCCTTTTAATGAAGAAGAGCGAGACAAAAGTCAAAACAAGGGTGAGATTGAGATTTTATTCTACAACAATTGTCGGAATATTTTAATCTCACATTGGTTTCTAACTCAGGTAGTACACGACACGCTCAATCCGGTCTGGAACCAGACATTCGACTTTGTAGTGGAAGATGCAATGCATGAGATGTTAATGGTGGAAGTCTGGGATCACGACACTTTCAAAAAGGTATGTTTTAAACTACCCTTGAACTTCTTTGGGATGGAGAATGAACACAGGGATATTTTTTTGTGCAGGGAAAGTTGGGGAGAGTGATAATGACGCTTACAAGAGTGATAGTGGAAGGTGAATTTCAGGAGTGTTTTCAGCTTGATAGTGCTAAATCAGGAAGACTGTATCTGCATCTAAAGTGGGCGCCACAATCTATATACACAGATTCTTGATCTTCAAAACTCGTCTGAGAACTTCAAAACGACAATGGCGGTCCAGCATTGCCATTAGTGGCTGCTGCTGATGAACGTTGAAGTCATCTCTGCAGAATAAGAAGGTGAAGAAAAACAACTCCACTAATTCCTGATATAATAGTTGCTTTGCCTTTGGTGGGTTTTGGCCTCAGAAACTAGAAAAAGAGATCTGGGGATTTTCTTTTTTTTATTTTGTTATTCTTTCATTTATTTATTTTTTGTAAAATTTGCTTTCTTTGACAACGTCGGTTTTCTAATTTATTTTGAATAATGTTCTTCTTTTTTATTATTATAATTAATTACTTATTTTAAATATAAAATAATAATAAAGAGTAAACAAAATATTAATAATTTAATGTTTTACTCATGGAAGTTACATGTGTCATTAATTTATGACAATGTAATAAATTAACGTAAATCTAATTAATGAGTAAATTAAAGCATAAATTAGAGGATTAATTTAATTTAATTTTATAAAAAAAAAATTCATTTAACAAAATTTACTGCAACAAATATTAGGAAATAATGTGAAATTTATTATTTTGTATGGTTTTCATTACATTAATTATTGTATATTATAAGATAATAAATCACGTGCGTTTTTATCATAAGAAATGAAAAGGAAAGGGAGGGAGGGAGACAGGAGGGAGAGGGAGAGGGAGAGGGAGACAGGGAATGAATTAACTAAAAACAACCATCCATGGAATAATTTCTTACACTTCCTTCTCCTTCTCCTACCTTTCCAGTTTTGTGGCGGTTTTCTATGAACGAATCATCCCCTCTTTGCTCACCGTTCCCAACATCATTTACTAGCTCTCTGTTTTCTCTTCCCGCATTTGGAACCCCATTTCCTTCTCCTCTTTGGATTGAGTGATCTATCGTCTAGGATCTGAGACTGAGAGATCCCACTTTTATGGTAATTGGTGAAGATCGCGGTGAAGGTCGCAGATCCTTGTGATTTTTTCGTTTCTTTTTATTTGGGTCTTGTTTGATTCGTGATGAGTTGGAGATATAAAGCCGGATTGTGCCTCATAGCTGCCGTTGTTATCATATGGGTCACCTCAGCCGAAGTTACCCAGGTTTTCTGTTTTCTTCCTTTGTTTTTTTTGTGAATTTTTTTCTTCTTCTGCGCAATTCTGAAACGTAGAATTTGATGTAGATGTAAGTTTGTTGTGCTTTGATGAATGTACTCTATGCGATAATTTTTCCTGGTTCTGTACGTTTAAAGATTAACTTTATGTGAATTTATGTTGATGTCTGATCTACATTGACGTTTTTGCTATCTAACTGCCCATAGATTTTTAGAAGAAATTCTAGAGATTTCAGAAGATAACTTGAAATAACTGCTTTGATCGGATTTGATTCTAAAGGATTTAGGGTATGAAATCCATAGTCGAAGAAGTTCATTATGTGCAACCTAGCTTAAAATGCAATGGTCAGTCATAAACTTAACGCATTCAAACTTCAATTTACATTTTATAGGCATTTGTTTTTCATAAAAAGTTGATTTCCTTTTTTATATCTTTACGCCCTTTGTTTAAAGTAAGCCAATTTCACTTATTCTGGTAATTATGGCTGCAAAGACAGAATGAGCTAAATAAAAGATGGAACTACAAGTGATGCGGGCTAAAACTCAAAAAGTTGATTTGCTTTAGCTGTAGCAAAGCTTTCTTTTATGGTTTCATACTTTTATATATTATGGCAGTAAAATCCAACATGCTTGGAAACATACAAATCACGTTTTCGATCTTGAACTTACCAAAATTCTCTTGCAGGGAATTTTTACAGATTATAAGCAACCATTTGCAATAACATATCTAGGAGCTTCTCTTATGGTAGTTTACCTTCCAATAGCGTTCCTCAAGGATTGGTTTTGTAATTTGATAAATCGCCGGTCTTCTAGAAGTGGTAGAAACTCTGAAAGCACAAATGAGTCTTATGCTGGATTTAATTCTCCTTCAAAATACTATGGAGGGCAGAAAAGCTTAGAGCTGGAAATGCAGGGGAATTTGACCAGAAAAGACAGTGAAGCAGATCTTTCACCTCTTGAAGAAGAGAGGCCTTTAGTCTCTAGGCATAAAGATGATACACAACTGCAGAAACAAGGAAAAGAACTTTCGGCGAGAGAAGTTGCCACTTATGGGTTTTACATTGCTCCAATCTGGTTTGTAACGGAGGTAAAGAGCATCATTGGTTAATTTCTTAAAATCATTTCACTTTTTTTTTTTATTGAAGTACTTGACAACCAATTTTATGAGTGTGAGAATTAAGCTTCAGCAAATAACATGGTTATGTCAGGAAAGAGAATGAAGTTTTTTTTTATAAGAAACGAAGTATAGTGAAAGAAGGGAAACAACAAAATCTAAAAAAATTTATCTCTTGATTGGAGAGAACTAAACTACAATGATAGATCCTAAAGAACTTAGAACAATAGGGTCACTTATCAATAAATATGAATACTTAGTTGATTCTTTGAAAAAATCAACTAATTATGCTCAAAAGGATTATACTTTCATGAAGTCGATGTTATTGTTATCATGGAGAGGTTCATGCATTAATCTCATATATTTTCCCTATTCAACGATCTATTGATTCTAATTTGATTTGAAGGACCTCAAAGGTGTATATTTTTTATGCTATCCATTATGGTTTCAACGTTCGGTTTTTGACAACATATTTTGGTTTTTCAGTATTTGTCAAATGCTGCGCTTGCACGAACGAGTGTTGCAAGTACTACAGTTCTATCCTCTACGTCTGGCCTTTTTACTCTCTTTATTGGTGCATTTCTGGGCCAAGATTCATTAAATGTAGCAAAAGTGGTTGCTGTGTTTGTCAGCATGGCTGGTGTGGCCATGACAACTCTAGGAAAAACTTGGGCTGCTGATGACTCACAATCAAATGCTTCCCTGTAAGTGTATCTGGATCTTTTGTATTCACCTCAAGTTTACTCATTTTTGTGGGGTTTTGTGCTTTGCTCTTGGTAAATGCTCGAGTCTCGTAAAATGTTCGTCATATTTTTGCTGATTAAATAAGGAAGCTCTTTTATTTTCCTTACATAAGGGCCATTCTTGCTCTGACCCTTGGCTTTTGTAATCAGTAGTGGCAAACGCTCTCTCGTTGGAGATCTCTTTGGCCTTCTTTCAGCTGTGTCATACGGTTTGTTTACCGGTCAGTAAAACCTCCATTCCTGTTCAAATCTTTCAAATTTATCGCGACGGAAAATTATGACAGTATATTGTTATTATGGCAGTGCTGCTTAAAAAATTTGCCGGGGAGGAAGGTGAAAGAGTCGATGTACAAAAGTTGTTTGGTTACATTGGATTGTTTACACTCGTGGCTCTTTGGTGGCTAGGTATGTATTTGGATAGCTTCTTCCTCTTTTCCCTGTCCCCCTATTCTACTGTTGTGAATTTGTTTGAGATGACAAAGAAGCTGCATTTTTAACGCCATAAATAAGAAATGTTTTCTTCTAATAGTTTTCAGACCAGGATTTAGTATTTGGCACAGTCCTGATCGATTGATTTTTGGGCCCATTTTTTCATTTCCTTGCTTCAGTTTGGCCATTGACAGCCTTGGGAATCGAACCCAAATTTACCATTCCTCACTCTGTTAAAATGGATGAAGTCGTTCTGGCAAATGGCTTCGTTGGAAGCGTGCTCTCAGATTACTTCTGGTAAGAAAAAAGTCATCTTTGCTCCTCGTCTTCCACCTTCAATTTCACAATATTTCTTTACTCTCTTGTTTCAAAAAATGAAGGGCGCTTTGTGTTGTTTGGACGACGCCTCTAGTGGCCACACTGGGGATGTCCCTCACCATACCTCTTGCCATGGTCGCTGATATGCTCATCCATGGCCGCCATTACTCTGCTGTCTACATTCTTGGCTCAGCCCAGGTTTGATTTTGATAGAAGCAAACACATAAGTTGGGTTTCTTCAAATAAAAAGCAAGACGGAATTTAGATTTATGACTGAATTAGCTGTTTTACCCTCCATTCATGTCCCCCACGAACAACATGTTGCTTTGCAGGTATTTGCAGGATTTGTAATTGCCAATCTCTCGGACTGGTTCTCGAAAAAGCTGGGATTGTAGCGTTCTCTCCATCTTCACTCCTTTCCCGCATTTTGGTATATTCCGGCCGACACAGTCCGCTGTTAGAAGACTTGTTTTTTTTTTTTTGAGTAATCATGTGAAAAAAGCAAAATGATTTGTTACTGAAAAACAGATGCGAATTTGAAGAGAGAGAAAATAGATTATCAATACATATAGAGAGAGAAAGGATTGTGTTGATTAGAGTCTATGGGTTTACTGCTCCATTTGACACCCGCACAGTTTATTCTTTATTCTTGCATTCCTATTTCACCTCCAACATAAACTTATGGGGAGGAATTTCAGTTTATGTACACAATCCCAACATAAATGGGAGGGATTTCAATTTATGAACCCTGTATTGATGTTTATTTTCATGTTCTTGGTCAAAGATAATAAGACGAATGTGCATTATCTTCGGTTCTTCTCATACAATATTGTTTATTTTGGCTCAAAATTTGCACAGTTTTATTTTTAGAGTTAGTTTAAAACACGTTGTATTAGATAGTAAGAAGAACTTTATTTATAAATCATTTACTTTTTACTCTTCTAAGCGTAATTTCACTAATATGGGCAGACACTTCACAATTAACAGCATCTTGAGTCATTTTTGTCTTCATAGCCAGGTTGCCACGATAATAGTTCTTTGAACACTTAAATTGATTGAAATGCCAAGCATAATTTTTAGTATTAAGGGGGAGATTGGAAGTTCTTTTTCAGTTTTTATTTCTATGCAAAATATACATAAAAAGTAATTTAATTTTAATTATTTATAATTGATGGGGAAAATTAGAGAGTAAATTTAGAACAATTGTCAGCAATTAACATCTGTAGCAGTTGCTTAGAGATTCTCTGATTATGTAGAAGCTGCATGCAGAACAATTGTTTAGTGAAAGAGTAGATGCTTAGAGTTTGTGCCCTTTTTGTATATTATGAGCTTCGTTTCTGAGGTTGGTCTTGCTCGGAATGTAGTTGATTGTCTGGTTAAAATTCTCAGAGGTAAGAGCTTGAAAGATTCATGGCGGAGAAGAAGGCAAAATAAAACGTAAATATTTGATTTTATTCAGATGGATTCAAACGGGGGCGTACAATTCATCCCCTAAAAACATAATATAATAAATACTCTCTAAACGGAAGGAGAGGGAGCTGGAGCGAGAGGACAATCGAGATCGGAAGTGATGCCCTTGAAGATGAAGGCTGCGTCGGCAGCGTAGGTGAAGGAGACTGACTCGTAAGCATCGAGGCCACCGGAGCCGTAGTTGAGGGTGGCCATGGGGTCGGAGATGTCCAAGACATTTGGGTCGATGGGTTCCTTGGTCGTGAAACCTTCTGCGTCTACAATAATCTCGAGCTGTGCACAACGACAGTCGTTGTAGAAAGTGGCATTCCATTGCTTAGTGCCGTTCACCGTCAAACCAGTTGCGACTGTGGTCAACTTGAGGTCATCCCAGGGGGTGCACTCCCAGTCATCTCTCTCATAAGGATCAACTGGACTAACTTCCATTGCCTTGCCTGCAAAATCATACGAATACAATATTATTTACTTGTATAGCCATTTTTTTATGCAGTTGAGCTCTGCTCAAACTATAGCTGCTTACTCTGCACTACTATGCCGAGGAAGAGGACGACGAACAGAAACTTGACGATGGCTGCCATGTTCACCACTTTACTTTTTCTGAATCGGTGGGAAGAGATGTTGTTGTTTTTGTTACTCTTGCTTGATGTTTTCCGATCAACCCTCAAACAGCTACTTATAGGGGAGAAACGATATGGAAACGACGAGATGGCCATAAATTGGAGAAGATAACCTCCGTCTGAGTGATTTCTTTTTCCAGATTCATTTATTACCCATTAACAAAACTCTAGTCTCCGAATGCTGTTCCTTTTAAACGTTTGCTTCGATTAATTTTACGATCGTTTTATAAAATGTTCCAAAGTTAAAACCAGTCATCTTCATTTGTTCTAATCAAACGTTTGGAATTGTTTTACAGTTTCATGGGACATGTTGAATGCTTCATAAGTCAACCACAGGAATCATCTAATTTAAGTTTGGCAAAACTGTTACGTCTTCGAGATCGGGCAAGAGAATGTTGGTTTGGGCCTCAAACAATAGAAGACGAAGGAAGCTTTAAATTACTTGTTTTTTGCCAAGTCAAACAGGAAACTAAGTCATTAGTTACAACTACTCCTTATACACGTTTGCTAAGAACAAACGACCTATCCGTTGTGAAAAAAAATTTACTTAAAAACAATTATTTTCATCTTTAATACCCGCGTAGTCTAGGACGCAATTTTATTGTCAAAGTGCGGATATTTAATTTCAGAAAAATACGTGTCCACAAAAGTATTAGTATCTACTATTTACAGACACCTTAATAGTGAGATGTCTGTTCTTAACGACTTAAACTTTGAGACGTTAGATAGCAAAAATATAAGTTTAAGGTATCAGGTAACAAGATATTATAGTTTAGGGTTAATATTAATAATTACTGTTAATAAAAATGAGTCGTAACCGACTTTTTCATTGATTAAAATTACTAATTCAATGCACATTAATACATTAAAACACTTAAAAGAATACGAGACCCACTAAACTTTTTTCAATTATTTAAAATTTTGGAATAATAAATTATGTATTTATTGCATAAAAAAAGAGCAAATAAATCAAGGAAAATATCAAATATTCAGAGTTTCCTTGCAGGAGCTGGGAAGACATAAAGAGGAAAGTAAAGAATTGGACGATCAGATCAGAAGTTATATTCTTTTCAAATCTACGGTTACTATAATTTATGATCAGAGTGTTTTCTGGAGTTTCCATGTCCATGATTTCCTATTTTCTCTCCTTAAACTATGATATATAGGTGTTCTTCCTACCCATCGAAAGGGCACACACGAGAAGAAAAAGAGAAAGATCGTCTTCAATGGCAGCCATTGTCAAGCTTCTCTTCGTTGTTGTCTTCCTCGGTCTCGCTGTCAACAGTACGTGAATTACTTTGTAGTCTTCTTCTTTATATACTTACCCTTCTTCTTGCTTTAACTGTCTCGTTTTTGTTTGTCAGCCAATGGGGAGTGCTCGATTGCGAATCTGACGCTGAGCCAAGAAAACACTGGGTTTCAAATCCATGGACAAACAGAGTGGAAGGCAAATTTCACGAATGACTGCGCCTGCACTCTTCTGGACATAAAGTTAAACTGCACCGGATTCGAGACCACAGAAAGTGTTGACCCTGAGATTTTGGCTGTTTCCGACTCCGTCTGCGCGCTCAACAGCGGCTCCGGCGCACTGGGTCCTTTCCACTCTGTCCACTTCAACTATGCATCGGACGCTCAGTTCGCATTCAAACCTCTGGAAGCACAAATAGCTTGCTCTTAAATTATGCTTTGTTTATTGTGTTGTCTTTCTTTCTCACCAACTGCACGCATGTTTACTGTTTAGCATGTTGTCTCTGCCGAAATAAAGTTTTATTTTTAAACAAATAACCTAGTTCAGATCTTCCCTTTCTGACATGTTTTGTTTTTCAAAGAGTTTATTTTAATAAAATAAAAAAAAAAAGAAGGTTTATGATTGCAATTGGTTTCCATGAATGTTTCTAAATTTTCAAACTCATGAACATATTTAGATCGGCCTTGTCTTGAACCCGATGTGAGAGAGAGAAGAATTGAAATAACAAGGAAATATAGTATATAATATATATAGAGGAGATAGAGAAGAACTCAAATAAGAATGAAATATGTAATTTCTCTCCTCTATACATATATATTGGCCTTGTGTTGAACCCGATATGAGAGAGAGAAGACTTGAAATAAAAAGGAACTATAGTCTATATATATATATATAGATAGATAGATAGATATATATAGAGAGAGAAGAAATGAAATAAGAGGGAAAGATAGACGACGGAGAGAAGAATTGAAATAAGAATATATATATATATATATAGAGAGAGAGAGAGAGAGAGAGAGAGAGAGGAATTGAAATAAGAAGGAAATAATATCTATATACAAATAAAAGATCATTCCTTCCTCCCATCAAGTGGGTCAGCTTTAATACTTGAAGAACATTTATAAAATTACTTCACTCATCCTGAATGCGTTTATTATTTGATGAGGAAATCAATAAATTAATGTTCATCTTAGTGATGCCTCATTTCATTAATCACTCAACTAATATTATATTCACACACACGTGTGAAGAGAAATGAGGCCAATAACTATTCTAGATCATGAGCTTTGTCAATTTTTTTGACGCGCTTCAGGACCTTGATTATAACACTTGTGGAGCTCTTTCCACTTTCTACCTATTTTCCCTACTCTTGTCGGGATTTGAGGCTCTCCACCCGATCTATCAGCTCACGGACTGGAATCATGTCTATTATGTTGTGAACAGCAGCAATCTCAATAGGAAATTCAGACATTTCTTTCATTCGTTCCTCCAGAAAACAAACATTATCACGGATTTCTTGGAAATACTCCATCTCCTCTTCCAGCTCGACTAGCCGGTCGAGCTGGTCTAGCAGTGAGTTCGCCTTCTCTGACGAATTCTTTCTCGGCATGATTTCTTGCAATTTGAGCTAACCTAGCTCTGATATCAACTGTGACGGTCCTACTTTCAAAGGGTTTAAGACGGACCGTGCGGCATCCGTTGTTAGGGAGAAATAACGAGTCAGCCTACAAGATGTGCCAACGGCACCAATTGCCCACGACGTTAAAGCAAGCAAATAAGATTGATGTGTCAAGTAAGGTTAATGTAAAATAAAAACATAATTGTAATATTACTATATTCAAAATAAAGTCGATGTGTCAAGTGGGCGGAGTATAATTGTCACAACCCCATTAAGAACCATAATGCAAAACGATGTGGTGCCATCGTTTGATCATCCGCTCCTTGAGTTTTATTAATAACTTGCAACGAAAGCCTTGATCATACTTTTGAAATTTACATGGTATCATATCCCATTAACATAACATTACACTAGAATATAAGCGATAATAGTTTTCGGTGTGTAGCTTTGACTGAACAACATATTATGAAAGATAATTTATTGGTCAAAAATAGATAATATTATACAAAAAGTGCCGAGAATAATGGAAAAATGAAAGTGAAATCAATAAAAAGGCAACGTTAAAAAGGAATAACATTTTTCAGACGAGTTTTGTTTGTGGGTAATAAATGAAACCTCCTCTAATTTATGGCAATCTGGTCGTTTCCATGTCTTGTCTCCCCTATAAGTACGTGTTTGAGGGTTGATCTCAAAACATCAAGCAAGAGTAACAAAAACCAACAACATCTCTTCCCACCGATTTCGAAAAAGTAAAGTGGTGAACATGGCAGCCATCGTCAAGTTTCTGTTCGTCGTCCTCTTCCTCGGCATAGTAGTGCAGAGTAAGCAGCTACAGTTTGAGCAGAGCTTAACTGCGTAAAAAAAATGGCTATACAAGTAAATAATATTGTATTCGTATGATTTTGCAGGCAAGGCAATGGAAGTTAGTCCAGTTGATCCTTATGAGAGAGATGACTGGGAGTGCACCCCCTGGGATGACCTCAAGTTGACCACAGTCGCAACTGGTTTGACGGTGAACGGCACTAAGCAATGGAATGCCACTTTCTACAACGACTGTCGTTGTGCACAGCTCGAGATTATTGTAGACGCAGAAGGTTTCACGACCAAGGAACCCATCGACCCAAATGTCTTGGACATCTCCGACCCCATGGCCACCCTCAACTACGGCTCCGGTGGCCTCGATGCTTACGAGTCAGTCTCCTTCACCTACGCTGCCGACGCAGCCTTCATCTTCAAGGGCATCACTTCCGATCTCGATTGTCCTCTCGCTCCAGCTCCCTCTCCCTCCGTTTAAATATTAATTATATTATGTGTATGGGAAGAACTGTACGCCTCGTTTGAATCCACCTGAATAAAATCAAATATTTCTATCTAATTTACTTTCTTCTTTTCTGCCCCCCAAAACAAACAACAAATTCACAGTCTTTTCCATTTATTTACTCATTAAATTAAAACTAATAAATATATTGCAAGAACACAGTCTTTTCCATCATAGTGACCCAGAAAATCAAAGAAAATTGATATAATTTATTTAAATAATCAAGTGGAATGGTCTCAGTTCCATCAAAATGGTTGGTCTAAAAACGGTCTAAGCCCGGTGGAACCGACCTAACTTTTCATTTAAGATGTGGAAACAATGTATTGATTAGTGGGTCGATGTGAAATTATTGTTGTAGTTATGATGGCTTGCAACCATTGGGTGTATGGGAACTGCTTATGCGCCACGTGTCGATTGTGAACATATCTGCTGCAGCAGAGTTATGGAGGAATCGAGAGATTGGAGAAGGGAAGAAAAGTTGGATCTTCGTTTTAACCTTTTGGAAAAGGAAGGTGATCACCTCAACACACAGCAAAAGTTGATTGTTAAAGCCATGATCAAGTTCTTTGTTGCTGCAGTTGTTGCCTTGGGTTTCATCACTACTGGTTTGTTCCTCTCTCTCTTTCTCTCTCTCAATAACACGAGCATCTCTCTACCATAGCATGAGCTTCGCTATATGATGCAGGGTATGGAGCCGAGTGCACAACCGAGAACATAAACATAGGGACGGTGAGGAGCGGGAGAGTGATTCGAGGGCAACCAGAGTGGGAGGTGACAGTCATCAACAACTGCAAATGCGCGCAGGAAGCAGTTGTTTTGAGCTGCGATGGGTTCGAGACGGTGGAAAATCTGGACCCAAATATTGTTTCGAAACAGGCTGATGGTTGTCTTGTCGCCAAAGGCAATCCTCTTCGGCCTTTTACCTCTGTTTCTTTCTCCTACGCATGGTACCCTCCTTTCGTCTTCATGCCCAGAAACTCCACTGTTCTCTGTCGAGTAGAATGAAGAGGGTCGCCCTTCTTCTTCCTTTATTTGTTTGTGTATTTCTTCTGCTTTATCATTGCCTGTTTCATGGACGAGAAAATGATATGAGAAAGATTATTGTAGTTTTGAATATTTCTGTTGTTCTTGTCCGAAATAGATACAGAGACTGAGACAGTGATTCTAATGAAAAAAGTTAAAAGAGGAATCCTCGACTAATGATTATCAGAGTAAATTTCAACTAATAATGTCTAAGAGCCTCCAAAAAAATACGTAGCGACAGCAAGGTTAAACTCATTTTCTTTTCTTTGCTGGTGGCTGAGGTACTTCTTCTTCCTCTTCCTCTTCTTCATCTCCATCATCATCATCATTATCATCATCATCATCATCATCATCATCCCCGTCATCTTCTTCTTCTTCTTCATCGTCTTCCTCACTACCACCATCGCCATTGGCCTCAGGTTCATCCTCAGGTTCCCCTTCAGGACCAGCATCATCACCAGAAACATTTTCCTCGTCATCCCCATCCTCGTCCTCTTCTACCCCCTCCTCATCTTCTTCATCTTCACCATCAGTGTCACTGCCATCTTGGTTCTCGGGGTATGGTTTTTTTACATCCAAAAGCTCACTGAGAGGAAACCTGTGCAAGTATTCGAGTTTATCATGTCCTCCTCACCCAATTCATAAAATCAAGCAGCAAAATCAGCTAATACAATTACAATACTAACCGCCCAGATTCATTATGCTGCATCTCCAACACATCGGATCCCTGGGATAGAGAACTTGCCTTGAAAGGAAAAAAAATCCCAGTGTGTCATCGAGATATAGATCAAACACACATATTAGTCAAACAATCAACTACTTGGAGCTATCTCAAGTTAGATTATGCAGTAGTTAGAGACAGTCAACGATTAGGATTTGATCACAACAGAGCTTTCCCTTTCACAAGTATCTATGCTATGAAACAAGGATGCAAAAAGGCCAGAAAGTATGTACGTTAAAATTGTTCTTTCTTACTCTTGTCATCTTTTTCCTACATTGCGTTATGAAGCAACCCAGAAATCAAAACACTGCATAAGTACGTTGTTATATATATATATATATCAACATTAACTCTAACCTAACCCTTCTTTTCCACAGCTCAAACAAAGATCTAAAAAAGTAAAGAAGCCTAAACAATGAGGCTGGGTAAAATTATATCTTTCCATGTCGAGGAAGTAGAAAACATGGCCCCTGTCAGACCAAATAGGATAATGAAAGTAATAGATTACTGAATATGAAATATATATGACACTCTAAAATATACTTTCTAAACAAAATTTAGGAAATTTATCAAATCATAGCATTTTCTGGTATTCTTGTCTCTAGTAGATCAAGATAAATTAAGGGAATGTAAGACAAATACCAAACTTTCCATCACCTAATTACAATCATAAACTCAAATATTCATCTGCTAGACAGACTCCGATGATGAGAGAACTTTCTACATCCCCCAAAAAACAACGCTTGGGCCAGGGAGAACCAAAATTCACAACAATTCAAACAAAAAGAAAAGATCTGAAATTGAAAGAGGAGCTACCATCAAGAGGGTCCACGCAAATGAATTCGCAGCAGAAACGGCGGCCTGCACAAGTACCGCCCTGATTGCAGGGACGAAGTGCTTTAAAACTGAAGCATTCGAATATTCGCCGTCCATCTCCGTAACGGCTGCAAGTGTATGAGATTAGCTAAATTTGGGAAGATGAGATCCCAATCAAGAGAAAAACAAAGCAGAGAATGCCAGAGAACTCTAGGGTTTTAGCATCTGGAGAGTTTGGGTTTATGGAGCACTGTTACCGATGTGCAGAAAAATGCTAAACTCGCTGTTAACTGTGAAGTGATACCCTTGGAATGACAGATAGATCCCAGCCGTTGGTTGTGAAAAGATCTACCCGCGTAATTAACATATAATAATGGGAGGAAAGATGAAAGGCAAGATATGAGGCGTAATCAGTGGGCCTTGAATGGGCCTGTTGTACGTTCCATTGGAAGTCCCCCGAGGAAGAGAGAAGAAAGGGAAAAGTCGAAAAAGTGTCGGCCTCGGGGGACGAGCTGTTTGTAGATGACAGCCTTCTTCGGTCACTTTCCGCTTTATTTTTAGTCAATCTTACCCATCTTTTTTGCCATCGTTTTTCAAATTGCAATGATGTTAAACTGGCAAGAGATGAGGGTACTTTCGTCACAAAAAGTCCAACGAAAATAACAGGAACAGAGAAAAAGAGTATTAAATAAATACCAGAGTATCCGAAGCTCTGTTTCTTCTTCACTCTCCATTCTCCTGACAAGCCCCTCTCTCTCTCTCTCTCTCTCTCTCTCTCTCTCTCACACTAGAACGATGTTACGTCGGAGGTGGCTGCCATTTTCACTTTTGATTGCCTTTCTTTTCTCTTTCTCGCATGGAGACTCTCAATTTCCACGCACTTCAGGTACTTTCCTACTTTACTTCTCCTTCTTTCCCTTTTGGTTTTCGAGAAATGTAGTCGGAAAATGAAGAAGCTCATACTCAGTTCTATGGACGGGAGAAAGAAAACATGAACAGAATGCATAACAAAGAACAGCACAACGCTGCTGCTTCTGGTTTGGTAGTTTTCGTTCGATATCTTCCTCGCTCCGGCGGCCTAAGTAAAGCAGAATACAGAATTTATATTACCTTTTCCTACCTATTATTCGTTATCTGATCTAAATGCCAAAAACAATTGCCCTTTTTCTGCTCTTTAGCTTTTATGGGGAGCAGGGTTTTACTTTCCAGCATTTCTCTCTTTTATTTTTCAGAGTGGAGAAATGAGGGAAATTTTGCTGGAGAGCTTTCGAAGGTTATTACTTCGAGAAGGTCTGTCATGGTGGAAGGACCTATTAGCGAACCCATCGAACGCTCGTTGTTTGTGCTGGCTGCTGAGAGGACCCGTAGAAAAGACCCTCTTAGCGGCTTCAAAAAGTACACCGACGGCTGGAACATCAGCGACCGCCATTACTGGGCAGTAAGTTCCATGAAACTCTTTGCTACTCTCACTTTAACCAGTTTGATATTCTTTCTCTGAACATGTTTAATTCCTCCTCATCCCCCTTCCCTCCATTGTTCATGGATGCAGTCTGTCAGTTTTACTGCAGTTCCCCTCTTTGCAGTTGCTGCAATCTGGTTCTTGGGTTTCGGCCTGTGCTTAGGGATCATCAGCCTCTGCTATTTCTGCTGCGAAAGGAAGACTTATGACTACTCCCCTAAATGCTACGCAATTTCGCTCTTTTTCCTCATATTCTTCACTTTAGTAGCCATGTAAATACTCTTCCATTCAATCCTTCTCATTTGTTTATCTTTCCACTCAGAAACTGATGTCTCATCCTGTGTTACAGCGGTGGATGTATTGTTCTGTACACTGGTCAGGGCAAATTTCATAACAGCACATCAAATACACTGGACTATGTTCTTTCTCAGGCAGATAACACTGTCCAAAAACTTAAGACGGTGTCGGATTTTCTCGTCGCAGCTAAACAGACTGGAGTGGATCAAGTGTTCTTACCATCAGAGGTTCAAAGTGACATCGACCAAATTCAGACAAAGATCAGTTCTGCCACCTCCATTCTAGCAGACCAAACTACGGAGAACTCAAACAACATAAGAGACCTCTTGGATTCTGTGTATGCTCTGATTTAATGTCTTTATTTATCTGCTCTTTGCCTGTAATCTTTAATGAAACAAGCGGTGATTGTGCTCAAACCTCTGCAGGCGATTGGCCCTCATTATAATCGCAGCTGTTATGCTTCTCTTGACCTTCCTCGGATTCTGTAAGCACTCTCACTTTCCCCGGCAAGACGCCGTCTTTCGAAACTTACTAAAGCGATTCTAACTCGATGTTTTATGATTAAAACTTCTTGGGCAGTATTTTCCATCTTTGGCATCCAGCCCCTTGTGTATATGTAAGCAATATTACCCAATTCTGGCTTTTCTATTATGCTATGATCCACCTTCATGTGGATTTATATTCTATTTGCTTGTTATTTGCAGCCTTGTGATCACTGGTTGGATACTTGTGGCTGGAACTTTTATTCTATCTGGCACCTTTATTGTTCTCCATAAGTAAGTATTTCCTTCCCATAATTTCGAAGGTGAACTAGTGTTAGAGATCGAACGATAATCGGAAAAAGAAAATACGATGTGGGACACTAGATTTATGTAGAAAAATTCTTTCGAGAAAGAATCACAGATAGAGTAACAAATTTACTATGAATATCAAAATACAACTGCAAGTTTTGGGACTTTAGCTTAGATTTCAATAGAACTCTAACAACTTGCGCACAGATTAGTGACATTCATCCTACCTTAGTTTTCGCGTAAAAATTAATATTTTTAGACACATTGTGAAGTTGTCTCTTACACGAAGATATTAAAATGGCTAGTGCGGCTGGCGATACGTGTGTATCGATGGACGAATGGGTGAGGAACCCGACTGCCCATACAGCTCTAGATGATATTCTATCCTGTGTTGATAATGCAACTGCTCAAGAAACTTTGGTAAGAACCAAGGAAGTTAGTTCTCAGCTGGTGGACCTCATCAATCAGGTCCTCACCAACGTCTCCAACATAAATTTCTCTCCCAATTTCAAACCACTGTACTTCAATCAATCCGGTCCGCTTGTTCCGCTCCTCTGCAACCCCGTCCACCCAGATTTGACTGATCGAGCCTGCACCGCCGGTGAAGCCGACTTGAAAAACGCCACAGAAGTGAGTCTCTCGTAAAAGCTTTTAAACTATTTGTTTGTTTTCAATGCTTTATTTGTTCGAGCAGGTGTGGAGAAGCTACGTTTGTGAGGTTTCAGCCGATGATATATGCACTGGGCCGGGGCGTTTGACCCCTTCCTTCTACACTCAGATGAGTAGTGGAGTCAACATAAGCTACGCATTGTACAATTATGGTCCTTTTCTGGTCGAGCTAGAAGACTGCTCCTTCGTTCGCCAGACTTTCTACGACGTATTTAACGATCATTGTCCTGATCTACGACTTTACAGCCGTTGGATCTACATTGGGTTGGTGATGGTCTCTACTTCTGTCATGCTTTCTCTGATATTTTGGGTCATATACGGTAGGGAAAGGAGCCATCGCCTTGGCACAAAAGAGTCAATGAGTGGGTCGGAGGAGAATTTGGAAGAGGACAAGTAATCATCATACATGGGAAAGCCTTAGATCTCGACATAGTTTGAACATTTTGTGGGTAATCCAACGCCAAAAATGTGAACGTAGCCAAACTGGAGAATCCCAAAATCAGAAGTGGATGACCACCTTGGTTTTCTCGAAAGTCATAAACTTTGGAGACAGTTTTGTCTGTATTGAATTTGTAACACGTAACAAAGTATCTATGTCCATGTTTGAATTTATATAATTAATATTATATATTATAAATAATTAGAACAAATATCTACATTTGTTTTTTGGTAGCACAAGGAGGAGGAGGAGGAGGGAGACTTCATTCTTATCCTCTTTCCATTTAATATTCTTCATTTCCTTTGATATCGCTGTCACCGGATACCTTAATGTGCATTTCCTTTGGTTTTTTCGTACTTTCCCATCCCATTATCTGACGTGGATACTTCGTAGCTGCCCCAGGACAGGAAGCTGTCGGTCTACACTAACGTACTTCAACTTCTATAGCCTACGGCGCCATTACGCTCATTAACCCATGTATTGTTGAGCGCTTCTAACTGGCTCTAGCCATGGTTGAGTTAATCTGCCCTACTAATTGAAAAATCCATTCAAAGCTCGAATATTACGAATTAGCCACTCTCTCTTTGAGCTATAAATTTCACCTCGGAGACTCGGTGGGTTTGCCAAATCGAAACCCCTGAGCGGGGATTTCCGGAAGAAGGTAGGGTGGGAAGGTTCTTTTCGTCTTCTCCAAGCAATGCCGGAGTCTTCTTCGACATCGTCAAAGTCCAGGTCCAGTGGGCCAGTTCTCCGCTCGATCTCGCCGGCTGGAAAATTTCAATCGTTGACCTCTCACTCTCCATCATCACCTTCTCCGTCACTATTTGCTTCTTCTACCAGCGCTCACTTCTATTCCCCCGCCTCTGCCTCCTTCCAAAATTATGACGACCTCCGCCATCACCATCACCATCACCGATCCGTCTCTCCTACTCGAATTAACGTCTGTTCTCATGCTTTGCTCACTCCTTCAGTCAGATTCTCGATCGATCACCGGTCTATCTCTCCTAGTAGGTCCATAGCGGTCACGAAGAAGAAAAGTCTAGTCTTGCTGCCTAGGAAATCCTGTATGTGTTCGCCTACTACGCATCCCGGGTCGTTTCGGTGTAGTCTTCACAAGAATAATCGTCGCAGTGGCGAACAACATCAAGGGGGATCGTTTCCATCGACACGTTTGAATATGCGTAGATCGGCCATGACGAATTCCATTGTGCGGATAGGAGGCGTGGAAGGAGAATTGGTAAGAAGGGCATTAACTACTCTGATTCGACCTTCGTCTCACCAGTTGAGGAGAAGAACCGCATTTCATCCGAGACCTAGTCGTCTCTCTGTTATGTCCAAGGCTGATCAGTCGTGATTTGTGTGCACAGGTCCGTTACTTTTTCACAGTGATCTATATATGCTGGTGTTTCGAATTCTGGAAGTCATCGATGTGGTTGTTCGAGGACGATTTAGATCTAGAGTATGGAGTGATGGTGCGGGAAACTCAGCGCGGGAAATTTCTGTTAAGAAGGTATCTTGTGAGAAGACGGACGCAGTAGTCAGTAGACCAGTGCTCCTGGATTTGAAGAACAGAAAAATGCATTGTACAAAGAGCTTGATGTGGAAGCAGAATGTTCGGATTTAATTTCTAAATAATAGGACTTAATTTCTGAACAATAGGAATGAAAACTAAAATTAATCTCGGACAATTTCTTTAATTTAAAAAAACAAATCAAACGTATTGGCGTGAATTGTGTTTTAGCATTTGTAAATGATGGTATGATTAGGTTTTTTGTGTTTTGCAGTATTGAGGTTTGCTGTATATTATGACATCGTATTTGCTATTCGTCGATGACTACCCCGTCCACTGTCGTGTTTACCCGGCGTCGTTGAGAAAGTTCCGTCAGTATTGATTCCAGGTATATTATTATTCCTGTAAATTTATATTTTAGATTTCTTTTGTTGTTAATTCTTCATGGTTGTTCATTTGTGCAGCCGTCCGCTCTTGAAATAAAAAATGAATTCGGAGTAGGCTTTCTGAATTCTGAGAATGAAACATTATCCTTAACTGCGGACTGGTAGATGAGGAAATGTTAAGGACAGACTTAGGTGGGACCTTTCAATGTGGACAATAATAAAATGAAACCTTTATGATTAGTAAGGTTTATCACCGAACTTGGTTAATATATGAAAATGTGAAAGAAAAAAGACTTGTGAATGGGAGAGATTGCCCTTTTCTAATTTCTGCTGAAGCCTAATTGCTGGATCATTTGAGGAACTGTATGGAGGATATGTCTAAGAAAAAGGTCTTTCTTACTTGAACCAGAACCAGAAGTGTAGACGATCTGGTTTCTGGCGGACAGGATGAATTAGAGACTGACGACGAAGATATTGTAGTAGCTGGTGCCGACATAAACTATAAAAATTGTATTTATAGAGCAAACTTGTCATCAGATAGACCTACATGATTAAGATGGGTTGTCAGCAACCTTGGTTGACATACGAAAATGTCGAAGAAAAAAAGACGTGACTGGGAGAGAGAAACTTCACATGGCAAGGTTATCCGTCCTGGTTGATTATTTGAGGAACTGTTTGGAGGATATGTCTATCGAAAGGTCTTTCTCTCGTGGACCAGAAGGGTAAACGACCTGGTTCCAGGCGGAGGCTAACCACAAGTTTGGATTGGTAATAAATATAAAATGTGCTTATTGAAACTGCATCGGACTTTCATATCCATTCTGAAGCCGTCCTATCAAATTAAAGCCAATTGGTGCCTGTGTAATTTGTTCTGTTGGAGGTAGATCGACTATCTTGAACCCTACGGAGGAGCAGGAATCTGTATGATATGGTCCACGGAAATGGAGGAGGAAGGATAGGACACCAACGGACCAAGGAGTTCTTGCTTGGGAGGGGAATTAGAGCATGAGGGAATGTTATCAGTAGATAGAAAAACAAGTCACCTTTCTGCAAATCTATGAGTCTCAGTTTCTCCCTCTCACTTGTTCTTACAGGGGGGCAGAAGAAAGAAGAAGAAAATGGTGGTGCTGAAAGAAAAGTCATTGATTGCCGCCGTATGCAATACCTCCACTTCCCTGATCGCCTCAGCCACCCCTCAAGCTATGTTCTCATTTTCGATGGCGTCACTACACCCAGGGACTTCCTGGCAAGGTCGCCGGAGTCTCCACCCCATCAGTGAGTTTTCTGGCCAGAACAGACGTATGATCCCTCTAAACTCTCTTTTCATAAGCTTATCATGCACCACATTTTAGTTTTCCTTCTATCATGACATAATAATCTCTAAATTTCATCACGTAAAGAGCGATGCCGAGGTAACTATTGAACAACCCTCAAACCATTTTTATACACATATATGAAGAAGGTAAACAAATATCATAAAACTCACACAACAGAGATGGATTATTGGACTGGGTCACACTGAAACATTTCTAATGAATTACTATTTAGGAATCAGTTTGTGTCGTTCGCTTGAAGTAGATGATCTCTCCATGACCTTCCTTCCACCTCCAAAGCTTCTTCTTCTCCTTCTTAAGGTGATGTTTCAACAATGGAGGTTGGTTTTTATTCAAATCACATGAATCAGTCGTTGCTGTTATCACCTGCATGATTGTTTACCTTCTGCGTTTACTCTTCAAGGTTGTAGAAGTTGAAGGATTATTGTGCCAGTTCCTCTTCCTCTGATTGATGAACCAGTTATTTATCTGCTTCAACTGCAGCCCCGTTTCCTGCACCAATCTCACCTTGTCTTCCTCCTTAAAGCTCACAAAAAAACAGAGTTGGTAAATGTCGATTCCTTTCACTAAAAGCATGGTTTGCCTCGTCTTCCTCAAACTTCACCAACTTACCGTGGGATATGGCCATTTCGCATGTGATTGCCACCATGCTTTTAACACCGAAGTGGTGTCTCCGGGAAGCTTACCGGCTCTTCTCTTACGCAAAATTTCCTCTCTTATATCAACGATTGTATCCTTGTAACCCTGTTTGAAGAAAAATAATGGGTTGACAAAAGTGGAAATCATATGTTTTAAGGAAGGAATTACTATTTCTGTCAAGTACCGTCTTTAGTTCATGCTTCAATTCTTTCCTGACCCTCTCCATTAAGGATCTTTCACTTTCTGTAGGGACAAGAGGACCATACCCCATGGTATCATGACCATCCATACTCCCATCATACAAATTGGCGTCGTAGTCGTCATCGTCAGACATTGTAGCGCCTGTACCTTCTTCACATGGGGATACTCCTGCGAGGAAAAAATATTTTGGATTAATTTAAGTTTTACCCTATTGATAGTCTAACCCACTTGCAGTCATGAGATGCAAAGCCAGAACATTTAAGCAAAGTAGTCAGCTTTTATAGCAAGCCATTAACTGCTATTCCTGTTTTGTATTCAGGTGTTCTTCATAGAAACAGAAGAATTTCATGTTTCGATGAAAGTATCACCTGTTAAGCTTTGAAGGGATTGACCCATGTCCCAACAAGCCATCACTGCTTCCATGGCATGAACGCGAACGTGTTGTTGGAGTTGATCTTTGAAGGAACAAAGCAGTAGAACGTAATGAGCCTGCGCCAACAACAATTATTCACTTCTCAATGAAAGTACTGCGGGATTGACGCAGAGAAAAAAACCAAGGCTATTCCAATGAAAAGAACAAGCAGGAATCAAGAACTGAATTGAAACTACCTGTCGTGGGCATACGATAGGGAAATTTGCAAGTTCTCTGAACGTGAGTTTGAATCAAGATGGGAAAATTCTCGAAGAACAAGCAAAAAAATGTGAATCGGAGACTAGAAAGAAACATAATTTCTCTCTGACTTCGTAAGTAGCATTCAGTCAACCGAATTGAAGGTACATACCATAAACTGATCAAGCTCTTTCTCATCCCCCACCATGGACCGAGGACCATGGGACAAGGCCGAGTATTTGGTCACTACGTTCTGAGACTGAGCGAGCTGTGCATCGATCCTCGCCAACTGATTGACGGGAGTTGCAATTCGAAGACAGGCAACGCTGGCTGAAAGAAGCTGCTCGTAAAGTGGATGAGCCAGAATCTCAGCCTTATACCTCGCATTCTGCCAGTTCACAAACCCTTCTCCGCCACTTCCGTCGCCGCTTGCTTCCACCCGTGCCCCATCGCTCTTGTTCAAAACTTCGCGGCTGTTTGCATTGTTATTCAACTCAGTCGATTCGGGTGATGGTGTTACAGCAGATGGGCCGATTGAGGCTTCCCCAGCTTCGTAGATGACGTCGCTGTGGTTGCGGTGAAGGATGGAGCGGGAGAGCCACTGGTTGGAGGAGTGAGAAGCGGGGGAATCGGATGCAGTGGAATGGAGGTTGAGAAAATTGGTATTGGAGGTGGTGTCGGTAGAGAAGTGGGAGTGAGGGTTTTGGGTGTGAAGGAGTGCGTTGTTTAGCCAGTTAGGGGCCGTCTGAAGTGGCTGCTGGTGGTGGTGGTGGCGGTGGTGAGACTTGGAGGTCGGGGCCGGCGAAGAGTGGGCGGTCAACTGATCAGGCAAAATGGTGCGCGAGGAATTGTCAAATAAAGGTTGGTTCTGTTGCTGCTGGGGTTGGAGAGGAAGGTCTTGGGAGAGAAGGTTGCGGTAGGCCATCACATAAAACTCACCTACTCGATGAAAATGAAGCCATGTTGTACGAAACCTCTTGTACCTGCGATAGACTGATTGGGAAGAAGCTGTGCTGCTGCACGAGAAAGATAGAGCAGAGAGAGAGAGAGAGAGAGAGAGAGTTAAGATGCTTGAGCTATGAGATATCGTAGAGAGAGAAACTACATATGCGTACTGGTGTGTACGTCCGGGTAGAGAGAGAGAGAGAGAGAGAGGGAAGGGAGGGTTGAATCAGTGATGAGGGGTTTTCCTGCAAACAAGAGGCCGGTCATGGGAAAGAAAAATAGTTTCACGAAATGACACGGAGGAGGAGGACGAAGGAGGTAAACGGGTGAGATTAGAGCTCCAAATTGTTTGGAGACTACGTTTGGAGCGTGTATGACACGTCATGGAAAGAAGCGTGGCGAATATCTAACAAGGAAGGCTTATCGTCAACGTAATTAGTTAATAATCTAATTTAACCCCGTTTCTTTCTGAGTATGGTACCGGCTGTGTTTTTTGATGACCGGATAGTGTAGATAGAAAGGGAACCAACAAAAGGAGCACTCGACACGCGTCAGTCGTAGTAGCTTGGACCACATTCGGGTGGGACCGTATTAGAGAATATGTTGACTTTGCCTGACAACCGCCGGCTCAAGGTAGGCGCGGGCCCAGGAGCAGCTGATTTCTTACGTGAAGGAAGGGCAAGGGCTGGCCATGGGAGCAGGGCCTCCGCTATCCCTTTTTTAATTATACAACAGCGTATCCCTGGATTCGACCTGGGTTTTTGCTATTCTCAAACCATGTTACCCCCAAGAACAAGTCAAAATAATGGCCTGGGGGTGGGTTTCACATAATTAATAAATTTCAAAGTCGAAACGACTTTTTTGTCTTGCAAATTAATTAAGTGGAAAAATGAGAATATATAATTGGTGTTGGACAAGTCTTATGTACGATTATTCGTCCACGTCGCTGTCTTATCTGAAATGGGATGAAGTTAATCAGGGAAGGCACCGTCCATAAACGCAATTAAATTAGGTGCAGATGGAAAGACGAAGATGAGACAAAAAAAAGGTCAATCAATGATGTTTGCTGTCAATCCTTCCTTTTACACCATTAATCAACATTGCAGCTGTTAAAAACTAATTAGACATTTGAGTTCAAATTACACATCTAAAACATTTGATTAGGAAAGTTTACATCTTTAATGTCTAAAATATCAATACAGGGCCTAGGCTAAAACACATAACAAGTGGAGGGCAGCATTGAAAAAGACGTCAAATGGTTTGTTGAATAAATCATATGCACTATTTACATTGCTTCTGCCCTCCAAAAAAGGCTTTGGCTTTTTTGCTCATGGACCACACAACCACTTAATCTTATCGGTCTATTATAAGACTCCTATTACCTCCCCACAGCTCACAAGTTCAAGGGAACATCTTGTTCATTTTGTACCGTAAATAGTGACTGTACAAACAGATTTGATGAAATAGTCAACAAAATAAACGGGAGCTCAAATGGGTCATGTCCTATCAATCAAAAAAAGGCAGTGACTTGATGGAAAAAAGAAAAAAAGTGTGACAAAAGACGTACAAAGTGAAGCAAGCATGGATTTTCAGACAAATGTTTTATGGTCATTGGGCCCAAATCAATTCAGTTGGGGAAACTTAAGATTTATAGTGACAAACATTGAAGAAGATGAAAGGCATATTCATGCTTGGACAAATATATGTTGCCAAATAAAGACACTCAACAATCAAATTCTCAACAGTCTAAAGAGTGATCATTCAAGTTTGCACAAAAACATTGCTAGTTTTGTACAATAATGGAGGAGCTCAGAGTGAAGACGATCCCAACTCAACCAACCAATGACAACCATCCAATTCTTTAATTATGCTAGTCTCTCTGTGGGTACAATTTTCCACTTATTTGATACGATGTTACTACATAATCATTCTCAAATCTACAACCTAAAGTTGTGCCAGATAATTTCAATTTATATGCGATAAACAAACAAGATAATCCATCCAAAAGTTTGACAAATTGAATTGATGGTCGAACCAAAGATGAAGTAAAGGACCACTTACGTAGAAGCTCCCAATCTTAATTTTCAGTTCATACTGCTTAAGGAGTTCTCAGTCTCAGCCTCCCTTAAAAAACCAAAAGACTTGATCAATATTGCTCCTTTGGTGAAGAATGAAATAGTTAGCACCCCAATTTTGAACTTGGAAATATTGTATTGGATATAACATGAGTATAGTAATGACCATTCCATCACAATAATCAAATTGGCATGACAGATTGAAAGTGTTTGAGTGTTTGGATGACAAACCTGGCAAGCCAAAGCTAGCTTCAATGCAGCAAATCAAGCTCTACTATTGTAATTTTTCGTCGCTCTACACCTCTCAAAGGAAAGAGGCAAGGATAATCAGCAACGAATGAGTGACAAGTGGCTTCTGCAAACATGCTATTTGATTTTCAGATCTGGAATATAGACATGCATCTTTTTGGGGTAGCACGATGTAAGAGACTAGCTTCACAAGTAATATAAGGATACACAGCTGGAATTGCAAGGATTATGGATTTACAAGAAGATTAAACATAATCATACAATAACAAAGTAAAATCTGAAGGAGAAAAGAATGTTTTTTTTCTTCATGCCACTGCCAGATGAAAACCATGAGGTAAAAGCATCATGTAGTTCCACTGACACGAACATGGTATGGAGGCCCTCGGCAGAAAATTGGCTCGTCAGCTGAATTGGTTCTTGCACGAGCTCTAAGTACGTCATTAGGATCATCTATTACTGCAGTAGCAACTAGCGTGTACTCACCAGGAACAAGGAAATACAGGGAAAATACATGCTTAGTTTCCTGTAGGGGGGGAACTTCCAAGGTGATCCCACTCAAAACACCTAAAATAGAGGAAATGTTGAACGTTCATGAGATAAAAATATACATCGCAGTTTTTAACTAATAAGTTCAATGAAAATATACGTCACAGTTTTTAAATAATAAGTTGCAGAGGAGAGTTGATGATTCCATATAAAGAACATTGTGCAAAGCAAAAATATTTACGAACAGAAAATTGGTCTAATCAGAGTTCATGGAAGCAGTAAAATCAGTGATAAAAGTTTAAAGAGCAAGCGCACAAACCAGCAGATAAAATCAAAGGAGCTATGAACAAAGAATGACATAAGAACTTACCAGCCCATAAGACCGTTGCTTTGGTACCTTCAATACAGTTCTCTCCAGCTACATCCCTGCAAGAGATACTAAGACTCATTTTTATCATTTCCTTTGTGTTGTTACGAACCAAAACTTCCATAGGAGTCATGTCATGTGCCTCCACAGAACTTTTAGATACAGCTGTGTCAACATATGAACTGGATTCGAAGGGCTCGGGACCATTCCTAGCAAGCTTGAAACCAAATGTTAATGGATCAGGCAACAGGACATCCATTACTGATGATTGTAGAGCTGTTTGTATAGCATCCTTGATATTTAATTCTCCAGAACTGCTGCGCCCTGATTGCCATGTAACCTTAATTCTAGAGATGAGGTTTTTAATAGATGCACTTAATTCAGCCTTAGTATTCTTATCTGAGAAGCTTAAATTTCTTGCATTTGTAGCTCCATCCATTGCAATATCTTTTGTGAAAAACGAACCATCCAGGATAGGTAATTTAAAATGCTCTAGAGGAATTAGCACCCTTGAAGAGCAATCTCTATCAATTATTGTTTTAGGATAGCCAAATTCAGTAGCATCTTGATCAATGGAATTGTTATCCACATTGTCGGAGATCTCCAGGTGGACAGAAACACCAATCTCAAATACAACATCAGTTGGGTTAGATAACTCAAGTTCGAGAAAACGTAGACCCCAACTTCCTCGCAAAGGATCAATTTTCACCAAGTTTTCCACCTTACATTGAACAGGATTTGGAAGGTCTTTACCCACATGGGCTGGAATTTCCATTGAAAGCAAACAAGCTTTTACAAAAGACAAACCCTGCAAAACACAAATCTGTAAAGGAACAATCAGGCGTCTACCTGGGGCAGGAGGCACCACAGATTCTTTTGTTGGACTATCTCCTGAATCCATCAAAGGCCCTAAAATTTAAAAAAATAGTAAACTGTAAGATACCTACTAGCACCTACATATTTATGTAATTGTTACTCTAGAGTAATATGTATCATCATAAAAGCTGCAACCTTTTAATTCGTTATTCTTAAGGATTTTACCACATTAAAGTATGTTGTATGTACACATGCTGATAATTGGGAACAAGTAAATGGAATCATGGGAAGATTGTTGTGAAAAGAAATTAACGACTTCTAACTAAAATGAGTAGGAGTAAGTCAAATACCTGCATAATGGATCAGCAAGGCAGGGCTACTTCCATCCTTGGAACGCCTCAACATACTTCCAGATGCACTCATTCCAGTAGTAGTATCAGGATCCACCAATCCAAGCTGCCAGGCTTTTAAAGTCACCGGAATGGTCACTTCCGCACCAGGTTTCAGGGGAAGAGCAGAATTTAAAATTTCAGATGCAACCGAGATGACAGAATCTTGGTGTTTTCCAGATAGTGAAATGTGCACCTGTTCAACTGGGACAGTGCCTGCATTAGCCAGACTAATCCATACATCTCGAATTTCACCTTCGTAAAGAATTATAGCTCCATCACCACCAACAATGTGAGAAACAAGCAACGGCAATGGTGGCACGACAGAGATACTGGGAACTGATATATTCTTTAGCTTCACAGACCCGCAACAACGGAAAGGATCAGAAAGCACAAGCCCTTGGTTTGCTCCAAGAAGCAGATTATCAACATCCCTGAACAGGTGTTCAGTAATAACACCAAAACAATGGACAATGCACCCAGGAATTGTCACTGCACCAACTGAAGTTGGGATTCCAGATAAGGTAACCACCTTTGAAGAGTTTGGAGGAAGATTTATGCTGACCGGAAAAGCATTGAAATTTCTGGAATGCACAGAAAGATATATGCTATCAACCCTTAAATCAAAGCCGCAAGGGTTCGCCAACTCAACCAAGACTTGAACTGGTTCCCCAACAACCCAAACGAACTCCTGCTTGCTGCTATTACTCTCACCTTTGCTAAATGGAGTATAAATAAAAGGCCCAGAGGGAGCTGATCCTGCCCACCAATCTTCTCTAGCTGGATTGCGTTTTACAATGTCCACCAGCGAGGGATGGACAGGAAGAGAGTACAGCCTGAACCACTCAAATAATCAATAGATGATCTTGAAGTACTGAACAAACCAAAGTGAGTATGAATATAAAAACTCTGAAGGTTGTAACCTTTGTTGATATTATCATTCAGCAGTAGAACATTGGTCAAGCAAATCGAAGACAACATCTTGAAATGCAAATTCAAACACTCGAATCAATATTAAGAGCAGTTATTTGCAAAAAAAAATTCATAAACTCAAAATCAACATGACAATTTATAGGTCCCTGCAATTTTTTATATTACTTAGATGAGAAAACTTGATGAAGATTACTACATTCAATTTGTATAAAGGATTATAAGATTAGGATAAATACAATCAATACAAATTAATTGATCATTCTTCGTAGCTGATGATAAAACTTGATGCTAGTAGGAATAAAAGGTAAAAAATTTCTAAAAGATTAGAGCACCTCACAAAAGGTAAAGCAGGATCTGCACAGCGTGTCCCAGATGGCAATCTCTCCGCTGAATTTGATAGTGCACTTGCAAGACCATTTTGTCCTGCCGGTGTTATTAAAGGATAATAAGATCTTAGGAGCCGTGCAGCTGCACTCCAGGCTGCAAGAGGATCTCCAGCATGGACAGCAGATACCAAAATTTCTCTCAGTACAACCATTTGAAGTGTGCTCCATTGAGACTCAAATAAAGAGACAAGTGAATGATGGTGCATTTTCCCAATATCAGTATGACCGGATCCAATTTCCTTCCAGGTAGAGAAAAATAGTAAACAATCAGTTCAAATGAAATGAACTGTTTCAGCAGTTCATTATGTGACAGTCAGGCTCGAATACTCTACTAACCCATTATCCATACAATTATCACAAGAAATATTGAAAAAAAATAAAAATTCATTTCCAAAGACTGTTCAATCAGACTAAGTCAAAGCTACTCTATTAGTTACATCACAGGATAAAATGATCTAAGGTTAGGTGCATTAAATTCTAAGTCATTGGTGTAACTAATCAGAAATTGATAATATCATATTCCAAACGGAAACACATCTACTCTCTAATCAGGAATGAAAATGATCAATGAAGGAAAGAAAAAAACAATCACAAGAAGATGGTTCTTTTATCAAACTATCATGGATGATTGACATTGCACATTTAATATTATAATTCCCATTGCACATTTAAGATTATACATGATTTTTTCACTGTACATTATACTCACAAGAGAATGTTCGGACAAGGAAGCTCTACTTTGAACACGATAAGCTTTTGTGGTCATAGCCAAAACTTGCATAGCACTAATA
Organism: Begonia loranthoides; assembly: GCA_022433065.1. NCBI lineage: Eukaryota > Viridiplantae > Streptophyta > Magnoliopsida > Cucurbitales > Begoniaceae > Begonia > Begonia loranthoides. The sequence continues at coordinate 28,416,183 of CM039479.1, read as the reverse complement.
GCAGCCAATCTATTTTCTTGTTGCAAATATAACTGCGCAACCTGCCTAGAAAAGAAGGCAGCTTTCCGCTGATAACCAAGAGTACCAAATAAACGAGCTATTTCAACAGCTAGTATTAATCTATCACTGGGATCAATCAATGATTTAGCACCATCTGCAGCACTTGTTAACAACTCCACCACTTCTTTTGCCAGTTCTCTTCTGCAAAAAAAAAAAAAGGAAGGAAAAAAGAGAGAATATGAAATTTTTAAGTTGGAAATGAATTATTGGCACGAATTTCAAATGAAAATAAAAGAAATAAAACTTAATTATGAAGAAATTAACTCATCTGAAAAGGAAAAAATGCCAAATAGTAGGTAATTCCAGAAGGATACCTGCACAGAAACCTTGCTAACTTTAGTGTAGCCTCGAGTTCAAAACTTAAGGGCGAAACTCTGCACAGAAAAAAGTGAAAGAGACCCACTGGCATAAGTCCAATAGATGAGAGTCAAGGCATCGTTTAAACATATTTATGAAAACATTTCTGCTAGCTTTACATAAGTACAACCGCATGAGGATGTTTACATACATCAAGTCAAATTGTGCGTAACCAGTCACAGGTCAACAGTAGAAACTTCATAAGAATAACGCACTACAGTTTGTAAAAGAAACAAAACATGCACAGACAATGGAAGATTTAAAGTAAGAAAGATAAGGAAGGAAAAAACGATAATTACAATTCAAGTTGATGCAATAATTTCCAATGGCAACTATCAAAAAGAATGGATAGTTGCTGAAGTGCTTAGAAATATGTGACTATTTTGTAATGAAAAATTTAACATTATCCCAAAATATCAGAATATTTACATCAAAAAATCAATCTTTCAGCAGAAGGCTAATAGAGTGCAAAGAAACAGTCAGGCTCAGGAAATTGCAGGCTCAGGAAATTGCAGGTACAAGGAAAGTAATATGCATACATGAGCTAAGAATTGTTTCCACGCTTAAGTGGAGAAATCAGTTTTTCAAGTAAATCTGAAAGCTAAAAATATTAATAAAAATGGACCAAGAAGAAGGAAGAATCAATTACCTCTGGGTGTTATCTTGGATAAATGATTTTCTGTAGTGCAAGATCACACCATTGTATCGATACCTGACTTCCTCCTCCAAAACTGGATCCCTTTGACCCATTCGATCTATCTAACAACCCAGGAATAAAAGAAAATAACAAAATCACCAAAAGATGTAGAAGTACTTCTAGACAAAAGGCAGGAGACAACAAAATCTGATTTGTGTCAGTCAGTTCTCTGATCATGGAATGACTTTAATCAACTATAATTTTTCCATGACAAGTTTTACAGTACAACATGTTTTTGTAGTACTTTCAAATCAAGGCATCACTATATTCAATGCATCACTTTGATGTTCCTGACCTCTTAAAAACTCTGCATTTTCTAATCTATGAAAACCCTTTGCAGTTCCTGATTTCGTGCCATAAATTTTGCTTTTCCAAATTACTTATGAAATCCTAGTAATGATCCTCATCCCTTGATTTCCCACAAATATTAAATACTTTTTTGTTATTGATTAATTAAATATTTAAAACATCGGAACTATAGATAGCATAGTCAATTTTTATTTTAGTTTCTTGTAGCATAACGATATGACCCATTATGAGCTTATAAAAAATAGTTGACACCAATAACATTTTTAGCAGTTCTTTCATCATTCTTCAGGGCCCATAAATGATAGTATATTATCAGGCACGATCACTACTTCTTTCTGCTCCAGCAGTCAGTCTTATCAGACAATTGCTGACGAAGGATGAAAATAAATATTAAGTCAAGGTGAATGTGACCAACATATTAACAAAAATCAACCATTAGGATATATATGGCTTTACTGTATTATCAAGCTATGAAGAAGGAATAAAAAAACGCAAAAGATCAATATACTATAATATTAAGATGATATAAAGACAAAGCATACCAGTAATGCACAGACACTACCCTCCAGAGCCCCTGCATACCAAAAATAATCTCCCGTCAATCTGGCAAGTTCTATAGCAGTCGAATAATGTGCATTGGCGTCAACAGGTGATCCTGCCAATAGACAGTAATCACCGATAGTCTTCTGTGCACGACCCAGTCTTCTTTTTTTAGCCTTGATAACCTGCATTTTCATCACGTACATGGTTTTAGGGGGAAGCCATTTAATTATTCTTTTGGCACTTCAATGAAATAATATTCGCACAAGAAGAAAAAATCAGGATATCGTTTCAAAAATAGAGAATTGCAATTATAATGACACCTAAACTTAAACCTCCTCTGAACTGAGACTAGCTTGAGAATCTAAAGGCGTCTTCAAAATAGTTCCAGCAGATTCAGCTTGAAGAACCCATTTCTCAAATTCCATTAACAATGATGCTGCAATGTCTTGCATCATCGTTTGCAAGTGAAGCTCCTGAGTTTGACGGTCTGCCGGCGGAAACAACCTCAAATTTTCTCCTTTTTTGCTGCCATCTTCTAGCTGAGATAGATACAGCCAAAGAAATCTACTCAGTCCCCGATTCTTAAACACTAGACGACGTATCGGATTCTTAAGCATGTATCATGAAATTCAATACACCCCTAGATCTCCTAAATTTCACAAAGATCGTAATTATTCACTACGCAATAAAACTTAGAAAAAATCCATACCTGAGAATCATCCGGAGAAAACGCAAAGCAGCGCTCGACTAGGGCTGAAGTGTAACTCTTGCGTGCCGCATTGAACTGCTCGATTACAAAGTCGAGATCGGGTGAGGAAGGACAGTGACAGATCCCAATAACGGCGAGAGTCTTGCGATTGGACTGAAAGTCCTCCCAGGGGCAGGGAGGGGCTCCGCCAAGGATGAACTTAAAGCGTAGGCTACCAGAGTCCCATGGCTGATGCGCAAATGGAGACTTCTGGTGTTCCGTATAGAAGGAGCTTATGGCTGAGAGAAGGATCGTATGGTGGCGGAGAAGCATGGAGAAGTAATCTCGCAGTAAAGTCGGCGACACCGTTCCGATCGGGAGGACTGCCACCCGGATCATCGAGCTCGTCTCTATACTCACGTCGGGTTCCATTCTCCGATCGAACAATGCAATAAACCGAAAGGAGAACAGAAATTGAAAAGGTCGGGAACCAGAATATGACCGTCCGATTATCTCTGCGTGTATACCTCCATTTTATAGAGGGAGAACGACAGAGTTCCGATTTGTAGTTACGCTCCTCAGAGAGAGAGAGAGAGAGAGAGAGAGAGCGCGCAGAGAGAGTGTTTGGATCCACCTATTAGGAGTCCGCATAGAGTGCTAGCCTTGTTCCTTTGTTGGATTAATGATTTTCCAGCCCAAGTTTAGAAAAATATTATTAAATGCATTGCTAAAATAGTTAATTATAGCAAAAATCAAATGGTTTAAATAGAAGATTAATATACTGAGAGAGAGGACCAGTTAGCCTATCCGGAACGTGAAAATGTATATTCGGATCATGGATGGGTTCTGTTCCGAAGTTGAGCTGCTCTGCCCATCATTTTACTGCAAGAAGAAGGGCAGAGAGAGAGAGAGAGAGAGAGAGTGCAGCTAAAGGGAGAGGGAGAGACTGGTATCTACACGATTAAATTGCGAGCCAGAGTGCAGCTAACTGGATGGATAGCACCGACGATCAATGTTCACGTAAACCTCAGCTTCTTGAGCCATACGATTCTCGTCCTCTTTTGCTTTGTCTTCGAGAAATACTCGCCTCCTGCTCCGAAGTAAGACCTCTCACTTCTCTCGTCTCCGTTTTGGCTTTTGATTTTTAACCCAAAGCTAGGAAAAAAATGTATATCTTAAATCTATTACCACTTCGCATCAACTTTCTTGATTCAAATTCTTTGGAACGGACGTTCATCGGTGCGTCAAATCTTCCGGTGAATAGAGTGTTTTTGTCTCCTCAATTAGGTTTTTACCTTTTAAGAAAATGTTGGAAACATGAAGAATTAAAATCCTGTAGTATTTCTCTCGAGTTTACTCTTTCAAAGTCACTTAAAGAAAATTTCTTCAATCTGTGGGAGTCTAACTGTGAATAGGGTCTTCATTGCTTCTATACATCAAAGTATGAGTAAGCGAAGTTTATTTTTAATTATCAACGAATTTGGACATCTGTTAATATTCTATTACGACTATCCTTTAGGCAATTGGTACTGGAGATCCCCGTAAAACTGAAAATGCAGTCCTAGAGCTGGTCGAATTTCTTGCTTCAGTTTCAGATGCTGAGGAATTGGACCCAGACCATGAATCTAAAAAGAACAGTGTGTTGGAAGTCCTCTCTGAAATTTATAAGTACATATGTGCTCCTTCCTTAGACCAGGTTTTTCTCACCTTTACATCTAATTGTTATCATCATTTGGCTATGTTTTTTTCTTTTTTTCTTTTTTTTTTAACTATTCATCAAGTTTCCAGATCAATTGAATTTTCACGTGCTGGTGTGGCAGGAAATGATAGATGCTCTGTCGTTTGAGCTACCAAAAGCAGTTGGAAGGTTTTTTAAAGTAAATGGATGTTTAGAGATAATTGATGGCATTATTGATAGACTGATAACTGTATGTAGTCCACGGGACATGCTTTCAATTTTATGTGAGGTACTCTAATGTTGATTCTCTCTTTTGTTTGTTGCTTATAGGCACTGTGGTTCTATAAGTCAACTAATATATGCAACATTTAACATATTTGCTTTATTCTAAATGTTATAGTTCATTGCTAACATTGATTGCCAATGGACCAGGCATTAGAGTTTCAAAGTAACACTCCCAATGCTTCTAGTTATATTCCCTACCTTCATGGGATTTCAAAGGGTAAGTGCTATATAATGAGTTCTCTGTAAGGAAAATGGATCAAATAAAGTTGTGAGATGACAAAAACGATCAAAAAAACTTTCTAATTATAATGTAAATCAGGTTGAAGTTTCATGACCAGCTATTTTTTAATACCCTTGAAATTTGAATGCTTTTGATACATGTTCTTTTATTCAATTTTCAGTGATTCCTGCTATTCAAAGGCGTGGTTTTGAGCAAGTGAAAGTAGCTATTCCTGTTATCCTTAATGCTTTAAACACTGTGACTTCCGAGTCATATGATGGAGACAAAGAACGTGATAAATTGTTTGAAGGAGCTATAGGGATTGCCAATTCTATAATTGCAGTTTGTGCAAAGTTGGTCTGTGTTTTTTTCTCTTGACATGTTCTTGCACAGGGTACAAGTTCTTTAATCCTGATATTATTTATGCGTAAAACAGGAGGGAAAAGTAAACAAAAAACTTCGGTCTCTCCTTGGTCTTTATATCTTGCAGATCCTGGTTAGCATTTGCTAAATGCCTTACTGAACTATCGTATGACTGTACATATGTTTCCCATCTCTCTCATTAGATTGATGAATCATTCGTTTTCCTTTCTGATATTGCATTTTATTTACCTCTTTTTTTGGTTTGCTGTCTGCTTCTAAATTGACTGACTGAAACACAGGCTCTTATTTCAGTGAATATGGGCAATGAAGTTTCAACTTGTTGTTCTTTGATCACGCGGCTATCATATTTTTTCCCGTGTTGTGGTTTGTCTTATCTTGGCTTAATAACTGAGGATCTGGTTGACAGAATGATTAATGATGTTATTGATGGTAAACTGTTAACTTTCCTGGTTAAGCATTTCTTCTAAATTTTTCTGTTGTCTAATGCCTTTCTTTTTCATTTACATGCATTTAGAGAATGAAGACGACTACAGTGAGTGCCTATCATATGTCAAACATGGTGCATCTCTTTCAGGTTTGTCTCCTCACGGGTCTTCCTTTCAACTTTTATATTTTTTGGGTCAGGAACCTTTCTTTCAAAGCTCGGCACTATTATTATCTCCCTGTTGCATGATGAATTGATTTAGTCTTCCCTGATCTTGGACATTTTCTTCCCCCGGTTGTTGTGATCAGTGATTTGGGGCAATATTTCTGAAGGAGTTGCTCAGGCTGCTGAGGAAAATTTGAATGCTCTCAAGGATGAGCTTCAAAATGATCGTCCTAAAAGATGGCAAGCAATCAGCATGCTAAAGCTAGTGTTCTCTTCTTTTTGTTTGCCATGGAATTTGAAGAAGCACGCCATTGACTTTTTACTTAGCATCACACTTGAAAATGTGCCTGAAATTTTTGATGGTGACCAAACTGCTTGCTCTTCTTATATGCCCGGTCTCTTTGCAGCTTTGCAGGTAGTTCTCATGTATTTAATTTTTGTATTTTGTTTATCGGAATAATTGCTTCTTATTGATTATTTATCTTTAAAAATATTTATTTATTTTCTTTTCTTTATTGCTCAAATATCAATTCAGGCTGTTCAGTTGATCATCATGCATGCACCAGATCCAACGCTGCGAAAGAATGCTTTTGTAGCGCTGAAAAAGGTTAAAGTTGATTATTTTTAAGCTCCTTGAAGTTGAAGATGAAGTTAGGAATTCTATACTACAAAATCAGGAAAAATCGTGGTTTTATTGTCATTCAGTGTTTCTCTTTTTAAAAAAAACATTTATTTGCATTTTGCTGCAATTAGGTTGACGCATATCATTGTTTGTCACCTGAATTAGGTTCTTGCTGATCTTCCAGCAGTTCAAAGGTTTGACATTTTAAATGCTTCGATACAAAAGACTGAATCACCCTCTATGGTATTCCTTTTCAATCTTTCATTATTTATCTTATCATAGACTGTATCCGATTCAGCTTTGCTGAAACAGTGGTTTTACTTCAACGCAGATGGCCATACTGCTCGATCATGTCAGATGGGAAATGTATAGGGAAATTTGCCAGAAAACTCAAATTGGGAATAAAGACACTTTACCAGCAGAATCCGGTGCCTTTGCACAAACACGATTTTGGACTTCCAGGGTTCTTGAATTGGTCGATTTTATTCTAAAGCCATCAAAGGGAGGACCTCCATGCCTCCCTGAACATAGTGACGCGGTATTTTTCCCATGTCCTATTCGCTTTAACTAGTTCATGACTGAAAAACTTGGTTTGTAGGCATTTAGGTTTTACCAAAATAATACTGCAATAGAATGACTTCTTCGAGATGCAGACAAATAAGGCATATATAAAAACTTTAGGGATCAACTTAACAAGTGAGAAGATTTGCATTGGAAGTGTAATATGTACAAGAAAAAAGGATGAGAAAATCTCCCCATGAGAAATAATAAAAATACCACTTAAGATCTGGCCATGTCTTACCTACTCAAAAGTACAAAAACTAAGGATAATTCTCAGTGATTAGCATTATGTCCAGAAATCTAATATTATCCCACAAACGTTACTGTTTGGCCATAATATCGTAAGAAGGAATAGAATTCAAGAAGCCAAAAGGCCAAAAGGTTGTAAAAGCTTTATTATTTCAAAAGAATATCAAATCCTCCGAACATTTTAATTACTATGATTACTGAATTGATGGGAAAAATGCATATGAATTTCCTAAGGACGACTAACTTCTTTTAAATTCATTACTTCTGGACAATACAATTATGATTTTCATTGCCTTGCACAGGTTCTATCTGCCCTCAACTTATACAGATATGTACATTTAACAGAGTCAGCAGGTATGATTAGTGAATGTGAATACATCGAAATATGTTCTACTTTATATGCTCAACTATGCAGCAGTTCTTTGCAAAAGTATTCGTTTTGATACCATGTTTCATATTGAAATGACAAATGTGTAGATCAGAGTGGAATATGTAGACATAATAAATGTTACCAAATTGGAGGTTCAGTTTTTCGCACTAATTTTCCTTTGACATGGCGATCAATTGTGTAGGCAAAACAAATAATACTGGAGTATTGTGTAGAGAAAATTTGCAAAAAGCCTATCACGAATGGCTGTTACCGCTTCGAACCCTGGTGACAGGTATTATGGCAGAGAACAAAGGAGATTGTGATGAAGTTACAGTTGATGTGGAGTGTGTCCTTAACCCAGTAGAGCTAGTTCTGTACCGTTGTATTGAGTTGGTTGAAGAAAAGCTACGACAGACAACAAGTATAGGTAATCCATAACATAGTGAATGCTTTTAGTCTGTATAATATACTAAACTTGTTTACAATTTTAATTATTGAGGACATTATTAGTGATCTACTCAATGCAGAAATCTTCCAATAATGGCCGTCCTCTGTTTTGTAACCTTGTGGTTTGTTTGTTCGTGCAAATTTCCAATAATGGCATTTCCTCTTTCCATGACTGGTTGTTCAATAAGTTATAATTTATAATTTAGTTCAATTGAAAAACATCCCTTCAAGCAGAATTATTGATGTTTGGGTTGATCAGAGTGAATATTTGAACTAATCAAAGTCCCAAATTCAGTCTGATCGAGATTTTGGTCCCCATTGGAGCTCATTTCTCCTTCCATTGGAGCTCAACCCACACAATCCCGACTAATTTAAACGATTTCATGCAGAGAATGACGAGAACAGGATATTTGGATTGAAAACGAACAAACAACACTGAACCATTTACAGGCAGACAACGCGTAGAACATTACATCGACATAAATACTAGGCTGATGAATTACCCCAACAACAAGTTCATCTCCCACTAGCTATAATACCTAATGTCACTCGAGTCATATACAGTAATTAAACATAAATATTACTTTAGAAGAAGCACACACCAATCTACTCTAATTCATATCTTTGAACACCATATGGATATGTTTTCTTGAAACGCCGGATCTAGATCGAGTCGAGAAACCAGACCACTCCCCTTGAAAAAATAAGGGATGGCTGCGAGTCATACGACCTCGACACAGCTTAAACAACTACTAGCACACCCATCAACCTTTAACCACCGACCCACTGAACCGTGGCCGACTCATCACGCCATATCAAGCCTTAGGATCCTCCGCAGGTCGATCGCCGCGTCAACGTTGGATAGAGAGCCATTCTTTTTGGTGCAAAAAGCAGGTAGAGGGACGGAGCTTGGTGGTGGCGAGGCGACAAAGGCGGAAGAACCGGCGTACAAAGCTGCGACCTTGTTGCTAATGGCTAAATGGATCTGAGTAGGGACCGATTCGGGTCCGGGTCCGAGGCGATCCGTCGAAGCCAGATCCGGATCTGAACGATCTTCTTTGTTGACCGTTTCAGGTGGTGTACAAGGAGCCCACTTCGACATAACCTCACCGCGTTTGAGAATCTTAACCTGTCCCATGACTAAATTTGTTGCAGGAAGATTTGGAGCCGTGGATCGGGTCGGGGGAGAGTGGCTCTGAGATGTCGGCGGGCTTCGCTTGCTGCGGTTAGATGGTCGTCGGGCTCTGTTAGACCGATGGGGGTTAGAGTTTTGAGGGGTTTTCACAGAAGGAGAAGAAATCAAAGCTTTACGTGAGAAAGTGTCCTTCAGACAATCCTGCGGGTACAGTACTGCAACAACCATTTTCCTTTCAAAAACAACAAAAACGTATCCAATTCTTCACTAGAAAATCAGAAATTCTACAAACAAAATCCCAACTATTGGAAAAAGAACGTGGATCGGAGAAACTACAGACAGTCGGAGCAGAGAAACAGGGGAGGGGAGGCTAGAAAACCATCTTGAGAAATGGAGGAAGGCAAAGAGAAAACTGATTGCAGAGGAACGAAAGAGGATATCAGAAATGGGAATGGGAGAAGGGGTTGCTATATAGCCCAAGAGGAAGACGAAAGGGTCAAATGGAATCGGGTGACGTGGCAGAGACCAGGAAATAGGTCGGTGTTGAAGGAACCACTTTCACACACGATCCGTGCCTCTCACGCTTCAAATTAAATGACCTTCTTAACTCTTAATCCCTCGTTTTAAGTTCAAATCAAAGATATTTTTTCTTCACTAAGCGCGTGAGATTAGAGCGAGCAGGCCCCCAAACCTAACATTAACCCGCTCATCGTTATCCGCTGTTCCATTTTCGTCCCCTCCAACTCCATGGAATTACCACATTGCCATTCCATTCAAATAAGATAAATTGCGTGCGAGTAGTCAAATCGGATGGCTTTGTTTTTGTAAGGCGAGACAACTGGAGAATATGGAACGTGGAAACGTGTCTATACCTGATTGGAGAAGGGTAAAGTTGGTCGGATAAGGATAGCTGTCTCAACCGCCTTCTCTCATGGCGGTTCAGCTGGACCGACTTTTCCTCCGACCATCGCCACTCGTACATTATCTCTCCGACCCAATCAATCTCGTTTCTTATTATTATTTATTCTTTCATATTTTTATTCAAATTAATTAAATTGCAAATTTGGGCTTGTAAGTCCAGTTGTGGGCTTGGCCCCATAATGAAAGCCCAATAGTAATAGGCCCAATAAAATTGATGAACGATGCATGTTCCAACAATTAGTTTTCCTTTTAATTGTTATATATTTTAATGAAAATTAATATATTTTAAAGTAGGTTACAATTAGGCATAAAATTGGTCGAAAGCAGAGCCTGATCAAAGATAGCAACGTCGCGTTCGTATAGCATCGTTGGATCAATCAAATGGGTCGGAAAGATTTGATTATGTTAAGTTATCCACCCTTGTTGTCACGTAACAAGGGTAAATTGTTGAATATGAATAAATGGGTAAATCTAATTAATTATTCTAAAATAATAATAATAATTATTTGAATAAATAAAAGAAACGTCGGTGGGAATAGATTATTAATTAATTAAGAGATAATAAAAGGAGGCCCTTTTTCCAGCATGCAATGGCAATCTCAATCTAAGGTCATAAGTTAGAGAGGGAAATAGCTGTCTGGTCTTTGCACAGTTGGATGCATTCATTAATTTAAAACCCCTGTCCTGTAAACCACAATCTAGAGAGAGACAGAGACCAATAACCCAACATTTGAAAGCAATAGTCGAGCTATATATATAATAAATATTAATCGATATAATTAATATAATAATTAAAATAAATCACTATGATTATTCTTCTAATACAAAAGATTCCTTGAATAATTGATATTTTTAATGCAATATTTTCTCACGTAGTTTGCGTGTGTTGAAATTCAATTAGAGGTTTCCTTTGTAATAAAAAAATAAGATCAGACGGGATATCCAGTTAGTTTGCATGATCATCGCAATTTGATGGGGGTAACCCTTTTGACCAATTATCGTTTTTCTTTTTAGGATTTTATTTTAGGTTATTTTATGGTGATTTGGGTTCCAGAAAATAATTAAATATTGTTCAAAAATGAAAGATCAAACCACTGGTCTGCCTCCTTCCTTCCTTGGACTGGAACTGGGATTGCAGGAGATTTTATTTATATAGTAAAATATATTGAAGATTTGGAAATATTGAGAGAGAGAAAAAGAGGGAGAGCTTGGAAGAAGACGAGAGTATGGTGGCAGAGAAGTTGCCCCCACTCCCACGTAAATACCATTTTCATCTTTTTGCCTTTTGCAGAGATGGTGGAAGGAGGACACTTTGAAATCAGAAAAGATTCCAACTTTTTTCGACATTGATTGAGAATTTTCACAAAATGTGGTTTCTTTTCCGAGGAAAAATCGAACCTGTTTCTTTCTTTCATACACTTCGCCGGCTCTCACTCTCTGTGAACTGTATTTGAACTCTCCCTTGCGCTCTCTGTGTGTTCTTGAAGCGAGAGAGACGAAAGAATGGAAGTTCTTCCTGCTCTGGTGCTGTTTTTAACGTTCTCTGGGAAACAACATTTTCCTGTTTTGGTTGGTGCGATGCCGAATCCAGATCCTCTTGCCGTGACGTTGTCAGCTCCTGTTTCTTCTTTGTCGCTCTCACCCATTTCTCCAATTTCTGCTTCTGTGGATCTTCTTTCGCCAGGTGGGTACGACTCTCCCTCTCTCTCTCTCTCTCTCTGGGTCGTCGCAGTTCAATTATTGCAATTTCAAATTTAAAATACTACCTCATATTTCGCTGCATTTAGTACTTCCATAACCAAATGAGATCCTCAGTTTGACTTGCGTTTACTCCGTCTTTCTAACTATTACGCTTGTACAGGAATTCAGATGGAAAAGGAAGATCACCTCGGCGATCCTCATAAGAAAATGATTATAGCTCTCATTATTCTATGTGCTTCACTAGTTGCTTCCTTATTTTTCCTCGTATCTCTCTGGTTATATCGACGAAACTGCTCTCTACAATCGGCCAAGAGACATGTTCAGAGCTCGGGTAACTAACTAACTCATCTCTTTTCCAAGTGTCTTCAAATTACTAATTTCTCTAACTCTCTCTCTTTCTCCCGCCCGTTTTCTGGGGTTTTAAATTTGAAGACGCTGAGAAAGGTCTCGGATTAGCGCCATTTTTGGGTAATTTCAATTCGGAGAAGATGGTAGGGAAGAAGGGATCGGTTTCGGTGATTGATTATAAACTATTGGAGAAAGCTACAAACAATTTTCGCGAGAGTAATGTTTTGGGAGAGGGTGGATTTGGTCGGGTTTACAAGGCTCGATTGGACGAAACCTTGCTCGTTGCCGTCAAGAAGCTAGACTGCAGTGGCGCAGATGCTGAGAGAGAATTTGAGGTAGTTTTTCAACGTAAGATTATTTTTCTCACATCTGAAGTGTCGAATACTGACAATCATCTGTCTGAATCTGCAGAACGAATTGTATTTGTTGAGCAAAATTCAGCACCCAAATATTATTGCCCTTTTGGGGTATGGTTTTCATGGTGACTCGAAGCTTTTTGTCTATGAATTAATGGAGAATGGATCTCTGGAAACTCAACTGCATGGTAAGACATATATTTCATAGAGCATCTTCAATCATAGAATATCCGAGTTTTCTCTTTGTAATTTCTTGATTTTGCAGGACCTTCCCATGGTTCTTCGTTATCGTGGTATGCTCGGATGAAGATTGCTCTCGATGCTGCAAGGTGAGATGATTTTTCACTTCTTAATCTGTTTAACCTTAATCAATAACTTTATCTTAACTTGAATAAATCTGCTGACCAGAGGATTAGAGTATCTCCACGAGCACTGCCATCCAGCAGTGATTCACAGAGATCTAAAATCTTCCAATATTCTGTTGGACGCCAACTTTAATGCCAAGGTAAGTCCTGAGATTGTATTAGATTATTGTCATCTTCAATTTTATCCAAATAGCCAGAAAAGAAAACCCTCAAATGATTATCTCTCTATCTCTCCCGACTAATTTTCGTTTTAATTTTTTTTTTCAGCTTTCTGATTTTGGCCTCGCTGTAACTGATGGTTCTCAAGACAAAAATACAATCAAGCTCTCTGGGACCTTAGGATATGTAGCTCCAGAGTATCTATTAGATGGTATGATAACTGAACTTGTTCTTCGTCGGTTGCTGCTTCCTGTGTTGAGATCTGATTAAGTGAATATATTGAGCTGTTATGATATATACATTTGTCCACTCTGATCGGCTAAACTGCCGAGGAAACCTCATACATTGCACCTTACTGAACTTGCATATAAGATGGTGGTTGAACTGTGAGATACATAACTCAAGATATTTTGCATTTGAGTTTTTATATTACAAACTCTTAGTGGATGTTGAATTTATTTTACATGTTAATGGGAAAAGGGTCGCTAAGAATGTTACCGAAAGTTTTAATAATAGCGTTCGGATGATAATGAGATCAAGTACACAAAAAAGGATCCAATGGGCATTGATCTTAACAGTCGAAGGTACTACTCGAGGAAACCATCTTTTCATCACTCACTGAGGGAAAATGGTATATAAAACATGTGTATTTTGGTCATGCAGGGTGTTTGGAATTCTTTTCTTTTATTTTTTAAAGTTTATACGTTTAATTTGTGTCCGAAGAGAGATTGATAAACGTAATTCTGCAGGTAAATTGACGGATAAAAGCGATGTATATGCGTTCGGGATTGTTCTGCTGGAGCTGTTACTAGGGAGAAAGCCAGTGGAAAAACTGTCCCCTTCTCAGTGCCAATCGATTGTCACATGGGTTTGCCTTGTTCCTATGCCGCATTTTCTTGCTATATTATGATGTTTTCTATCCCATTAAATTTTGGGTTGCAAGACTTAAGGCAGTGCCACATATATGTTGATGCAGGCCATGCCTCAGCTCACTGACAGATCAAAGCTGCCTGCCATTGTTGATCCTGTTATTAAAAACACTATGGATTTGAAGCATCTATATCAGGTTTGTTGACAGAAATCACTTCAAATTATTGTATCATTTTTTGGGTTTGATTGAGAATGCTTGAGATCAGTCAGCTCTTGAAGTAAGAAATATTTTGTCGATTAGGTGGCGGCAGTGGCCGTGCTGTGTGTGCAGCCAGAACCGAGCTACCGCCCTCTAATAACTGATGTGTTGCACTCTCTCACCCCTCTGGTTCCCATCGAGCTTGGAGGGACACTAAGACTATCGACACAACCCCGTAAATAATTCGATCTGTAATCGCCTTGAAAAATTGATTGGCATCGTCAATGTTAATGGCGCTTTGCTATCGTTCGATCATCATCGTTTGTGGACTGAAGTTGACCAGATTGTTCGGGTTAGAACATGGCAACTTATGAAATGAGAAGAAGATGAGCCAAAAAAATACTTTTTTCAGTTTGTTTGTTTTGGATGGATTTGATTGAAGATTGTAATTGCAGGAATTTGACAATTGCTTCTGCATTTGTTCCATGGTTATACTTACACGATTGTATAAATGTACCCGTTTATGTTTGTATGAAGTACAAAGGTTTTCCTATAATTTGGATACAATCCATCCATCATTCCAACAGGCAGATGATGAACACATTCCACACAAAAAGGACTTTTAAGAGTCGACCGCTCTACGACTGAGCTACCGAGGAACAACGGATAATTAGATCTCATAGAATTCAATTCCCATTCTCAACCCATGACCAATATGGGCTTGAGATTTCCTTCGTAACTCCCAGAACTTCTAGAGTCTTGGGCACCTTACATTACATTACTAATCATTTTCAATTATCGACCAATCACATACAGCAGATTTGGGTCACAATCATTTGTGAAATTATCAAGCATGTATCCAATATCCCTGTGATGAAATTCATCTTGCAAAATGAGATACCTGATATAGATTTACACGCTCATCAAGTACAGAAGAAGCATTTATTTGGACAATACCAAATCCGCGGTAGAGATTCTAAGTTCTCTGCTCGGTAGAGGCACACGTTATAATCTTACTCCAAAAAAAAAAAGAGTCGAAAATGAGATCACCTTCCATTATTTGACTTGAGGATATTGATTTTAACTGACGTTGTAATATGAATCGATGATAGCATCTGCAAGGTAGTCACATTTGGCTAAAGATAATCCAGCCAAGGATATACGTCCATCCTTTGTCATGTACACATGCCACTTGCTTGACATACTCTCACTCTGCCAACGAAAGCAACAAAATTACGGGAATTAGATATTCGAATTTTTAGTGAATATCCCAAATATACCATATAAAACTTTAAATCAAATGTTCTGCAAATCATTAAGAATAATTCCAGTGAGTGAATGGAGGAGGTTGAAAAAGAACATGAATGCTGAGATATCTCGACTTAAAAAAATCAAAACACCTTTAGGTATTGGCCAGCATAAGAAAATTGTATCAAATTACATAGTTAATGCTTAATTACAAGAATGATAAGGGATTAAGATTGAAGGAAGATGCAGTTAGTTACCTGAGTTTTGCTCAAGCCAGTGAAGGAGAACATGCCAATTTGTTTGAGTATGAAGGACCAATCCTTCCCACTCTTATCTTTCGCACAGAGGCAATCATATAATTTCTGTCTAACATTTTTTATCCTTCCAGCCATCATTTCCATCTCTGCCTTCCACTCATTGAAGAGAGCTGGATCACCAACCACATTGGCCACAATTCTAGCTCCATGAATAGGAGGATTTGAGTACATAGGTCGAGCAAGCCTTTTCAATTGGCTTTTTACTCTGAACAACAAAATACATTATAATTAGAGAGTCCTTAATACAATCAAGGCAACGAAATAAATAATTTGTGTCCAATGAATAAATCATTTAGGTCACTGGCAGTTGGCACTAATGCCGATCATACTTTTAGCTTTTCATAAATGAAGTTGAATACCAGCTATTAGAACATGCGTGTTTAGATAATCACTTCCATCTAACTCAAATCAGATCGTCAAATGTGAGGCTGATAAGCACTTTGGGTAATATTGACATCCAATGATTTTGGAACGGTGCTTTCATTGTTCCAAAACTTACACGTCCTTATATCAAGGTTTTTCAAACCATTTGATATCAAATACGTAAACATTTAATATGTACTAATTATACCACAGTCCATAATGAAGTTTTACTTTGATTATGGTGCTTTTGTCCTCAGCTGTTTAGCCATTAAAACACTTGAATGAAAGTGAGAAAAATGTTTGATTCACCACACCTTGTTGCTGCATCAGCTGATGAGCAGATAACATTGATTGCTCCAATTCTTTCTGAATAAAGACCTAAATTTTTACTGTACGATTGAGCAACTAGAAGTTCCATACCACGAGCAGCAAACAACCTAACAGCTGATGCATCTTCGTCAAGACTTCCACTCGCAAATCCCTAAGCACACCAATGAGTTCCAACAATGTCATCAGTCAGTAAAGATTTCCATAGTTTTTGTGTAACTTCCACCGTAGTAGGAATACAATTTCCAATCACAATATGTACTCTAACATGATTTTAAATATACCTAAAAAAAGTAAACTCTCTCAAAAAATTCAGACACTACAAGTCCTCGATGAAATTGATCAAAATTTCTACATCTCAAGCAAATGATACCTGGTATGCAACATCAAAAAATGGAATGTGGTTCTTCTGTTCAATAACATCCGCGATTTTCGTCCATTGATCTGGAGTTGGATCTATTCCAGTTGGGTTGTGAGCACATCCATGAAGCAAGATGAAAGATCCTTCAGGGGCTGCCTGAGAGAGATGTAAGGAGACAACAGAACATTAATAAACTAAGAGAACATACACCAACACATAAACATAGTATGAACCAATATTTAGGATTAGCCATTTGAAACCTTTATGTCCGCTATCATCCCATCAAAATCCAAACCAACTGTTTTTGGATCATAGTATCGATACTCAGACCATGGAACTTGGGCATCATTGAAAATATTCTTGTGATTTCCTAAAAGATTAATGGGCAGCTCAATTAGCTCCAACAAGATAAAACATTCTCGTCCTCATGACTGCCCTTCCAAAAAATAAGGAAGAAAAAATTTTCTATGGAACCATACACACCCCAGCTAGGAGATGATATAAGAACTTTTGCACCAGGAAAATATCGCTGTATTAGTGCCGCAGCTAGCCTGAGAGACCCAGTTCCTGAAAGACCTTGAACAGTTGCAACCTGAAAAAAGGGAAAATGATTTCTAACAGTTTCTACAAGTTCAAGTAAATCATAAATGTAGATATAAAATGAAATTTTCATGTGATCCAGTAATCTCCCTTACTCTTTGTTGTTTTATGACTGGATTGTCTCCTCCCAGTAATAACTCTGCAGTTGCCTTATTGAAAGCTGCCAAACCTTCAATTGGAAGATACTAAAATACAAAGTCAAATTTCAGTAAGCAATCTATGTGACAAGTAGAACAACAGATGAAACAAACAGTAGAGTAAACTGAGGTACCTCTTTGTTTTCCCCCTTCTCAAGCATGAGTCTCTCCGCCTAAAAGTTCAACGAAGGAAATAAAACGGTTTCAGAGCAATGGAATAAAAAAGATAATGGGAAAATTAAAACAGCTTGATCAGTAAACTATAACAATAACAAATCACTGATAGAATAAAAGCCTCACTTTCTTTACTACGTCAAGCACATAGGGCTGTAGCTCTTCTGTACGATAGGCTCCAACTCCAAGATTGAGCTTGTTTTCATGGGAATCTGCTTTGAAAGCCTCAGAAACTCCAAGAATTGGATCAGGAGGGGCCATTGTGATACCCTCAAATCGAGATACATTGACCGAAGCAACCATTGATATCCTACTGAAGGACTGTAAATTTAAAACCAAAAGAAAAAGATTTGCAGAAAATGAGCGAAAAGTCATCCATATTTCGAAAGTTAGAATTTGAGTCAAACGAACAAATAAATCAACCAACTAAACCAAGGCCACTTAAAAAAATAGGAGAATACAAACCGCTAACAGATTTTTCATAGAAATTGCATTCTAATTGAAGTTCAGTTAAGAGGAAAAGAGTATAATTAACATATATACATTAAGTTAGCATCAACAAAAGGTTAATGCATGGCTGCGAACGCCAAATTCTGAGCCACCAGAAACTAAAATGCAAATCAAATAATTCAATACTTATGCAAATATGGACACTCCGAACCTTTGTCATCGTAATAGGCTTAGTTTTCTCATTCTCGAAGCTCAGACGGTTACTCCCAATCTGCAATTTGCCCTGATAAAGGATATAAGAAAATGCATTCATCGACACTATAAACACCAACTCCTTTCATAAAAAAAAAAAAAACGAAACCTCGACCAAATCTTCGCAAACTATCTCAACAAATAAACACAAGGCAACCGGAACAGACAAATACTAATCAGTTTCAAACCGTACCTTATTAATCTCAATGAGAGAGGACGAAGCTGACACAGTTGTAGAAGCAAGCGAAAGCGGAGTCGAAGACATCTGGATCGGATAAGAAAAAAGACGTAATTTGACAAGAACCACAAAAGATTAGACGAAGAACAAGCAATTAGAAGAAGATTTCCAATCACCTAATCCACCAGTCCAAAATGAAATTCAAACAACCAAAGGAAAAGAGGGGAAGCAGCGAGCTGATTCGTCGTTAAAATCAACGTACGGCCATGAGAGGGGAGCGCGTAGGCGAAGAAATCGAGAAGGAAACGTCCCCTGGCTGAGCTGACGTCTTTGCATTGAAACAGTACCAAAAGAAAAAAACAGTAATTTAAAATTGTCAACTTAAAAACTTATTATATAATAATATATATATATTTAAATAATTAAATAAATAAAACTCTCCAAATATAATTATTCTTTACTTAGTCCAACTCCTAATATGACTATTACTCATGATTAAGACCACTTATTGAAAATTGTCAACAAATAACGTGTTTAACATAAGATTTGAATAGAAAAAAGAGTTTATTATCTTAAAATAATATGAAAATTAATTGCCGTTATTCCACACAAATCCGTTCAAACTTTAGCGCTTAATTCTTAAACACGACATCAAAAAACTGAGTCCAGACGAGTGAATTCACTGAGAAATTGAGCGAGAATTGGTATAATGACGATCTCTTCTCGCAATAAAACATTTGAACGTCTCAGGTCTCCAGCCTTGTGCGACACTAGTGATTTACGTGACTTAAAGAAGTCGGTAGCATTATATTTGATTCGAAAAAGCGCACGTGTGAGTGTGTGTGTGATGAGATTAAATTAGAACAAAGCGTGTGTGATTGCATATTTAAGTGGCCAAATGCGTGTGGGAGCTGGGTAGGTTGGGCTTGCCTCCCTCTTTCTCTCTCTCTCTCTGTCTATTCCAACTCCGCTTGTTCACGTTGGTGCCTACACGTTTTCAGCCTTTTTAACTCCCTCTGATGTGGACTCATCGATATTTTAAACCATTGATTGTCTCCTAATTGTCGATGTCAGTTTCTCGCTAATACGTTTTAAGCTCGTGAGATTATCAAATTTGACTGGTTTTTGCTGACCAGAAATGAGAAGAAAACAGAGTTAAAAAAACAAAGGAGATTTTTTTGGTCAACGTGAATGTCTTTTTGTATCATCTTTTCCGTAAGCTTCTGCTAAACTCCCCCCACCATTTCTGCATTCTCTCTCTGTTTTGGCTGACTGATTCCCTTCGAAAAACCCTACCTTCTCTCTTACAACAACCAATGTTCCGTCGTTTCTCCATTTTCTCTTCCTGCTTTAGACCTTTCACCGCCGCCGACGATCGCCTCTCTACTTCGCCTCTGACGGCGCATTCTTCCGGTCTGACGAACCTTACGACCTGCCTCTACCACACTCACGTCGCCCTCTTCTCTTTCACTTGGTCACGCTCCCTTCTATCTCGCTCCTTTCACGTCCATTTTTATCCCAATACTCTCCCCTTCGTCTCTCCTCCTCCTCGATCGTTGAATTCTCGCTCTTCGTCTTCCTTCGATCTGCACATGAAATCCTTCGTGTTCTGGCAGAAACGTGGCTCCAAGAAGCTCTCCGACAATGTCCGGATCTTTTGGGATCTCACTCGCACCAAGTTCTCGTCTGGTCAGGAACCCCACTCCGGATTCTACATCGCCGTCGTCGTCGAAGGTGAGATGGTACTCCTTGTCGGCGATTTGACTAAGGAAGCTTATGCGAGAACGAAATCAGCCGAGCCTCAGTTCCCCCAATCGCTTGTTACAAAAAGAGAGCATGTCGTTGCCGACAGAGTCTACGCCACGACGGCAACGGTCGGAGGCAGAATCAGAGATGTCGGAATCGACTGCGGATTCAAGGACGATACGAAGCTCTGTTTTACAGTTGACGATAAACTGGTTCTGCAAATCACAAGCTTAAAGTGGAAATTCAGAGGCAGCGAGAGATTAGAAGTTGACGGAATGGCCGTGCAGATCTCGTGGGACGTGTATAACTGGCTCTTCGAGGATCAGAAAAACGATGGACATGCGGTTTTCACGTTCAGATTTGGAGAAGAAGGAGACAGCGAAAGCGAATCATCGAGTCAGAGAAAAGTCGCAGCATCGTGGTCGCAGCAACAGTCATGGAATCTTGAACTGAACGAGATCGAGTGGAGGAGGACGAGGAAGAGCACGTCGTCGTCGTCTGTTTCGATTTCGTCAATTGGGTCATGGGCAGGAAGCTCTTCAGTCATGGAATGGTCTTCCATGGAAGAGAGCGAGCTCAATGGAGGTCCATCTGGATTTTCTTTGCTGATTTACGCTTGGAAGAAATGAAAATGAAGAAGCAGCCCAAGATTTTGCTGGTAATTCTCCTTCGAATCTGTCTACTTGACCACTAAATCTACACTCATTCATAAACACAATAACATTAAAAACAACCCAATTCAACACAGAATAGAATCAGCCAGGTCGGAGACGATGAAGGAAAGTTTCATTATTTTTCCAGTCTAATCAAAGCTGTGTGCCAGATGGATATCTGTTTTTCCACATAAGAATATGCGCCTAAGTGAAACAACTGATTTGCAAGTACAATGTGTTCCATTTTCATGATTTTCCCCAAACTGTTTGGGTGACTGTTGGTGGGGTTTCTTTCTGGTTCGACAGAAATTCAATTCAGGTTCAGAGATTCGTCCACTACACGATCTCTAATTCAGACAGTCAACAAGGTTGACTTGCTGAGAAATATTCTTTAAAACCTCCCTATGAAGTGCATGGTCAATGGGGAAAAACAAAGAACACCGTGGACTCAATCTACAAACCAAATACACATTGAATAATAGTAGATTGTGAAGCACTAAAGAAAGAAAAGACCAGTTTTTTAACAATCCACCACTCCTAAAAGGTCAAATTTTTAGCGGTTCTAGCATCATTGCTAGATTCCCACTTTGACTGATCGTCCTCCAGATCTTTCTAAAGGTTCTATTTTTTGCATAAAGATGATAGAGATGCATAATGATTATCACAAAATAGTGGTCTTCGCATGGCAATTTTCTAACTCACTGAAGATCCAAAAGAAAAAGAAGAAAAACAGGAGACTCGCAAAAAGTTCAAGAGGCAAAAATCTTCATTTTTCATATTCAGTTGCATATTTCCAGCTAGATCCTATTTCTTGTTTCTTCAAAACCAAAGACAGAACCAGATGATCATTTGCAGGTTTGTTTTTTTTTAGCTAATCTTCCATTGTTTACAAAAGTTCTGAAATTCAAATATCTGGGACCCAAATTACAAGTCACAGTCTTAAAGTGAATGAGTTTGAGGGAGTCTGCATTGAGGAGGACGGTGTCTTACAATGCTTATGCCTACTACTATGGGTATCAGCACGAGAAGAAGATGACAATCTAAGGGAGGGACAAGTAGAAGATGACTCAAACCTGGTCCGATCGCTTTGAAAATTCTCCATTTCCCCCTGCATAGCCCTCTGCAATCTTCCTCGCTGAACCTGTGTCTGATTTATACTCACCGGTAGAACACAGTTGCAAAGAAACCCTGATAATCGTAAGAAAAATTGTTCAATAAGAAAAAGATAAGAGAATAGAGAATGGGCTTTAATATCTTGATCGAATCTCACCGAGTCGAGCTAGCCTGTTGACCCAGCTCGGGATCGATTTTCCTGCCAATCTGAGACACACATCATTGCAAAAATGGTTGCAATTTTTTGTTATGAGATGGTAAGTATTTCCAGTATAACGTTCAGCTAGTTTCTCCATCAATGAACGGACCTCTTTAGAACCAAGATTTGTTTTTCCAATAGTTATAGATTTTCTGAAGGTGAAGCCAGGACAATGCTTTGGTTCCACTTCGAATATCCCCCCGGTAGAACGTTCATGTGCTCCGTAGGCATATTCAACGCCATGAACTGCAATCCAATACCCATACAGATTGTCAACAAATCAAACACCGAGGAAGAAAAGGAGTGTTGATGGAAGAAGATTATTGGAATAAACACTCCATATTTTAATTCAAACAAGTCAGACAGTTCAATTGAAGTCTTTTATGTTTTTTTTCAAACATCTATCGGGCAATTATTTATGATAGAGTCAACGACAGAACGATCTTGTTCTATGCTTAGTCAGAATGAATGTTTGGTTGCCGAGAAAATGTGAAGTACAAACAAGACTCCCTCCCTTTGGAACTTCCATGGTCTTATGCCTTCTGAATACAGTTTTTTAAACCAATTTCATCGAAGAAACTCAACCTAACTTGTTAATCTCTGTAGAAATTATGAATGCCTAAAACCAAGTCTACATCCAATAAGCAGATCCACAGATTCTTTATTACGAAAATCACCAAGTTGGTATCTCTTCAATCGTATTCTTAGCTAGCATAGCTTTGAGCTAGCGTAGTTCGCACAAATACAAACTCCAACGTATTGCCAAGGGCATAATCAACAAACAATCAAGCTGCCAGAGAAATTGTAAGAAATAGAAAATAACGAGTTCGTCTCAATTTTCCTAGTTAGTAAAAACAATCAAATCCCCAAAGCTGAAAACCCAAAAAATTGGAAAAAAGAAAGAAAAGAAGAAAAAACTAAGTGAACGGATCACCTTGGACGCCGGAATGATAAACCCCAAGGCCGAGCCAGTAGGCGTAGCCATTGATCGGCGTAAGATCATAAACATTCAGATAAACCGGCACCGTTCCGGTCTTCTTCCTCTTCGTCATCCTCGACCCAAATCCCATCATTCCCCTCAAGAAAAGCAAAAATGATGCCTGTTGTAGAAGATCCAAAAGAACAAAAGAAAATTTCTGGGAATATATGAGCCTGCGCAGTAATCTTGCATAGGATTCGTCGATGACCGAGACGGAGTCTTTGTGGGCGAGCTTTACGTCAATTCAGATCGATTATTACATTCTATGGCGGTCAGTACAATAACCATTAATCAACGTACGTTCAAGAAGGTCTTAATAAAATAATTAAGCCATAAACGACACAGTACGCAAGTGCGATGCACCTTTCTACATGTAGTTTGTCGGTCGGGACTACACGTGGGTTGCTCACATCATTCTACATGTAGCTTTAATGTCATCTCCATAGCGAAAAACCCAAAACCCTCCCAATCCTTAAACCCTAGTCGTTCGTTCTCCTAACTCCTATGTCTCGCTTATTACGAGCAGCTCAGAAAGCGATTTGGTCCACTTCTGCTCCATTTCATGGAATCCGACGCCTTCCTAGCGTTTCTCAACAAACATCCAATAACAGCTCGATGTTTCAGTTTCAATCCAGGCATTTCGCCTCAGAGGGAAGCGCCAAATCTCATTTTGATGCTAACATCATCAGAATTCTGAGTTCAGAGATGCAGTATGAATATGAATATGCTCCTCCTCACCGGGTTGGTTGCTTTTTTTTCTTTCCTCCTCTGTCTCCTTGTTCTGTTCCTTAGGGTTCATCCGAAAATGGCGGAATGTAATGGAATTGTTTTTGGTGGTCATCGTTAACTGCATTAGCGATTATGCATGTACAATTTAAGATTCTAATAGCAAGTGCAATCTCTTATTTACTTTTCTGCTAGGAACTGTGTAGCCAGTTACGAAGTTTAAGTCGTTTACCGTACATGATCGACCGGGTGAGCAATGGATTACCATGAGAGGAAAGTTCGGAGTTACTGAACATATAAAAATCGAAGCTACAATGTTTGATGGCTGCAAAACTGTACCTAAAATTGGAGATGACGTCTCTGATGAAGAAGACGTCCATCTTCACATCAGCTTGCTTGTGGATATTAGAAAGGGATCTGGGGACAACGATCTTGAGTTTGTGTGCTCTGTGTGGCCAAAAAATCTGGAAATTCAGAAGGTTTACAATCTCGGGCGTGATAAAATGCTGGCAAGACCTTATATGGGACCTGATTTTAAGTATGGCGTTTCTCTTAGTTCTCCTAACTTTTTGATGCTGTGTTTCTAATGCCAAATAAATTTTATTTGTTTGGATTTGTAGAAGTTCTTAAATAGGATCAAAATGCCGTAATATATTCTGGCTATTCCATTATGAACTAAAGCAAATGACCTTCTACATTCACTGTTCTGATCGTGCAATTGGCTTCAGCAGCTCATATTTTATTCAGTTATTCTGACATTACTAAATGGCTGATTCAGGAATTTGAAGAGTGAGATGCAGAACATTTTTCGTAAGTTCTTGGAGATCAGAGGGGTGGATGATGAACTTGCTGAATTTTTGCATGAATATATGATGAACAAGCACAGATGCGAACTTATCCAATGGCTTGGAACTGTCAAGTCATTTGTGGAGATATAAATGGTATGTCTCAGTTCTGCCAAGGATTATAATTTGATGATGATCTATGAAATGATTTAATGTGATTTTTCGAGAAATGAATAAAGAGTAAAAAGTCTATTGTTTATTTTTTTCCCTTGGAAAAACCACTTCATAAATTTTGTGGAAACATAAATGGTGTGCCTTCAGCTTTGTCACTGTCCTGCTTTTGCCACCACGAAGCATGAATTATCAGAGATCTGCATATGGAGCTCAAGGGTTTTTTTTTTATGTTATGAGGGGATGAAAAAAGCTCAACTAACCCAATATCAAATTCTCCGGCGAGGGCGCAACAAGAACCTGATATATCGAGTTTTCTCTTTCAACTCGAGAAATTTCCCACGTAAGGATGCTCTATGATTTTCATTGAAATTCTAATTCTTCTTGGAACAAATCTTGAGTTATGGCAGGAACTCAGAGCTTGGTTGTGTGTTAGGTTAGTTGTCTTAGTCTAATAATATGCTTTCCCCATAGTTATTGTCTAAGCATCATAGTTTCCTTCTAATATTAATATTTTCATTTGAATTTAATCATTGGGTGAAATAATCAAATGGCTTAGTATTGAAACTAAGGTTATTTGTTGTATATATAATGTTGATTTTCTTTGCCTCATTCTTTCAGATCACTAAGGCCAAACAAAATTTACTTTCACTCAGATTTCATCATCAATAGGAATTAAATTTGTGGAGTCCCTCAATTTCTTAGTACAATATTGTCTGCTTTGGGTCGAAACATGCACAGTTTTGTTTTTGGAGTTAACCCAAAATGTGTTGTACTAAGTAATGAGGAGAATTCTACTTATAAACCATTTACTTTTCATTCTCTTAACTGATATGAGATTGTATGTCCACATTGATATAGATTGTGTCCACACAATTAACATAATCTTGGGTCATCTTTGTCTGCATAGGACATGTTCTCACAAAATTATCATGGAAAATTTAGGACATGTTGTCCTAAATGAGTTGTATTTTTTTTAATTTTAATTATTGGAAAGAGACAACACCTTGACATGTATAGAGAGAATGAGATTTAGTGTATCTTTTGGAGACCACCTATATGAAATGAATAGACGTGTGTGTCCCACAATTGGCTGTAACATATGTTGATGCTGCATTTGATTGTCACGTTACTACCACATCTTTCGTCTTTCTCAATTTAATTCGCCACCTTTTAAGATTTCGAATCTATTTATGCAAATTATTAATAGATTTTCAATTTAATGATACCAATAAAATCGGTGTGTAGAGACGACCGTTTTCAATCGAAATTCATATCTAACAGAATTTTGGGTTATCTTTTGTATTCACATGTACGGAATGAACTTCCGCACAATCAATCTCATCAAAGAGTGACAATAATTTGAGAAGCATTGCAAGAACAAATTCAAAATCATATATCATTCAATATATTCTACATAAGTATGATTATATATATCTTCGCATGTTAGGGCACTTGTCACGCATAATATTACAACAAAAGAAAACACGACACATTTGGAGTACAACCCATTTAGACAATGATAGTCGAGCTTTGAGGACCAATATTGAGACAATTACGTGTCATTTTTTTATAGGTTTAATTATTTGCACGAAAAAAAAGAAGAAAATTAGGTCAATAAATAAGTGACACGTGGATGATGTCACTTAAAAACATACGATATTTTATATGGCGACCTTAGATTTTGTCGGACTTGGGGAGGAAGATGTTGGAAAAATTGGCTGTAACCTCAGGAAGTAAACCGATTCTGACGTCAACGCCAAGATCATCATTAGGGTTTTGCAGAAAAAAGACAACTTCAGGAAGAGGAGGCATCACTGGCGAAGCATAAGCAGCTCCTCCATTGAAGAACTTTATATTATGAAAGGGCATTCTCGTCCAATCGGAAATCACTGTGAGTTCTTCTAGAGGAGGCAGCGACGATGAAGAAGAAGAAGAAGAAGAAGAAGAAAATTGAGGCCCTTGGTCGAGTCCTTGGATGTAAGCATTCACGTAGTCATTATCAATGGAGTTCTTTGCTTTTCTTATCTTGTCAACAATGGAGTTTAGGGTTTCTTCTTCCAACTGTTTTACTGGTAATGCCACTGAAGCAAGGACGTAGGCGTTTCCACTGAACCCTTTTGGCAATGGAGGTTTCATCTTCTTCCTCACGTCCACTGAAAATTGTAAGCACACTGTTTTTTCCTCGCTCACTGATAAAGCTTTAGTCCTCGCCTGTGATGAAAGTTAACTATTCGTTAAAATACTGAGGACGAAGCAGATGACAGAAGAACTCTGATTGATCTGTACACTGACTAGAATTAGGGTATGGTGGATTATCATAAAAGCTGGTGTAATTAAAGATGATTAAAGGAAATGATTCAGCAGGTCCATTGAAGAATTTACCTTCCATAGATTAGCAGCCAAAACATCAAAAGATGAACAAGGAATACTACTATTTTCCCCCGCAACTTTCTTCTTCAAATCTTGAATCATTGCACCATTCAGACGATAAGTTTTTAGAACATAATTCTTCCGATCAGTCTGGACACGCCCGTCTCCAGAAGCTTGCCTGATCATCTGGTAGAGATGATCTATGGCCGAAGCTTTTCTTCCTGATACTGGATTCTGAATATTAAGCAATTGCCCTCTTTCATGCACTGGTTTTTGAAGCTCACAGCCTTCCTTCCCCTCAAAAATGGCTGAATTTGAAGCCCATAAAGTTAAGAAATCATAAGCAGATGGACCGTCGAATAATGAATGACTTGTACCAGTGCCTATGGAGTAGCCTCCGCACCCAAACTTTGTCACCTGTAAACGCATGCTTGATTAAGTCCATCTTTCCTTCTTAAGCTTTGTCAGATTTAAATTACTTGAATTAAGTTCGATTAATTTAAGGCGAAAGCTTTGATGTTCCTCATCTACAATGAGTATGTTCTTCCCTGCTGTTTCTCTGTCGTTTGGCCTCAATATTATGAAGAAAACTCCTGCAAGAAATTGGCTGGCAATGGCGTAAGCTACCCTTTTGTCCTTATTCAAAAATATGCTTTTCTATATCCAGACAAACAATTAACATGATTAACCTACTTTTGGGCTGATTTTTTTACTGTTGGATTAGAAATTATACGTGTATCTTGGCCACTAAACCTTGTGAAATTAGAATTTTGTTTCATAATTTACGCAGATTAGAGAAACCATGGTTTAGACAAATATGAAAACCATGGATTCATTTGAGGTCACTATAATTAAATGAAATTTCCTCACCTGGGCAACAACCAAAGGCATTTCTGAAATTTGCCCATTGGAAACAGGTTTATAAACCAACTTCTCGAAGAATTCATTATACACAGAGAGGTCTTCAAGCTCAGAAATCGTAACTTGAGTAACTGCTTCGACTACAATTGCACCGCCATTGTTGCACCAGAGGTTGAGCTTCCCATCACTTTGGCCGAGTCTTAACCTACCTGCAGCTGGGTAGTACGCCTCCAGTGTCTCCTCCAAACCAGATTTCAAACTGGTAAAAACCGAATCCAGATTTGAATTTTGGCTGGACAGAGGTTGATTGTAAAACAAGACCAAGAACATGGGCAAGGGACACTGTCTGTCCAAATTCGAGAGCTCCAGCACTGTCTGAGGATCCACAGTTTTTGGGAAGACAGAGATTGTTTTTGTGATGGAAACAGTAGGAAGATTTTCTCCTTGAGTGGTCATAATATTCTTTTCCTAGAAATTTGGTGTTTGGCAGGTGAGAAAAAAGAGAAGGGAAGAGGTGGTAATTATAAAGGAGAACCTAGGAGACAAATAACATGTTTTTTATTGATTAATTTAAGGTTAGAAATGGATCTTAGAAATGCATGGTTCTGTTACATGTTCATATTCTGGCTTTTTTGGATGGAAAAATTTAGGCTTCTGTATAATAATATCATAGCATCCATTGGTGAGCAGCTTTAATGAACCTGGTCTGCCCAACAATTTTATTTGTTTGGAAAATCAGAAACTCACTCATAACCAAACCCAACACACTCAAGACTCTAGAACCCTAATCCCAGCTGTGATCATTGGGGCCACGAGTTCATCTTGGCGGGACCCTGAAGTTCAGACACCGCAAATCCAATCGGCAAGTCTTGGTTCAAAATGGGCCATCTGATTTGGAGATAGGCTTTTTGATTGGTTTTTTGCTGGTGATTTGTGGAGCATCTGTAGACTGTGAAGGAGAATTGCGCCTCTGCCAATTGACCATTGTTGTACCTCAACAAGTACAAACTAGCATATAGACAATAGCAAACACTGCAGATAAATGCATGCAAGTCCAAAAAAGTGGAAGATGTTCATTATTTCTCAGAAAACTGCTGGTTTTGGTTGAAGGAGATTAAAAAAGTGATGGATCAGCGAGTTTTAGCTTCAAGTGAGTCTTAATCTTTGCCCCACCGAAAGGTTAGACTAGATTCAAGTTCCAAAAAGCTGCGAAGAACGATAGTGGGTATACGGCTTGATTAGCTACTTCCTTTATAGACTGATTGAATTGTTGAAATTTGGTAAAAGTACAAAGCTTTGTTTGCATTCTAACGAAAGCAAGAAGCTTTTGATGAGATTTCAAAATATACACTAGAAAGTAGGAGAGAGAGAGAGAGAGAGAGAGAGAGAGAGAGAGAGAGAGAGAGAGAGAGAGAGAGAGAGATGCCCAGTGTGTTGAAATAGCTTTAGTTTGCTTGTTAAGATCAAATACAGACTTGAAAAAACAAAGTGGGGGAGAAAGAGAAGCGACAAAGTAAGCAAAGGACAACTTGCTTTTGCTCGATTCATTAAAAAACAAAAAAAGTAAGCTTTTTGATTGGAGCAACGGTGAGATGTAGGGTTAAACTTGCTGGAAAAACAGGTAGACACTGGAGATGTCTCTCAGTAAGAGAGAGAGAGAGAGAGAGAGAGAGAGAGAGTTGGTGTTTGGATCAGAGCAAGCGTGGATATGAAGACGACACCGAGAGTGGTCTCTTCATGTCTCCAACTTACCAAGCAATTGCCTTATTTCCTGGCTCATACTTTTGCTCTGTTCATTACACACCTCTTTCTCTCACCTCCATCCCTCTGTCAATCTCTCTCTAACATTCTCTGCAAACGAAAACAATTATTGGGTCCTTTATACTTTTTCAACCACTTCTCCAATTGCTCAACTCAAACGCCCTTTAAACATCAACCGTATTTTTTTCTTTTACGCATTAGAATTTCTTCGACAAGATAATAGTAGAAATCAAAAAGAAACACAACTGGTAAAAGTTGAAGAAGAGGGGGGCTAAATCCCATGAAATAAAAAAGGGGAAAATCCCATAAAGTTAGAGATTTTCTTTCGTCCAAATTGCCTTCCAAATTACTAGCATAAAGCTCAACAAGATGAACGTTTGTCTCAATCCATTACCCCTAATAATTTCTGGGCAAATTGAGTTCTCATCGTTAAAACAAATACGAGAAAATAAAAAAAAATCGTTTAAGTTTAGGTTCTTTCAAGCTACTCAAAATTACACATGGCAACTCGCCTTGTGAAGACAAAGATAACCCAAAAGAAAGTTTGACTCATACCAATTTCATGTCCCTTAGAAGAGTAAAAAATACATAGTTTATAACTAAAGCTTTTCTCAGCAACTAGTACAATATACTTTTGACTAAATTCAAGAACAAAGTCAAGTAAATTTTAACCTAAAATAGATAATATTGTAACAGGAGGATTAAGAATATTACATTGCGTATGTTGGATGTATGTTGGGGAGATGTTTGGAACAAAATCAGCCAATTCCAATGCAGACAGCCTAATTTGGTGTATCAAAAACCAAAACATAAACAAGGTCAAAATCCTCTATTGGTAGGAATTAAATGTTCTTTCGTTAGTGAACAATAATGGAATTTTACATGGAATGAGGGAGAAATAACAGCTCTTCTAACGTTAGAAAAACTTAGGGTAGTGTATTTTGTTTACCATTAATCATCATCCAAGATGATCACCCCTGAACTCAATTTCTCTAGGCTTCCAATCTCCAAAGCTTCATTCTTCTTTCCATCTTCTTCCATTTCACTAATTTCATCTAGAACTATCGGCTCTGGCTGAGCAGGTGCAGGAGATGCTTCTGCAGAAGCTGGAGTGGAGGTAGATATTTTGCTTTCCTCTTCTTCTGGGTCGCTCTCCATTTGCGTTGACTCGTCTTTTTCTTTTTGGGCTTCGGCATTCTTTTCGGCGTCTGCCATTTCTATGTCCACAGGAGCTTGCTTCCCTTCATCTTGATTGGTGAACGATGCTGGCAATTTTGTGTTATCGTCGTTGTTTGGTGACTCGATTTGTTTTTGCTGACCTGAACTTGATGTCAAATGGGTAGAATTTGATTTCAGTTCGGACAAAGGAGATAGAATTTGGCTAATGTTTTCACAAATTGTTTCCAGAGGACGAAGAGTCTTTTTCAAATTGGGATTCGATGATGAGTCCCCCCCCTTCGAAGATTCCTCCAAAACATTACACATCTGCAAAGAAAAAAGATATGTCAACCCAAAAAGAACACAGTCAGTGGGCTCTGAAATCTGTCTCATTAACATCACAATAGAATTTTGTCACCTCATTATAAAGACTGCCCAATTCCAGTTTATCAGAATTGTCATCACAAGCAGCGGAGGAAATTTCTTCTGAAGCTGCGAAGGAATAAAAGTATCAATAAATCATTATCCCATGATGCCAAGACATTACGATCGTTTTTCCTCGTTCAGACTCCCTCCGACTAGCCCCAAATCAATGTAAGTACATAAAATAAGCAATCTTATAACTATTCTCCAGCAAGGCATACAAATAGACTAACCAATTGGTTCCATCTGAGGCAATTGATCCATCTTTGGAATATCATTCCCTATGGATCTGGAATTAGACAAATTTGCGGCCTTAGATTCAGTCTCAATCTCTTCAATTGGAATCTCATCTGGTTTGGAGTCACCCTGAAAGAACAAAAAAAAAGGATAAAAAAAGACCTGAATCCTAAATGATAACAGGAGCATCATAGTTCAATCTCCAAACAACTGATAACCGTAATAGCATTGCAACCTCCTCTAAGAATCAGGCAAAGTGAAGCGTAGTACTCACGAAGTATTCTTTTTGGTACTCTGCATTGAGGCCTTTTTCCAAGAGAAGTACCCTTTTCTTGATAAACTCCACCTGTCTTCTCTGCATATCTCTAAATCGATACAACACAGAAGAATCAGCTGTTCCTTGTGGAACATCACCGGCTCCTTCATTACTGCAACCATTTTCCTTAGATTCGTTTGCTGAAGAGTAGATATTAGCTGCGCTGCCACCATTATGTGCTTGGGATAAACCTTGTCCAGGAACAGAGAGATTTATGAAGGGGAGATTCAACTCTTGACAAATGACTTCCTGAATTCTCAACTCTTTATCATCAATAATAGCTTGCCATCTACCATAACCATGTCTGAATAATCAAGAAATTCAAATACATGTTAATGTCAGCAATAATTTGAGTCAAGAAATTAAATCTTGCCATTAACTGACGACCCAAAATAATCTGGTCAGGCGGTGTGATTAATAAATAGTTGATTCAAGTTACCCTTTTAATATGGAATATCTTTCTACAAAGATATTGTTTTGACTTTTCTTGCAACTTTTTGCTTTTAATACAAAGTTTTTTTATAAAAATAAATAAATAAATAGGCACAAATCAGGTAACCAGTGACAAAGCCATACTTCAGTACAGTGTGCAATAATAATTTGTCATGCTCCTCTTTCCAATGTTTTCCACCTTTCAATCCTGGATAGCGTGACACAATGTCATCTGGAAAATGGGGAGCACTCGGATTTTCCAAAGCATACTTTACCTGTAATATACAATGGAAGATCTTATAAATTGATTTCACATTTTGAAGATGAGTAATAATTAATATCAACTCTACAAATAGCAAAAGTACACTGCAAAGATGATTGACTATTACCCAAGATGAAGAAAGATCCAAGAGTCTTTCACCTTACTTGGTAATTTGTAATTACTTAAGATGCAACATGTACTAAGCATCTTCATCAAATACGCTCAAATATTAACATTCAAGTTGATATCCAATCCAGCCTACTAATTCTTAACGATGTTTAGAAACTTGATTGAATTAAAAATCATAGGTTTAGACTTGTATGGTTGACCATAAAGGCAAAATAATTTAGATGTTGAAACCTATCTTTCTATATTTAGACGTGTAAGGAATCAGTCCCCCTGTAGCAATTGACTTCCAATGAAAAGACCGGAAAGACAACCTCTTCCCAATTGAAACAGACTCAATATGTGCTCCAAACCATACATGATGAAACGGACATAAGACATCAGTCCTCACTATGAAATTAACTTCACTTACTTTATCTCTGATCAGAAGTAAAACTGCAATCCTGACTAATACATCTTGAATTCTAAGTCCTTCTTTGGGAACACCATCTGCATTGGATTTCGAAAATAATTACAAAAATTCAGAAGCAGGTGAAATTTAGAAGCAGAAATAGGAACATAAAGGTTCCTTCACCTGAAAAGTTGGGAGATTCTGTTACATCTTCAGCAATATGAGACAAGAAGAGAGTTCCATAACTGAAGAAGAAATGATTATATCAATACATCCACCAACTAAAATAAATCAGAATATTTTATTAAAAAATATAATGCCAGTGATGTGGCAACTATCACTGTTTAAAATGATTTTTAACGATCATATAGTCCTCTTAATATTCTCATTAAGTACTTTGATGATACAATTAGTTAACGTCTGACAAGACACTCTACATATAGCCAATGTAAAAAATCAGTAACAACATCAATCTACGAATGAAAAATTCTACAAAATAGCCTATATAAAGTCGGTAGCAGGGTTGATCATTATTACATTTAATGTTTTCAACAAATTCAATTCAAGATAAACATCTGTTCAAACCATATGAAAAAGTCATGACGGGTGGGATTCAGGAACTATAATGTATGCATACAGGTCATTTGACGGCAAACATATATTTCCACTTCTTAATGAGAAGAACCCTTAAATTATTGCCAGTGGCATTATCAATGTAAAAGTTGCTGGCAAGTGAAGTACTACAAGGTCTAAAATACTATAAAAATTTGTATCAGTCATCAATTATTACTCTTTTATTTCTTCATATGTCTTCTGCTTCATGCGAGAAGTAAACTCTTTCCAATCAAAATCTCCTACACCAAACCTGCAATATGATCCAGAAAAACTAATTGATACTTTAAAAATCATCTGTTATGTAATGCACATGTGAGCCACCGCCTTTGCGTACTGTGAAAGAGAAACAAAAAGTGAAGAATAATCTTTTATAATCCGCGTGGGGAGCGCATAGACACATATATGACAATAAAAACCTCATTAAAATTTGGACGAATGCAGCTCTTTGATTTTGATTAAATCCAAGAACTCTGAAAGATCTTCCTTCCCCTTCCATCAAAGGAAGTGGCTCTGTACTATCCACTGTGAAAGAAATAATGCAATTCAGTTAATCAAATACTGCGAAAATGATTATACTTACTCAAAAAAGGCAAATTTATGTAAAGTATACAGCGCTGTTTCTTTCGATTAGCCCTTCTTCCCAGAGGAGCTCCGTGTGCAATTGGTTCACCATCAATCAGGTCAGCTTCATAGTTATCATCCTCACCATCTGAGCTTATATCTTCCAAGCCAGCAAGGTCATCTTCTTCAACAGATACCATCTGTGTCGATCAGAAGCACAAAATCATCAAACCTCCAAGAACAATATGAGTTCAACTGTATTTTAATTCAAGTAAGTAATGCTAGTATATTAGTCAAGAAGTTTAAATGCATCATCCAGATATATTACTGAGATTTTTCAAGAAAGACAGCAGTCTTTAGTCTGTAGCAGTTTAAACACCCTTCCTACAGCACCATCATAAAAATATTGCACTTTGAAACAAAAGCGAAAATAACAATAGTAGTAAAAGAGTCAATAGTGGTTACAATTATATCAAATCACAAAGTTAATCTATATTACACCTGCTTTCTGCTCCTCTTTCCTTTTCCCAACGCATTAAATTCTTCTACTTTATGCACTTCATATTTGTCCTTCAATAGTTCTTCCCAATAACTAGATCTCTCTGAATTGCTTATAACAGGTTTATTTCGGGCCTCTTCTGCTGCCTTCACTTCATCAATATATTCAAAGTTCGCTACCTAAAATCATTTATGGTATCATCAATACAAATTTGAAATTTGAAAATAGTAGCATCATCTGAGGCGAAGGAGGTATTAAATCAAGATATGAAACAATAACATCGCTTAAACAAATATACGGGTCATTAGCATGCTATGTATTTTTTAGTTAAATTTCTTCACCCCCATAGGATCGTCACCACTGCTCCCCACAGATGCCAACAATTCCTGATGAGATGAAACCAGCATTCCTTTCTCACGCAACTCAATCAAAAAAGTGAACCCCAACAACACAAGGTCACATAGAAATGGCATAATTCTTTATAAAAGAAGAAAATGTTTAACAAGGGAGCTCCCTATGTTATTCAACTATGTTGTAATACAAGTGCAAAATTTAACGGTAGAATCAAATATAAAATCTAAGCTCAAGCGTAAGTTTGGCAATGATATTTAAAATTGAATAAACCTTAAAGGCCTTGAGGAATCCATCATCCTCTTCATCATCCAAGGTTGTCTCTTCAACGCCAACTTGTTCGCGATCAAGCAATCTAAAGAATGAACAACATTAGAAACAATCTTCCGTCGTACAGATGATATGGTTCACATTTGTTGAAGCAGCAAAAAAGATCACCTATCAATCGCAGCATCATCATAATGAATTTGGCGAGACTTCCCTGCTTCATCATTCTCATCAGCGAATAATTCCTTTGACCCATACCTTATAATGTCATCTAACTCTTCCTGAAACAATGTAACATAATTTTTTTTTCATCATCTATTGTAAAATGTATATGTTTATAATTTTTGTTGAACAATGCAAATCAAACAAGCTTGCAAAGAAAATGTTTCAATCTGAACACCTAATTCGTCATTCAAAACATGTTTAGATCTTCAAAATTAAAATAGCAATGCAGCTAGAGAACTAATTTTCCTTCTCTAGAAACATTTTACAACTATTCAATAAGATAAAAAAGATTTACCTGATTTATATTTTGAGCCTTTAGTCTTCCAACTACCAAATGCTCTAACACCATCTTCTTCTTTGTCATTTGCATCATCCTTTCTTCAATGGTTCCTCGTGTGACAAGTCTAAAAATCATTACCTGGAATATTAAACCATTCTAAAATGTCAAAACAACCAAACAAGCCACTCTATCATGTCAAAATAACCAAAGACAGTTTTAAGTTAAGTAAAATATTAATAAAGAAGATTCACAAACTTTATTAGTCTGGCCGAGTCGATGAGCTCTAGCCATAGCTTGTAAATCAGCATGGGGATTCCAGTCACTGTATGAAGTGGGATAAATAAATTAAAAGAAATAGAAATATTAAAAAGTGTTTAAGAAATATATGAACAAAATTTAAGGAAAAAAAATTCATAATTTAAATTTAAGAAACTATCTACACTTTCTTCCACGTTATTAGCTTA
This sequence comes from Begonia loranthoides, assembly GCA_022433065.1. Taxonomy (NCBI): domain Eukaryota; kingdom Viridiplantae; phylum Streptophyta; class Magnoliopsida; order Cucurbitales; family Begoniaceae; genus Begonia; species Begonia loranthoides. The sequence continues at coordinate 28,379,689 of CM039479.1, read as the reverse complement.
GCTATTTGAGCAAAGCAGCGTGTAGTAGTCACTCATTAAAAAATCTAAACCACTGTGAATCATATTATAAATGGCATGTAGAGCTATATGAAACAACATGAAAAAAAAACAACTGGCAAGATGAAAATAAAATTGCATACATCAAGAGTTAAAGCACGTACTTAAATCACTCATTGCAGATCATTGTTGAAAAATATTATGTTAATATAAAATCTGTGGGATGAAAATGGATAAACATAATCAAAATATTTCCTTACATCTCCAATTCATATTTCTACTAGTGGATTTCTTTCGATAGAGATCATATACCCATATTGTTTCCTTAATCCTTATTTTGACCACAATGAAGATGTCTAATAATAATTTATCAGAAAAGAAGTAACAGTTATAACTTTTCTTAACTAACTTTCTAAGACTTTTTGTACTTTACAATTGTTCCTACTCTTTGCTTAAATGTATTGGGAGGATAAACTAACATCAACAATAACACGACAAAATTATTTTGCAAAGTTCCTCCCTTCCATCTAAAACTAACCTACTAACACATCACACGGTATAATATCATCAAACCACAAGCATTCCCAAAGTTCATAAACATTGTGAACTTTAATACCAATTTTTTACTATCAGAAATATTAACACTGAGAGGACAAAAATGTTTTAACCATAAAATTACTGATATAATACTCAGTCACATCACTGAAGCTTCAATAGCTTTGACTGGCAGACAAACCCATATATTATTTTGCAAAGTTCCTCCCTTCCATCTAAAACTAACCTACTAACACATCACACAGTATAATATCATCAAACCACTAGCATTCCCAAAGTTCATAATCATTGTGAACTTTAATACCAATTTTTTACTATCAGAAATATTAACACTGAGAGAACAAAAATGTTTTAACCATAAAATTACTGATATAATACTCAGTCACATCACTGAAGCTCCAATAGCTTTGACTGGAAGACAAACCCATATATTGAGTTATTAAAAATCACCTATCATATATGATAACTGTGTCGGCAGTAGCAAGGTTTATTCCCAAGCCCCCGGCTCTAGTAGAGAGAAGAAAGCAAAAGCGGGAAGAATTTTTAGCATTGAATCGATCTATCCGAATTTGTCTTTCAGCACCTCCAACCTTTCCATCAATCCGCTCATACTGCCATTTCTGCCACCAGCAAGTAATAGAGTTGTAGTAAATTTATCAGTGCATAATGACTTTCATTTTTTGTCAGGCAAATACATACTACCACTATCAATTGTGTCTGCAAAAGATAGTACAGAGAAAATAAAAACAGGGGGTGGCAGAATATCTACAACAAAACCTTGTAAGTACAGTAATCTTCAAGCAAGTCAAGCATGTGCTGAAATTGCGAATATATAAGAACTCTATGCCCTTGTTCTCTAAGTCTGACCATCATCTTATCCAACAATTGCAACTTTCCAGAGGTTTCCAAGAGCTGTCTGCAAATTAATATATATTTTTAAAATATAGAAGCTAAAGCACATTGAAATTCAAGAACACATCAGCTCAGAAAAGTGCAACGACATAATAAAAGATTTACTTAAAAGATTCATTGGGATCTTCTATGTCTGGCTCAACTCCTTCTAACATATAAGCATGACAACATAGTTTCCGCAGTTCCATAACCACATTGATGAGAGAAATCTGGCATAAGTTAATCACAATGCCCCGTCAGGTCCAAGTAATACTGGAGGAAAAAAAGGAAATAAATTCCAATGAACATCCCACTTACTTGCGCGCCACCACGCCTAGTTAGTATCTGATAATTACGAGTTAAAATAGCTTTGTAGTATTCTTTCTGCTTGCCACTTAAGTCAACACGTAAAATGAGCTCTTTTTTAGGAGGTAGGTCCTTCATGACGTCTTTCTTGACTCCTAAATAATGTTACAATAGAGATCATATTTTTAAATTTCAAAATACATAGAACAGCTAGCAGATACCCAAAAACCTATTTGTGTCAGTTGTGTACCACAAATAACAAGGTACAAAAGAAAAGTTAACTCTTTCAATGACCAAAATAATAAAATTCCTTAATATCAAATGATTGCATTCTTGTCTATGTTAACTAATGAATAAATTCAAATGCAACATCAGCCAAGAAGGATTACAGAGAGCTCAAAGAACCTTGACCATGAAGCAATGCCATGGAATGCACTTGTCTAGTCTTTAAAAAATATATTAACAATAAACTGATAAAGTTGAAGTATTTTGGTTCCCCATTTGCCTCTTGAGAGAATCAAGCACAGAACATAAATTGATCATCAATTCTAAATTTAACATCAGACCAAGGAGGATTACATAGAAATCAATTTGAATTTTTGAAAACTCGTTGATCAAGTATTGCCATGGAACAGACTTGTCTAGTCCTCCAAGTAATTCTTGTAGCATACTGAGAGAATGATTTTGGCTCCCCATTTCTCTCAAAAAAAAAAGCTCACGTGCAGTGTGAGAAAAAGAAAAAAACCTCATCAGTGCCAACTTTTTAGAAACATCTCCCAAGTCAACTTCACTAATACTTTAATTTATTGCAACTTCTAAGATGAAATTAACCTAACATTATGAAAAAGTTGGTTCTCGATTAGCTACAAAAATAGGGGTTCCAAAAAGACTAATGATAAGTATAAAAAATTATGATAGATATAAACTCATCGGAAAATTTCACTAAGCATACATGCCAATGAAATAAAGAAAGAAATAATACAATGGATAAGGTGCTCAAGCTCGTTAATGTCAGCTATCTACATTTAAAATTCACATACAATTGCTTTATCTTCTTACCAACAGCATTAAATAGGTCATAAACTCGTGATGAAAAACAACTTTTGCTAGCGTGCAATGTCTTTGCCCCATATTTACAGCATCCATAAAACATATTATGAGAACATTTTTATCATCGAAATAAGTAAGTTTGAGAATTATACTTCTCAGGAGATGAGGAGCCAACATTTTATGAAGCCTTGAGATCTGCTCTTCTTGATTAATATCCTTATACTCGTCCTGGAACTCCTCTAAACTTCCAAACTGCAAGCAGTTTACATTACACAAATACTATCATATGATCTATGCAGAATTAACAGTCTAGTTTTGATAGAATTGTGTTTCAACTAACCTTTCCAGCATCAAGGAAGTGCATGAGCATAAAAAGTTCATCCAAATTGTTCTGGAAATGTAAAAGATAAGTTATAGATAAATCCATACAATTTAAATAGGAACCCCAGCCTTTTCTAAATGCTGCAGTAAGCAACACACGGAGAACGTCAAATCAAAATACGTATATTCATAGCTGAAAATAAATATTTAAAAATAATTCAGCTATTGAATAAACTGTGGCAAAGAAATCTGATATTTCAAAAACTAGATCGAGAGAGTTTAACATTAAAGGAGAAACCGAAGTCAATGCCCTTATATGTTTGTGAATAATGGGGAAAATATATCTTGTTTTTGCAGATCATTGTTTTTTATCAGTAGTCAAAAACTATATTACTCCAAAAAAATACATACAGCTGGGTGCATATGAAGGAAAAAACCGAACCACGGTTTTTCCACCAAAATCTTCAAAAAATTTAGTCTAACCTCACAAAATAACGTTCACTACAAAAAAAAACTTGCAACATAATGTTTTAAACTGTCTATTCCCTGTCTAGATAGTAATCAACAATCACGCCTTCAACGAGGTCATATCACACCTAGGCCAGTGAAGGTTTATGTAAAAGCTGATTTAAAAAAGATGCATTTACTATGGTCAGGAAAACATATACTATCACTAAGGATCCCATTGACACAGCATTTGGTATCAAAATCCCATCACTTTACTATCATCAGACGAACTACCAAGACAACTACACTGCAACAGTTACAAGTGCGGCAAAAAAATTAGAAACAGGATCAATTCCTCAGCAATTTCATGCCCATTATTGTTTGTGACACTACTAAGACAACAATTAAACTGAAACAAAATGCATTTTATAATGTTGGCAGTGTATAAGATTCTCTAAATATGAGTATAATCAGCCATCAACCTGCAGTGGAGTTCCAGTCAAGAGCACACGATGGCTACTTGAGAACTGCTTCAATGAAGAAAACAATTTTGAGTCTTTATTCTTAAGACGATGACCTTCATCAACAATCTGTGCAAAAATATCACATTCAGAGAGATTCACACATTTGGAACAAACCATGTAGACATCTAAAATACAGTATTACCATGCACTCCCATCTTATTGGCTTCAGTGTTGCCGCATCAAAATTAATCATTTCATATGACGTTAGCAAAACATCAAATTTGATTCTCTCTTGTTTGCTCTCGTGAACAACTTGACCCAACTTCTTTTTCTTTATCTTCTTATGATTTTTTGGAAAATAAAATTCATATTCCCTTATAACAGCACGAGCTTGGGAAGAGCCAACATACATAACCTGAAACAAGCAAATTTCATTTAACCCCCACTACGAGACTGTAAGCAAAGATTAATAAAAAATCCATAGTACTCACAACATTCATTTGGGGAGCCCATGTGGCAAATTCACGTTCCCAATTTCGCAGAGTGGAAAGTGGAGCAATCACCAAATGTGGGAAAACACTCTTTTCAAAAAGAGCAGCCAAAAAAGCAATACTTTGTATTGTTTTTCCTGCAACCATATAAATTCAGAAATAAATTGAAACCCTTTCAACTACTAACATGGAGTCAAGTGGGAAGGGGAAGGGGAAGGGGAAGAGAGAGAGAGAGAGAAAGTATAAACAAGAATTACCTAGCCCCATTTCATCAGCAAGTATCACATGGGTTTGGTTCAACCAAGAAAAGCGCAAGAAATTTAACCCTTCAAGCTGATAAGGATGTAGTGTACCTTCATTTAGCAGTTTCACAACACTGAACTCAGGGATTTATGATGATCAAACTCAAGTAAATAAATAAATATTATTGACAAAAATTATCCCAGATTAAACTGACAAGTTAAACAGCAAAATGATGTACCTCGAAGAAAATCAGGACTATGTTCATATTGCTGAAAGTCTTTCTGCTGCTTTTTTGCTTCAATAATATCTTTAAAGCTGCCTCTTTGCTTACTAGAAGACAGTTTGCGGGACTTGGAGTGTATACTGTTGAATTTATCTATTTCTGGTTGAAATGCAGAAATGTCGGAATCAAATTCCCAATAGCATTCATCATAAGAAAGTTCTTTCCACTTCACAAGATATTCCTTGTCATTTTCGTCTCCCCTGTAATATTGAAAATGCACCATCCATCCAAAATCAGCTTCTATCCAACATTTAAGTAATAAAGTACAAGAAAAGAAAAGTAGTATTTATGAGATGTTGGAAGGGAACCAAATAATGAAAAAGAGGATCCATGCATCAGTTGAAGAAAATTCGTCGTCGACAACAAAATATTTGTAATACTAAGCTAAAAGAAGGACCAAACATATTTTTCTTTCTTTATTTATTTATAGAGGTAAAATAAGGAAATATTAAAGAACTCTATACAACGGGCAAAAGGAACAAAAAAAAATGAAGACAGTGTACTTTCTCAAGGATTGCCCTTCCAAATTTTAAGGCATTTTTTGAAAATCAAACACAATTGTTCGTTAGATAGACCTGCAAGCAAGTATCCGATCTACGGTAGTCCATTCAGGTCGAATAGCCACAAAATCTTCTTCTGCATTGTTGTGAGATGCCATTTGACGATTAAAATTGTTAAATTTAGTCTTCAGACGAGGATGTGTCTTGAACGCTTTTATGAATTCTTTCTCCAGCACCCTGATCAACAATAGTAGAATTGAAAAGGCTAGGCATGAAAAGGAATAGGTAGAAGGCAGACCAATAATTCTATGAACAAAATAAATGAAAAGCTATCCTATACCACATAACCAAGATATTTTAACTACAAAAATACCACTGTTAAACAACTCAATAACAATTCAAAATATTAAACAACTCAATAACAAATCAAAAAATTACGCTCCATGGACAAAGTTTAAATATTTAGACTGCACATGAAACATTAGTTAACCAAAAATCACCATGAGCAATGCAGATAAGATAATCCCTTCCATTTTACAAGATATTGTTTCACAAAAATTTGCTTCATTCCAAGCTTTGATGCATCACTATCACCAGCTAAAGTAGGACGCATTTCACAATCTAGTATCTTCTCTATATCATTTAAAGGGCTAATCTGCAAACATAAAAATTTAATTGTTAGGTACCACAGACTCAATATTTTCAGTAAAAGTATAAATATTCCACATGGAGTCATACACATTCAGGGCACCTCCACTTGTCAGGAAGAGGAGTTTTCATAGGAGGAAGAACACACTTAGGATGGTAAGAGTACGTGCATGTTTGACAGCTGTGAAGACTCCCACTTTCTCCACAGGCTTGGCAAGAATCTTCTTTCTATGGCAAAAAATAGTAAAAATAACGATCATGTATTACATATATAAATATACATACAAATCAGAATGCCACCCCTTCACAATAGACAAAGAAGAGAATTAAGAAAAATATCATTCAAAAGAAAGCTCTATCATATCCCAATCAATCATTCAGGCTTCACTTACTTGTTATCCAACAATTTCATAATCACCTAGACAAAGCTAATACTGGTGTTTAAAACATATCATCCTCCATTTAAGAGCTAGGCAATCAGTAATTCAATTCATAACCATTTGATATACAAATCAGAGACATAAATATCAATTAAAGCAGCATAAACATTACTGGAAAAAACTTAGTCCATATCAACAAGAAAGCTAGCAAAGTAGAAAACAAACCGCATCACTCCTCACTAGTCTTTCAAAGTTCTCCACATCAATTCTAGGTTTGCCAAGTTTATCATCAATATCATCATCTGATTCATCAAGATTGTAAATTGGCCTTCGTTCTGATCTAACCCGGAGTCTCTCAACCAGACTACTCATATTCTGCATGGGAAACAAACTAAATTTTATCAGAGAGAAGAGGAATAATCTGTAAATCACATTGCAGATAATACCACTATTAGCCTTTTTTTCTTAAAAAGCATATGAGCTAAAAATGCACACCATCAAAGCATAGCTCATATCAGCTTTGAAGAAGCTTGTGTACCAGGGTAAGTGTCTTTTATTATTGTATATCAAATTAAAGTGAGATAGGGAACTCAGAAACTCAGAATTAAGATCTTATACACACGTAGAGATATCATTAAAGTAGAAAAACGAGCATGCACCCACTGTTTATTGGAATCAATCAGAGAAGTAAATTTCCGAAGCAAATTCCAGAATATTAACTAAGGGAACTCTCGTGTCAATTTGCAGGTATACGGCAACAGTGTCCAACAGAAAAGAAATTCCGCGCCAAAAAAAGAGAGGACAGAACGAAAAAGGAACGGACCGAAACTCTAGCCAAACGGCACTAAATCTAATTCCAAGGCGAAAGCAGAAAATTAAAGCGCAACTACGCTGAACTACTCTACTAACAAGGAATTCACAGGAAGAAAGTATCCAGACCTCTTAAAATCTAGTATTTCATAAGTTAAGACCATTCATCCCTCCAAAAACCTAAAATGGAAAAAAAGCAATGGGGGCACACATAGAGGAGAAAGAGAAATTAATCGACCATTTATGATTGCTGGTAAAGTAATTAACAACGAGAATCTCAGACCAGTACGCGAGCAACACCATTCACGTCATAAAGAAAGTACACGACAAAGTACTCACCGGAGAGCGCAGATCGAAACCCGCCGTGACGGAGAACCGGAGTTCGGAGCGGGTTAGAATTTAGCAAGACGGAACCAATAAAAAAGCCGTTGAACAGAGAGAGAGAGAGAGAGAGAGAGAGGTATTTATCTTGCCCGTAACGGGAGTTTAGATACAAGTACCTGATCTGATCATCCAAGGGGATTGTAAGACAAAGAACATTAATGCGTCACACCCGATTATTCACTCTGGAACGCCACGTCGTCAATCACAAATGTACAGTTACAATGGGCAGTATTAATTATTAATTATTAATTATTCAATATTATACTTTCTGACCTGTAAAAAGTTGCTCCCCCAAGAAGCCAAGAACCACTTTCAAGTTCAATTAATATGGTCCTAGTCGATAGAATTATTATTAGTGAAAATCACGTGGCTGTTATAATTTTGACGTGATGGGTCTGTTCAACACTCCTTTTTATGTGCTTTTCTTTTGCATCCCTAATTATCACAGATTGTCGTGTAATTTTGATGAATTAGTGGCAGCTTTCGTCCATTAATCAAGTCTCAGTGTTAATTTTTGGATTAAAGCTTGATTAGGCATGGGTTATGGGTTAATTATTATTTATTACGTTTAATATTTAGCAAAAATCCAAAAAATGAAAAGTGAAAAAGCTGCCACGTGACAATATTCCTTTAAAACGTTTGGATTATAAAATTTCGTGCGTAGTCGGATGGTCAAACCATACTGCAGTGGCCAGTGGGGAACGGTGAAGAGCGAGCTGCTATAAATGATCGCTACGACGAGACGACGACGATGACGATTCTTGTTCGAATATCAAAACCCTCGGCAGTTTTTGTGCTGATTTGTTTTCTCGCTATGTAGTTTCTGTCACTGATTCCGAAGGTATGGCTAAATTCTTTCGTAGCGTCGGTGGATCTTTAGTTCTACACCGTTCCCAACGCCACTCCCGCCTTTCCGCGGCTGCATTTCGCCGCAAGATTTTTTCCGCCGTCACCTGCGGTGGTGGCACCTGGCGTCGCCGCTACCGCTGCGGCGAAAGTGTTGATGCTACTGACTGCATTATCAGAGATTTTGAAGAGAAACAACCGGCGAAGACCAACAGGCGGAGTTCGAACCCCGCGAAGCTCTTGGATCTTCTCCGTTTGTCAGAGTCACTGGAATCCGGAGTTGATGTCGAGCCGAAGAAGAAGGAAGAGGCATTGGAGGAGTTGAAGTGCATGGGGAAGGCTCTGATGAGTGAGGATTCGGCTGAGAGAAGAGTAGCTGCGAGCAAAGTGAGGTTCCTCACGAAGGACGATCCAGAAGCTAGAAAAACGTTGGCAATGCTCGGAGCAATACCTCCTTTAGTTGGAATGCTTGATTTGGAAGACAATGAGTCTCTACTGGCTTCGCTCTATGCTTTGCTCAACCTTGGGATTGGAAACGAAGAGTGAGTGTTTCGTTTTCTTTTTACTTTTTCCTATTTTCGGCCATATTTGCTCTGTAAGTTGATAAAGTTCGTCATCCTTTTTTCTGTGTGAACACTCACGCTGCATTACCTCGCTACTCTCTCAATTCGTTGGGCTCCTTCGGATTTTATAAAATTTTCAAAAACTTCTTGTCTTGACAAACTTCCTCCTGGAACTGAACATTTCTTTTACAGGAATAAGGCGGCCATTGTTAAGGCAGGCGCTGTTCACAAAATGCTCAATCTCGTTGGGTCTGATAAAGCTCTAGAACCATCATTTTCAGAAGCAGTAGCAGTGAATTTCCTCGGCTTGAGCGCGTTGGACTCCAATAAACCAGTTATTGGATCATCCGGCGCGATCCCATTCTTGGTAAAGAACCTTCAAAGCTTTCGCAGAAGTAAATCTCAAGCCAAACAAGACGCTCTTCGTGCCCTATACAATCTCTCAATTTTCCCTCCAAATGTTTCTATTATCTTAAAAACCAGTTTGATTCCATTTTTACTCAATGCATTGGGAGACATGGAGGTAAGCGATCGGATTCTGGCGATTCTGAGTAATGTGGTTGCTACCCCTGAAGGACGAAAGGCAATCAATAGAACCCCTGATTCGCTGCTAATACTGGTTGATGTTTTAAATTGGACTGATTCGCCTGGATGCCAAGAGAAGGCTGCCTACATTTTAATGATAATGGCACACAAAGGCTATGGTGATCGACAAGCAATGATTGAAGCCGGCCTTCTATCAGCATCGCTCGAACTAACACTGATAGGAAGTCCATTGGCACAAAAGAGGGCTTCAAGAATCTTGGAATGTTTGAGAGCAGATAAAGGAACGCGAGTCTCCACAAATGTGGGAGGAAATCTGGGCGTAGTTGTGTCTGCTCCTATTTATGGTTCTTCCTCTTCTAATCAAAATACGGGTTCCAATGAATGTTTGGAAGAATTGGAAGGCGTGATGAGTGAAGAAAAGAAAGCGGTGAAGCAATTAGTACAGCTGAGTTTGCAGAATAACATGAGAAGGATTGTGAAAAGAGCTAATTTGCCGCAAGATTTTGTTCCTTCAGACCATTTTAAGACGCTCGCATCTAGTTCAACTTCAAAAAGCTTGCCCTTTTGAACACTTCATCCTCCATGAGAACTTCTATATTCAATCTTCATCTTAGTACAAGTATCTTTCTACAATCTTACTAAGATTGCTTATTCAAAGTAAGTAAAAAAATGGTAATTTTTGTTTATTTATTTTTCCATCAAACCACTGCTTGTTGAGTGGTCTATTTTGGTTTGAATACAAGTGTAAACTAGACGAAGGAAAGCGTCTGACAACAAAATTGAAACTGAGGCAAGAAGGTCCGGTCTTTTCGTGAGATTTCTACCTCTGTTTTGAATTCAACCTGTATTTCTATGCGCATTTAATGTTGTTTTGCGGGTCCCAAATAGTATTATTTTCCACAAATGATTAATCACAGAGTAGAATTTTTCTCTGAACTTTGAGATGCCCCATTATGTATGGCATGAAAAGCAAATTTGGAACGCCTGGGGAATTATTTGGTATTGTTAGAATCAAGATCCCAGGAGGCCATTATTGAAGTTTTGAACTTTGTTTATCCTCTTTGGCCTCCCTATTAATTTAATGTTTTTCTTAGACTCTGTCGGTCATTTTCTTAGACTGGAACTTTTTGTTTCCTCCAAACCGAAACGTTGTTTTCCTACGGATGATCTGGCGATGTGGTTTTGTGGTTCTTATTTATTAGCAATTGAATGGATTTGATGCAATGACTTCCAGTCCAATTAAGTATATTCTTGCTCTGTACAGTAAAACTTGGATTGTCCTGCTTTCATGGATTACCTTCTTCATCATTAATCTTAAAACCATTTTCTTCGCTGTTGGTGCTGTGTAGAAAAAGAACTAAACAAAGCTTTGTATGACTATTTATGTTGATGTGGACAGATCTGAATAGAAGACTTAATGATTAGACGATCCGGGTTGGAGCGCTGGGCTATTGAGTGACAAACTAACGGATGGGAAGGGCATGTTATCTCATTCCCACGAGGTAGATGCATATAACATTAAGTTCATTGCGCTGTGCAGTTTATTTTTGTAGTCCATCTTTTCCAATCCTCCGTACTCTTTTTTTGTCTTCTCTTGATTGGTACAGTGGTGAGTTCATATACTAACTATCATGCTATAGTTATCTCTATCCCCGTTTGACTTAAATGCATGGTGGAGTAATTTTCATTGGAAGATCAAGCCATGTTATATAAAATCATTGTACAGTGATTCGATTTACTCATTAATTCACTACTGTTTACTTTGTTTATATCTTATGAAGCAATTCTTTAACTGTCATTATTCCTCTCTTGTTTTATTTGGTGGAGGGAATCTATCTGGAAGTTTCTGGCTTTATATTTGGGAATGGATGAAGCTTAATTGTCATTAGCGACATTGCAAAAATCTAATAATGACATTAGAATTTCAGTTTGGTGGTGAACTTTTAGATCCTGTCTTGCTTGGCCCTTTGTTGTAAAAGCATGCCCCCTTATCACATTCTCCTGATTATTGAGATAATGATGTGATTTGCGAGAGTTAGGATGACAGTTGTAATCCATTGAACAACACTAGTAGCAGTCTTCTAAAGAGAAATATTATTATTTAGACAGCTATTGCTCTATCTTTCTAATCACCGTCTAATGTTGGGTTAAGATGGTCCTCTTCTCACCTGTTCTTAAATTTTGGCAACGTGCATTAATTGAGTATTGTCTGTGAGCAAATATGATTCATCTTTTTTCTTCCTTTTTTTTGTGCGGTGAAATGTGTTGGTGATTTTACTGGATTCGTCCGAGTTTGATTCAAGTCTGAGGCTGATTCGAGAGAATCTTATCTAGCCTGGCCGACAGTGTGATACACCTTTAATTTGTTCATTTTATGATAGAGAAAGAAGCTAGTGCAGCATTGCCATTTGCCATTATTTCCTAGCACTGTTCCTACAAAATTCAATGCGTGATTCAAGCTGAAGGCCCTACAACCTGAACTACAGTAGTACTACTTCTACTCATGAAGGGACTTTTCGGTACGCTTATTTTAATTCTTTTAACCCCACCCCCCTCAATTGATGTAGATTTCAGTTTAAACTGGTAAAATTGGCTCATTCTCAGTTTAACTTTTGAAGTAAGCATGCCCATTTTACCATATTTACTGCCAAAGAGAAAGAAAGAGTAGCGTCAGTAGTAACTACTCCACAAGCAGTGTCTGGTGTGTCTTCATATGGGTAGGTCGTACTTTTGAAATTGATGGCTGTTGGTTTGTGATGTGGGGGCACTGTCATTACAAGTCGAAGTCATGGCCGATGGTGCATTAAGATCTATGTACCCCAGATTTTGGCTAATTATTAATTCACCCATTACAGTATTTAATGACAACTTTAAATTTAGTCATCTCACATTACTCCAATCAACAATCCCACAAGAATCCCCACAGCCATCACCCCACACGCTTTAGGAAACCAATAGGTGGTAGAGTGCTATCAATTCTACTTGGTAACCAATGGGAAGGTACACACCTTTAGCAGCCAACCACACATTATCATCATATACGCACGTTCTTCTCGGACCCCCCCATAAACCTGCAGTTGAACATAAATAATTAAAATATCCAATAAAAAAAATACCACCAATGAGCGAAAATACAAGACACTATAGTAGAAATGTGTAAGGCTCCGTATATTGATAATGAATAGAGTTCCCTTTTATATAAGGAAGGGAAAGCTCTAGAAGGAATACAGTTAATAAAATACAATTGCTAACAGATTATTGTTAGTCATGCTATCAGTGAGTGTAAACCTAGAATGGATATACATATATACTCTAACATCCCCCCTCAATCACTAGGTCGAAGAACGCAGAGATTGTGACGGCAAGCCAAAAACTTAGAAATAGATAACGGCTTTGTAAGTCCATCGGCAAGTTGAGTCGAGGAAGGAGTAAACTCCACACACAGCTCCTGACGATTCACCTTATCTCAAACAAAGTGGAAGTCAATCTCAATATGTTTGGATTTGGAATGAAGAACCGGATTAGAGGCCATATAAGTTGCACTGATATTATCGCAATAAATAACCGGACACTTCGAACCAAGTAGACCAAGCTCACGCAATAAGGATTGAAGCCAAAGAACCTCAGATGCACCATTCGCAACACTTCTGTATTCTGCCTCAGTACTAGAACGAGAGATAGCTTTTTGTTTTGCCGAGGACCAAGAAATCAGATTGTCACCAACAAACACACAATAAGAACCAATACTACGACAATCATCCGGGCAAGCAACCCAGTCAGCATCTGTAAAACAACGCATATCTAGAGAAGGGGATGGCTGAAAGGATAAGAAATAGGAAGAAGTGCCTTTAAGGTAGCGAAGAAGACGCTTGAGAGCCTGCCAGTGAAGGTCAGTCGGACAGTGCATGAACTGACAAATGCGGTTGACAGCAAAGGCGATATCAGGACGAGTAAGAGTGCAATATTGAAGACCCCCAACCAAACTCCTAAAAATAGAGCCATCTGCAAGAGGAACACCAGAAGATTTCGAAAGCAAACAACCAGTGGCAATAGGAGTAGGCATAGGATTGCAGGAAGACATGTTGGCACGTTGAAGAAGATCTAGGATGTACTGAGACTGATTTAGAAGAAACCCAGAGGGGGAGCGAGAGATCCGAACCCCAATGAAATAGTGGAGGGGACCAAGATCTTTAAGAGCAAACTGTGACTGAAGAAAAGCAAGCAAATTTTCGACCAAAGAGGGATTGTTACCTGCCACCATAATGTCGTCAACATATACAAGCATAACAAGAACTGAGGAGCCAGAATTGTATATAAACAAGGAGCTGTCAGCCTTGGAAACAAGGAAACCCCACTTAAGCAAAGCAGACTGAAGCTTCATATACCAGGCACAGGGAGCCTGCTTCAAGCCATAAAGGGATTTATGAAGGAGACACACCAGGGAAGAATCAGCTGGATCGGTAAAGCCAGGGGGCTGAGCCATATAGATAGTCTCAGAGAGATCACCATGAAGAAATGCATTGGAGACGTCCAGCTGGCGAACATCCCAATTGAAGGACAGTGAAAGAGACAACACCAATCGGATGGTCTGAGGTTTAACAACTGGACTGAAAGTATCATCATAGTCAAGGCCAGCCGTCTGATCATATCCTTTGGCTACCAAGCGGGCCTTATAACGATCCAAAGAACCATCAGCATTGCATTTACGTTTAAACACCCATTTGCAGCCAATCACACATTGACCAGGAGGAAGAGGAACAAGAGACCAAGTGTGATACTTCTTCAGGGCAGTAAGTTCAGCAAGCATAGCTTCCATCCAATGTTTGTGTTTGGAAGCTTCAAGAAAAGTTCGAGGCTCAAAAAATTCAGCAGTGGCAGAGGCCAAATAAGTCTTTGGTTTAAAAATACCAGATTTAGATCGTGTTTGCATCGGATGGACATTTACAGTGTCGACAGGACGGTCAAGTGTAGGAGAAGAAGAGGACTGCATCGGGTCAAGAGGAACTAGGTCATCTGTACGACCAATGATGGGAAGAGAAAGATCTAACAAGGGTGAGGAAGAAGCAGGTGAGGAGGAAGCAACTGGAGGAGAGGGAGGGGAAGACAGAGGAGTAGGAGGGGGAAAAGAGGTAAGAGGAGAGCAAAGATTAGGAAGAACTACAGTAGGGGAAGAGACAGGCATCGAAGACAGAGGTAAAGAATGGAAAAATGGAAAAACAGACTCAGAAAAGATGACATGACGGGAAATATAGAGACGTTGAGTGGAGAGATTATAGCACAAATAACCTTTGTGATCAGAACTGTACCCAAGAAAGGCACACTGTGCAGACCGAGGTTGAAGTTTGTTGGAGTTATAGGGACGCAAACACGGATAGCAGAGACACCCAAAGGTGCGAAGGAAGGAGAGATCAGGATGGCGGTTAAACAAAATGGCGTGTGGAGAAGAATTATCCAAAGTTGGTGAAGGAAGAAAGTTAATTAGAAGGGCCGCAGTGGAGAAAGCATAAGGCCAAAATTTAAGTGGAGTGTTCGAATGATAGAGAAGGGATAGACCCACCTCAACGACGTGTCGGTTTTTGCCTTCAACACGCCCATTTTGGGCAGGGGTATATGGGCAAGAAAAACGATGGAGAATGCCTTTGGAAAGAAGAAAAGACTTAAAAGCTAGAAATTCACCTCCCCCATCAGTTTGAAGAGATTTAATGGAGACATTAAACTGGTTGAGAACCATGGTGTAGAAGTGAATAAAAGTGGGAACAACCTGATCCTTTGTTTTGAGAGGAAAAAGCCAAGTAAACCGACTGTAATCATCAATAAACAAAATAAAATAGCGATCACCGGTGCAAGATAACTCTGGAGATGGCCCCCAGAGATCACTGGGAATGAGTTGAAAAGGAGAAGATGCACGAGAAGTAGAAATAGAAAAGGGCAGACTATGTGATTTACTTAAATTGCAAGCATTACAAGTAAACCCAGACTTGGACGTAAGAGAAACATTACAACCAGACAAAGCAGACTTAAGAACTGAAAAAGATGGATGTCCCAGCCTAGAATGCCACAAGTGGAACGGAGAGATTGAGGAGGCGGAGGGCAGAACAGCCGGAGAAGAAACTGAAGAAGAGGAATGAAGAGCAACGGCAACAGAAACGGACGCCGGAGACAACGAGTAGAGACCATTGTGAACACTACCGCGGAGAAGTGTCACTTGGGAGAGGCGATCCTTGACAAGAAAAAAAGAAGGATGAAATTCAACAGAAACGTTATTATCACAGCAGAGTCTATGAACACTAATTAATTTGGAAGTCAACGATGGAGAATGAAGTATGTTGTGAAGATATAGAGATTTAATAAGAGAAGGAAGAGAGGTAGAACCAACAGAGGATATAGGGAAGGAAGTACCATTAGCAGCAAGAGCAGTCTCTGGACCAGGACCGCTGAAGGAAGAGATGGACTGAAGGTCACTCTGAGTAGGAGTGAAATGGTGAGTGGCACCCGAATCCAGCAGCCACGTGTTCGGTGAGGATGGAGTATTGAAAGCATGATGCATAAATGGAGTACAGGATGCGTTTGGAAGAGGAGATGCCGCCATGAAGGAAGGAGGAGGAGGCTTGAAGGCAACGTTAAGACGATGATAGCAGACGGCAGCGGAATGACCAAATTTATGACAGATCTGACACTTCGGCTTGTTGGATTTTCCAGGACGCCCATTCAAAGAAGGTAGAGCCGGCTTCCTGAGAAGACCAGAGTACAGTGAAGCAGGAGAAGGTAGCTGAGAACGCGGATGGGGCGACGAGAAGCTCGGCTTCAAAGACTGCCCAATATGAACAGAAGCAAGGTTGGCTTGAAGGGAACTCATCGGCAGAATCGGGTGCTGCTTGTCAAGACGAAAATCGTAGCTAAGAAGAAGGCTGTGAAATTCTTCAACACTGGGAATGTCTGGCCGATTTGAAATAGAAGTCACAAAGGGATTATACTCCGAACCAAGACCGCTGCAGAGGTAGATAAGCTGGTCTTTAGAGGAGACGGGCTCGCCAATAGCTGCTAAGGTATGACAAACTGAATTGAATTTCTGAATATATTCAGAAGCAGATAACCCGTCCTTGGATAAACAGTGGAGCTGACTGCGAAGGTCAGTTATACGTGCCTGGGAAGAAGAAGAAAATAAGCGAGCAAGGGAATGCTAGATTGCAGAGGTAGAAGTATAGCAAACAAGCTGAGGCAGAAGAGAATCAGAGATTGAAGCATAAAGCCAGCTCATAAGTAAGCGATCATAGCGTTGCCAAACGGCAAACGCAGGATTGGGTTGAGAGCTGGATTCAGAAAGAAGAGCAGGAGGAGGTAAGATGTTTTCGTCAAGAAATTGCTCTAGGCCATTAGCCATAACAATATTGAGAATCTGAGATTTTCAAACCAAATAATTGGAGGAATCCAATTTGATAGAGAGATTTTGGTTAATAGCCGAAAAAGGAGGAACAGAAAGAGAATCGGAAGGAGTAACCAGAGTTGGAGAATCTAAAGAAGAAGCTGGAGTGTTGCTGGAAGAAGCCATGAGAAAAATGAAAGAGAGTTACCGGACGGCTCTGATACCAAGTAGAAATGTGCAAGACTCTGTATATTGATAATGAATAGAGTTCCCTTTTATATAAGGAAGGGAAAGCTCTAGAAGGAGTACAGTTAATAAAATACAATTGCTAACAGATTATTGTTAGCCATGCTATCAGTGAGTGTAAACTTAGAATGGATATACATATATACTCTAACAACTATGCCCACCTTTTGCTGCCCTCCAGCAATTCTGGTACATTTCTTGTCATGACTATGTGTGTAAGCCCTAATATCCACATGGCTGAAGTCGAATTCTCTTATCCTTCTTCCACCTTTTCCCACTCCCTTCGATTATAAGCCTACAGAGTTTTAGGAACCAGCCCGGCCATACATTACAACAATTATACACACGTGCCTTTGAAAAGATTTAGTTGTACCTCCAGTAATCGGCAGTGTCAGATTCAGTCTCCCCACCATAGCACCTGACCTGAACCAAACAGAGGTGGATTATTACACTCAAGTACATCAAAACAGTAAACCTCACTTTGGTAATTGCTCAAGCAAAGCATCGATGAAAAAGATGATCCTAGTGTGATACCACCACAACACTCACAAAAATCAATACGCTACCAAACATATTCAGCATGATTGAGCTTCATGAAGTTTACAAAGTGAATGCAGCAAACATCATATCATTCATTACTTGAGCACTGAACAACTGTGGAGATAATAATGTCAAATATAGAGGACACCACACCAGTCATCATAAAAGAGGGTGCAGAGCAAAGTGAATGCATCAATTCTTTCTACTTTCACCAGAAAAGTTGATTCAAGAATGAACTGTAGATAAATTAAGTCTTCAACTGAGTGTTCAGAAACAGAAATATGAACAATTCAAGTCAATGCGTCTGGTGAAATATGTGCACAGATGCAGAATTTCTTCCAACTCAAAGCTGCACCTTTGAATTAATAACACAGAGTGCAAAAACCAGTACACTATTAATGCGGAAAATTTAATCATTACTTGGTCAGACATAAAGACACCATAATAAATACTAATTATGGTATCCATAAATTATAAATCTCGAGATTGCCTGATATAGGGGATGCATGCGAGTGGCTGTGGAGCCATTTTCTAGGTCTCTTGTGTTGCAGAAGAATCATGTTGTTTAGTTCATAAACCCAAAGAAATAGGTGGGGACATAAGTCAATGCAGTTCATACGTCAACGCCCTCAAATGAAGCGACGAATGCCGAAGGCATTGTCGAGATCAAGGCCGAGGAAGAGGAAGACCGCGAGAGCGAAAAAGCCGAGAGCCATAACGAACGGAAGACCTATAAACCAATTCTGCTGCCAAAAAGGAAAACCAGAATGCAAATGACTCACTGATTTCCTGTACACAATCCGAGTCGGCCCGACCCAAATTCCAGAAGGAGAAGACGAAGAAGAAAGTGGTTTTCTCCTAGACAACCCCTGCGACTCAAGAGAGGGCAAGAAGAGGGAGGGAGAGAAATAGAGATAAAGTTGGTTTTCTTCTGATTTAGAGTACACTTAGACTGACTCTTTTCAACGAATAATAATTATACACGTGGTTGCTTGTCTGACGTGTAGACTTTTCATTCATCAAAGCTGCCAATGTTTCTCGGCTACTTGTCGTTCAAGGATAGTCGCGCGATTAGTCAGTCAGCTGTCCCTCCCTCGTCGGTGAGGGAGATGATAATCTTGATGGATAAGCTTTAATGGTGGCTCATTGACTACCTCTACAACTCAAGAATTGGCCAAAAAAACATCTCTTGAAACTCAATTGTGTTGTGTGCATGATCTTACCTTTATTGGCTACTCATCTCCTTGCGTCCCACTTAGTGGCCTGCCTTGTTTCAACCATTTTCTTCTCTCCTTTTTTCGTGGACTTCCACTTGTTCAAATCTTACTGCAAAAATATGCATTTCTACAGATTTTTCCACAAAGAAAAAGACCCTTTTTGTGTTCTGAGATGTAATTTGCCTTGTTCAACTCAAATCCATCTCCTCCTCGACCACCATATATTTACATGTTTGGCACTGTCTTGGCAAAGTTAAGGCTTATCCAGGGTTTGATCTGGGAATGATTTCTTGGTAATGTGGGTGGTGGTTGCCCATCCAACATTCACACCAATTTCTAAGAAATCATTCACTATCACATCATATCAAGCATTTCTCTTCAAAATAAACATGGATTGACTCCACTACTTTTATCGTCGAACAATAATCGATAGCGCGAAATAAGTTCGTAAAGTCGTAGAATGAAAAATGGAAGACAATCCCTTTTTTTGTTCTTTTATTTTATTGCCGATCAATACCTAAACGTAGATTATTAATATTAAACGTAAGGTTTAATCGTGTCACGTTAACTATTTTTAGTGTTAGTGACCAAATTCTTGGTCTAAAATTATCCCAATGCCTATGGAGTATTTCAACAAATCTCTCTATCTCCTTAAACCTTAATTCTTGCATATAAAAATAATTAATTATACCTGCTCACTCAATCCGCAAGACTTTATTTTGTTATTATTCCATTCTAGTGATTTTAATATAAAAAACCCATCGCAACAAACCAGTATTAAATATTAAAAACCCAAAAAAGATATCTTTTTTGCAATAAATACAATGCGAATCGTGTAGATCTTTTGTTTTGCAAGATGTTTAAATGGTTTCAAGTGTTAGTATAACTTAAACGATCTAAACATGTTTTTACCACCAAAATCATAAGCATTTAGATCAATGCGGAATAATATCAAAAATACCTCTTGTCATTGATGTTGTTTTCCTTTCAAAAAAACTCTTCCAAACTTTAACAATCTCAATACAATAGTGTATTTACTGAAAGAGATGTTTGGGTTAGAGACCTCTCTGTTTTATCTTCAATTTTTATTGTTCAAAAAAACTTCTTCCATCAATAAGTTTTATAAATGAAGAGTGGACTCGGTGTGACCCCAATTCTATTGGACCGAGCCGGTAGACCCTCGCATTATAGATCACATTTAGGGTTTTGTTTTCTCTATAAATTCATATAAGCTAGAGTTGCAAAACTCGTAGTTGTATTTTGATTTTCATAGTATATTTATTCCTCCACTCATGATTTTTTTCTCGAAAAAGTTTTTCCACGTAAACCTATCGTCTAACATCATATTTTATTTTTCAAGTTATCGTTCGATTTCTAACACTGGTATTGGTTGGTTGACTTTCGCCACTTCTTATAATCATTTGTTAGTAATTTAATGTAATAAAACGTAGCTAAATCATAGTTTATCTAGGACAAACAAATCGTATCTACCAAACATATTGCTTATACAATCTCCGCGTCAACAAACAGCAATACAATTCTTCAAATGTTATGATCTCAACAGCAATATATTCTTATACTTTAATTTTTATCTGTCCCAACTTATTAATCATGCTTTGGAATAAGATGAACTAGCAAGAAATCTTAATGGTGGTCCATAACCATCCCTTGAAAGTTGTAACCCTAGTTGTAGACGTATAAATTGAATATTCAAAAGATTTAGTTAGATGTGTGAGATAGTAGTTGAGGTGAGGCCTTTAACAGCGTGGTCTCTTCTTTCCAAAAAAAATGCTTTCTTTTTCAGTCTCTTCTTTCTCACTCGATGGTTAATTGAGTCTTAGACTGAAAATTCTAACCCTAACATCTCTATTTCTTCTGATTTCCTCTTCAAATCTAAGAAACACATGATCATCTTTGATTGTTTATGCAGAGAGACATGGCCTGTGGAGAAGCATTATTGAAAGAGAACAATAATTTAACAGTGCCTGCCTTTTAATTAATATTTGATCTTATTATTTACCCATCGCCTTTCCCTTCAGTTTGAGTTTGAAGAGGAGACCTTTACTGAGAAGGAATGAAAATACCTTGATTGATCTAGAGGATTAAGGCTTAATTACACATTAATATATATGCTAAGTGAGTAAAGGAGAAAGGATTAGGTCGGTCCCCTCCACTAAGCTTTTGGTTTGATGCATCCACCAAAATAATTTCAACGATGACCCTCTTCTTTTCATGGGTTCTCTCTCTCTCTCTCTCTCTCTCTCTCTCTCTCTCTCTCTCTCTCTCTCTCTCTCTCCTCCCTTTAATGTGTGTAAACTATATTATATAATACAACAACATAAGGGTGTAAATTATTCACTGTTACAAGTCCAAGTGGCTGTGACACTAGTGGGTGCGCAATCACTGTTGCCATACCCTTTTAAGTTTTATTTTGCATTGAAGGGAAAAATAGAAAAATGGGATTGAAAATAATATTATTTTGGTCAAACAAACCGAAAGAAAATGGAAAAGCCTAGGGGCATATGTCACACAGATGCATATGTGGATTAAACGCTTTATTTTTCAATAATTGAATTGAAATTTGCGTTACAATAAGATGGTATTTTAGTAGATTAGGTTTTAAATGATATTTATTTATTTATCGTCATATTTTTGACTTTTCAGTCTCTGACTTTTTCTACTAAGAAAATCTTAACAGTGACACTAATGACGCCCTGTGCAATCAAAGCTTGCCACGTCAATCAGAATATTAGCAACATCTTCTCCAAACTAGGTTTAATTACCATGATTGAAAATGCCTCCTCCGTTAATGACGCAGTCCAATCTTTGCTATTTCCAAGGATATTGTAGAGGCGAGGGGAAGATTTCCCACCCTTCGTCATAATGATCGGACGGATGTGAATAAATCTCCATAATAAGTCAAATCCACGGTCAATAATCAATCGGGTGATCCCGGCCATGAGTTCATACACGTAATCTTGATCAACTTTAGCCAACCAACCACATCTCTCGATCTCTCTCTCTCTCTCTATCTCTATCTCTCTCCCTCTCTTTCAGTCTTTTCTCAAAATGGCCTCTGGATCTATTAACAGAGTGATTGATACGATGTGATATGATAGTCGTGGCAAAAATGAAGCAGCCCGTTCGTCTCTCGCAGAGGAAAACGTCTTTGCTGTCTCTTCGTTTTAGTAGAATTTTTCATGGGTTTATTTTCTTTTTTCAGCCTTCTTTTTCTTCACAGCGGTGGCGATCGATGGTACTGTTGGATAACTGAGCTACGTGTCACCATTAGGCTATTTACCGTGGCTGTCAGAAATGGCGGTGGCGATAGAGAGGAGGTTTCTCTTTCTTCTTCTTTTTAAACCAAAACCCTAAGTAAATTCTAGAGAGAGAGACGTCATACTATTGCTAGTACAGATGAGTATAGATTGTAGATTTTAGTGCGTTATGCCTTTCGTTATGTGGGTGTTCTTGTTTTTCCCAGATCTAACTGATTTCTCTCTCTTTTTTGAGTTTTTCGTTTTCCCTTTATTTCACGTTCACTTTTTCTCACATACATATCCACTTGAGTGGACCTTAGTTCTATCTTTACTCCTTCCCTCTCTTCTGTTAATCTTTTACTCAGGCTGTTCTCTCTGGGGACGTAGAAATTGACAGAAGAGAGTGAGCACACAGAGGCAATTAGTATAAGTTTATGCTATTACTTTTGTGTGCTCATAACTCTTTCTGTCACCTTCCACTCTCCTGTATAATCCATTTTCCCTCTCTTGGCCTTCTCCGCGTTTGTTTTCTGCCACTTGATGAAGAAGGTAGTCCAAACTGTTGTCTGATTATTTTATCTTAGACGTTTTAGATCAGAAAATATATGAACATTTACATTGTTATTGCACATAAACAGTTATCTTAAATAGTGTTTTAATTCTAAAAAGCGTGGCTTTTGATGGTGTTTCACTAAGCGGATTTAGCGGTTAGAGGATGAATAAAAAACTGAATGCATAGCGGGGGACCATTGACGTCGATAGTAAGGGCCTTATCTCACCTCTATTTCCTGTTCTTCCCTTCATTTTCTTTACCCTAGTTTCTGTCGCATTTATGCTTTTATTGTGTTTTATATTCTCTCGCATGCGGTTTTCTCTTTGATACTTTATTCATAGTGGAGATTGTTCTAACCTGAATCAACCCAGAATTTGATTTCTAGCCATTAACCTGCAAATTGGTAGGTTCTCTAAACATTTTGAGACCTTAATCCTCGTTAAAATAGGGTTTTGTCTTGTATGTGTGTGTCTGTACTAACTTTAATGTTTACTATGCTGTGAGATCGACTGATTATTGTATCTCATGTATTTGTTTTGACTTTTATCATAGATTATGCGTGACAAGTGAATTTAAAGCCTAGGCGATGATATTACAAAGGTAATGGGTATTGTTTTATCTTAGAGAATCACTTATGTTTTAGCAGTCTCTATTTTTGTCTAGGGCTAAGGATTGGAGCATCCATAAGGAGGCTGTTGCTGTGGGACAATTTATATTGAATTTATTTTTTCTTGATTTCTATTAATTTTGAGTTCTTAGCCTCCTAATCGGAAGATATAGTTAAATGAAGCCAACTTTGTGGTTATCAAGAAGTAAATAGCTATTTTTTCACACTTAATCACTGGCTTATTTGGAGAGCAGTGTGCATCAATGGTATTTTAAATTTTATGTCCCCTTCTGGTTAGGTTTGGTGATACATCTTTACTTGTTCTTTACTCTGTTCTTCAATCAGTTGAGGCAAAATCCAGTGGGAACAATTATGTCCTAGGTTTGGTTTTTAATTATGTTTTCTGCGTGGTTTGATCCAGCTTGAGTTAGTACCTTTCTCTACAATACCTTCTACTGTCACTGCTATGGCTTTTATTGTCATCACCTTCCTGATACCCAGTGCTCTCTCTCTCTCTCTCTCTCTCTCTCTCTCTCTCTCTCTCTCTCTTTCTTTCTGTCTCTTGTTGGGATCATAGATGCTAAATAAGTAAATATGGATTGTCAGCTGCATCCTGCAAGTATAAAATCAAAGGTGATTTCTTTGTTTTATTTTCATTGCGAACAACCAATGGGGAAATAAGTGAGCTAGTCAAATAAGGCTGTCGCTCATTCTTTCCCCCTTTTTTATCTGGGCTTGAGATTCCATAAATTACAGGTAAAGTTTCCAAAATCAATAATGTTTGAGACAGCCCTTAATGCTCTCCTCAACCCTGAGCATATTGTCGGTCTTTTTGGTTCAGACACTGCAGTGTCATTACTTCATAACATTTTGCATGAACAAATTTATTCAACTGCTCATATCTTGAAAACCCTTGATGCAAGTTGACTTCTTTCTCATTTTTTTTCAAAAAAATGAAGAATTTTTTGGGACCATTCAATAATGTTGATGTTGGTTTGAAGCCTCGTTGGGTAAATTTTACTTTTCTTAGTGAGATAAGACAGTCTGATAGGATGTTTGGAATCTGGTTAAGGAGGAGTTAGAGCCACTTCCTGCGTACTCTGAGATGATAGAGATTGAAGCTGATAGTTAGGAATACGTAAAAGAAAGATCTGCTCGTTTAACTATCATGTCTTGAAATGGTTGTTAGCCAAGGTGCAGCATGGGCAACGAGGTCATTGTAGAGAGAGAAAGAGGGAGGGAGAGGGAAAATGAAGCTTTATTTCTTCTTCCACGTTCTTCCAATGCCTGCTGACAATAGAGACATCAAAGTGAGTGCATGAAACTCGAAAATGGGCGTCCAAGGGTATTATCTTTCTTCTATTATGAACGTAGAACATCCTCTAATACTCTTCCTTAAAAATAAAAATAAGCATTCATGAGGTGATCTTCAATGAGATTGTGGCTTCAAATTTAACACTTGTTTGTTTTGCAAGTGTGACAACTTGTAAGAATGACCCATGTGAGTGTCCGATTTATATTAATGAGCTTGCATAATCCCGTCTCACTTGAAAAAATGAAAAATACACTGTTTATAAGTAGAGTTCTTCTGCCTACTTAAAACAACGCATTTTTGGCTAACTTCACTAACAAAATTATCTTGACTTTGGCCCAAAGTGTACAATATTGTACTGAGAGAACCGGGGACATTACAAATAGTATTATAGCCAAAACCCAACCAAAAGTATAGCCGACGAGAACGTCGAGTCTTCAAAAGGAAAAAATTGTGGTAGTCCACCATGTAAAGATCATAATGATTCATGTGAGGATCTGATTTATATCAATGAGAGTACACAATCCTACATCATTTGAAAGAAGGAAAAATACATTATTTATAAGTAAGATTATCCTCCTTATCTAGTACAATGCGTTTTAGGCTAATTCAAAAAATAAAATGGTGCAAACTTTAGACTAAAGTGTACAATATTTTTCTTTGTTAGCCTACCACCAAATTGACTTTTCTTGGACTCTTTGCGAGTAAGAATGAAAAAATCTAGAGGCATTGGATATTCATACAAACCTTATTCTCATCAATGTCCCCCCTCTTTGGCGTCACCCTCTGCCTTCTCTGCATCTGAAAATAAGCCGACTGTTTTGTCCAAGCATTCCTCCAAAGAATCTTCCAGCAACTACAGCCAATACAATACCACAACTGTAGAAATTATTGTCTATAAACAACACACATACCATCACTTGAGAAAGAGGAAATCACGGCCAACAATGAACAATGGTGTACAAACAGTTAGAAACGTGCTATAATTGGAAAAATGGCTTCAATATACATAGTTTTATCCACTAATGGTTAACCAATATTACAAATGAAATATCTATCAAGCACAAGACGAAAACAAACAAAAAGAGAAACTGATAAAAGATATTAAATATGATAATCAAGTCAGTGGCTGCAGTGACACACCCCACACTGCTCGTCTCTCTTGTTTATCAGATTGAATGCTTGCTGATTGTTTCCAATGATTGTCACTTCCTGGGCATCATCAGCAACTCAGCATGGCTGTCCTGGAGAAACTGCAATGTGAATAGGCAATTGATTACTTCCTCTATATGATAGAAAAATTAATACTCAAAGAAATCTGCTTATTTAGTAAGAAGTTAAAGTAGCAGCTGAACCTTGGAAGTTAATTGCGGCATTCATCATTCCAAGCACCAAGGTGGATTGAGTCTTATGCAGATATTGCAGCAAGAGCTCATGAGAGTACTAAAAACACAAATGCACGAAGTATTTCAGCTTTTCAGATAACAAATAGTAACATTTCAAAGAAATGTAAAATCAACAAATTCATCTAAATATAACATCAGAATGCCTCGATTAACGTCAAACAATAATAGTAAACTCCTAATACCATAGAAACAAACAAAAAGTATATCCTACCATAACATTAAAAATCGAAACATGTCAAAACAAGATTTAGGAACAAAGTACCTCAGAAAGACATGTATTCAACTCTAGATGCTTCGATGCAGAACATAATTGTCATAACTCTAGTAGGTAGGTGGGGTAGAGATGCAATAAAATGCGTTGAAAACTTTGGAGGAGTGTTATTATTATAATTATTATTTTCGTTGGACATATTTTATTTCGAGCATGCACTTTATTGACCGTGATATGGTTCTGTTTTTATATATTCACATTCGATAGTTTGAGAATGTGTTTTTATTGTTTTAACTAGAATAATGGGGCAGCTGACTGTGCCGTGTCCCTGAGTGCGAAACCCTAAACCTGATCAAGGTAATTTATTTGGCTTTGCGATCGCCGAGTATCGCTTTATTCTATCTGTTTGGAGCCTGTGAGTGACTCCTTTTCCGCTAAGATTGTGTGGGGTCTAGTTTCTGTATATACAACATTATAGTGTATGTTTTCCACATTTTGCCTCACTAATCGATTTTATTCCATTTTAAATAACTGTTTTATTTATAGCATGCTCCCTCATTTATTTTATTCTAATTGTTGAATATAAAATGCTACCCCTATTGAGTTGAGTCGACTCACCCCAAACGACATATATGTTCAGGTGTTAATTTGGACGATTATCGATTTCCGTCGCAGGATTGAGCCAACATTCTTTTAATATTATAGTATTTTATTTCGAGAGTCTCTGTGAGAATAAACCCCTTTATTTAAAAGTTGTAATAATGTATGTATGGATTTGTGCACTTTTATTTTGGACTTATATTATCATTATATCTCGATGTCATTATTGAACCTTTGGTATAGCCCATTTGGTCGGGTCCTGGCAAATATTAGAATTTCATAAGGACTTCCGCTGCATAAATAAATAATTCAATAAATAAAAAGGGTTGGGCGGTTCGATCTGACTTTCGGGCCGGGTCGCTCCCCGTTCTGTCTCGGGTCCCCTCTGGGTCGTGACAATAATACATATATCGAACATGTTCTCTTAAAAAAGAAAGTGAAAGCTAGTCCTGTTCGTTCAGCTCAATAATACATATAGGTTATTTGTGCATGTTCTCACATGCACACCTTCTAAAACAACATATTAAAGACACCACACATAACAACAACACCTACTAACAGCACACTTTACAGTAACACAAGCAAATAGATAAGAGGAACTTTCTTGTAGATCAGAATAAAAGTATTTCTATTCGGTGATTCCCACCTTCCCTAATATAATAGTAAAGCAGAATAATAGTGCCATCATACCCTTATCTGTAGCTCCAATTTCTCAAGAAGCCTTTCTGTAACGCCCCATTAATTTAAAAACATTTCTTCTCGTTTTAAAATACGTTATATAAAATTTTTCGCTTAATTTATTCAACATTCGAAATTCATTTATAACAAAGTAAGAAATGCGAAATAGATAATATAAGTTTCAAAACATAGTTTTAATATTTTAACAAAAGTCTCAAAGTCCCTGACTACAATTGTTCATACTTTCAAAATACGACTAATATTAATTTACCAAAATATCATTCTTTCAAAATACCATCATCTCTCATCCCATATGAGTCACACCCAGCAAGTCAAATCGGCTGATAACACGATAGGTCATCCTGGAACGCCTCCTCCACAACTGGAACGTCATCATCAAAATAATCACATATATTACGGGAAAACAATGAGCCTAACGACCAGCAAGAATCAGAATTTAAATGCAGTGCAAATGATGCGTGACCACAATGCGTTACAGAAGAGAACCGTATCTCTTCTGGAAGTCAAGGTGGAATACTCCCTAGGGTCTTGTGGCCTAACCAATCACTACGACGAGGAGATATATCCATCGGGAGTGTTTTCACAAGCCGGTATCCTCACTTTTGTTGAAGACGTTGGGGGTTTCAGAACGGGGTAATTGTGAACCCTAGAATCCATGTAGCTAACTTCTAACCTACCACTCCCTACGTGGGAGGAATCTACCGTATGGAAAGTCACAATTCACCCGAACCTCCACACGCCTATTTACGTATATTAGGGTGACACACAACATGTAAACAATTCATAAGCCCTAGGATGATGCATGAATGCCACAAAACAATCATAGGAACGACACACAATAGAAACACAATCAATTTAATTATAATTTCAGAAGGAACTTCAATTTCAAGATGCTGCATTTATCATAGTCATTCTCATCATTACTATTGGCAAAACAATTAAAACTAACATGAACAGTTTCACATTTATACGTTGTAAGGGAAATGTCAGTTATTAGTTCGTTTAGAGACAGTCATGAGCAAGAATTACAGGTTCATCTCCAACTATATTCCAACTACCCCATTTAGGTCTCCCAATTTAATTCAGATAGCTAAGTTGCTATGCATGCTTTTAACTCAATAATACTAAAGTAAGCAGAAGAACAATTTACAACACCCTAAATCTACACTTCACAACATTCAGATTAGGTTCATGCCCAAAACAGTCACATTTGCAAGACTTTTAACTATAGTATCACAGTAAACAAGACCATCGTAACAACATGCTTACACCTATCCTTCATGCTTCTCAATATTCAATTCCACACTTTATACTTATGACTTAAAAGCAATTTCTAGCATTTGACAAGCAAGTAAAAGCATGGCAGTCATAATTTCTAGCAACTTAAGGAGAACCTTACACCTATTCTTCATACTTTTCAATATTTAGTTCCACATCCTTCATGCTTTTCAATTTCAATTCCACATTCTAAGCATTTAACAACCAAGTAAAAACAACCAAACAGAACCTAGAATCCAAAAGCAATTCAACCATTCAAAACCCGTAATGTAGGGCCTCCTATAGCCACTACACATTCCAATTCTTACCTCAAAATCCAGCAACCAATAACAAGCAAAAACAGCAGCAAGATGCAAGCAAATAGCAGTCAATATATACCTTCTCTAACCTTCCAAAATTTCCTAAGCAAAGACAATATTAGCATCCCCACCTCATAACCAACTCACCAAATTAGAGGTCCATAATTTATCAACAATTCAACATTTACCTTCACGGTGGATAGACCTCACAACAATTCTTCAGAGTAACCCACCAATTGCATCCCACTTAACTCACTAATTTCTCTTCACTCACAAGGCAATGTACCTCACACTCACAGAGCACACTCCCTCACACCACACAGCTGCAAGAGTAAGTAAAATACAGGGGACTTACCTCTTATAGACGGAGGGAAGAGAGCTGCAGCAGGGGATAAGCTGAAGCTGCGGGTTGAAAGCTGACAATTGCTCAAACCAATGAAGGGAAGGTCCATTGAGACAAACCCAGTTGGAAAGCTTCCAACTTACCAGGGATGGAAGGGACGTCTTGCAGGAAGGCTGGAGGAGAGAGGCTTTGTCGAGTTCAGCAAAAAATCGAAAGAAAGAGAAGAAATATAAATGGGTTTCTCGAAATTTCCCGATAATTCGGACGAGATAAGGCGTCCGCAACATCGTCCGCACCAGTTCGAATGTCAGGTTGGGACGAGAAAAAGTGTCCCGAGCTCCCGTCTGTACCGTCCGCAATGGACTTCCGGACGCGATCCATCCTCGTCCGCATAGGCGTCTGCAAGGTCCCTGAATTAAAACAGATTTAAATCGGACGTCATTCTTCCTCGTCCCCAATCGTCCGCTACTGTCTGAATGTCCTTCACAAAACAAGTTTGGGACGCAGAACGTCGTCCCCAATACCGTCCCAAAATACAACATGTTTGCGGACTAGACACGCCGTCTAGAGTGTCGTCCGCAGGTGTCCGAAACTCACCAATGCACATTTTTTCCTAAGTTTTTCATACTTAGATTATTTTTCAACGTTAACCATACACTTTTCAAGCACGACTTAACATTTACCGTCGCATAATACGATGCACTATTCATATGTTAAAATTATCCAGATTTAATACATCATCAAAAGGGAAAATACATTTTCGAGTATTACACTTTCTCACAATAAAAAAGTCACTCCTATAGATATATTTAAAGCATGGTAGCTAAATTTGTATTCAAATTATTTATTAGTCAGGAGGTCAAAGTTTATCTTATCCAAAATGTTGAAAATAAAAGTTTGTTTCCCATTCTTTTAAGATACAATGTCAAAAAAAAAGACTTTTTTTTTTTTCGAAAAACTTCATCACGCCATTTGCTATGTCGGGGATTATACAAGAAAATCCAAAACACTATGTTTGTCGTAGGTAGCCCAGGCATTATCCTACAAGGCATAAACGTTACTCAACAAAGAAGCCAAAAAACATAACTGAAATCCCATTCAAAAGTATCTTAAAATCCAAGTAATGCCAGGAAAAATAGACAAGTCTTGTTCATACTATCGTGCTGAACCCATATCTGGTAGTGTGTGGTCAAGTATAACTACAATCACCAACCTCGAAATATTTCCAACCTCACGAACGAAAAGCTTATAATATATATGTGGAATTAGAAAGCACGAACGAAAAACAGCGACAGAGATTCTGCGACAAACTACAAAAAGAATGAGGGAGAGAGAGAGAGAGAGAGAGAGAGGTACTCGGCTACAGTGTGGAAAGGTCAATGGAAGGAGAAGATGAAGAGTTCGACTTGTTGACTAGAGGCTCTTCCAGAAAAGCTTGCTCAGCTTCTTTGAAATCCTTCTTCTTCAAATACGCTGACACAAAGATAGCTATTTGATCTTCCTCCATTCCTGCAGGCTACAGCTTCACCTTAAACTCCTTCGTTCGATCGCTCGCGGGGAAAGAAAACACCCGAATTTCCCTCGCTGGATCGTTTATAGGCGTCCGTGCATCCAGCCCAACCCCTCAAAAATCAACAAGCTCAGGAAAATTAAAGCCCAGTGGGGAACGTTTAGCCATCGTTCTTCTTCTTCAACTTAAGAAACCGAGCCCTAATAACCAGATCAGATCACCCTTTTCATCTCTCTTTCAGCTTTTCAAATGTGGGCTGGGCGGGCCTCCCCCTGTACGTTTCTTTATTGCATCCATTATTATCAAAATAAAATTTTAAAAATTACATAAATATTTTTTAAATTTGTAATTAATACAATTCTTTTAAGAAAAATAACAAAAAAACTACTGAACTATAAGATCAATAACAAATCAATCACTAAACAATTTTTGCTAACAAATAAAACATTCAACTATGAAAAATAAACGAAGTAAACATTCCTGTTACATTTTTTGTTAAAAAACGTTGTCTTTCCACTGCCGAACGTTGTTTTTCCACCACAGGAAATAGTCATTGAAATAAGACTCATGAAATATTATTTTCCTCTGCGAAAAGTGAGACATTGGTGATGAGAACTTGACGGCAAAGACAGTCCAATAAGAGAAAAGAGAAGATGGTAACGAGAACTGGACAAGTGAAATAGAGAAGATAGGTGATCCACCAGAAGATGTTCAAAAAAGTGAACACATGGAAATTTTTTCCGACGACGAGAAGACCACGTCGAAGCTTCCGGACATTGTTTTCGCAGTACAATTACTTTAATTATTGTGATTTTAGCATAAAACTGAATTGAAACTGAACAGATTTACTATTATTTTTTTCTAAAATTTACTGTTTCTTTCTACATATATAATTGTTATTTATTGCTGGACAATATCTAAATTGAAGTGACAAGAACCATATGTGTACAATTTTCAATATATTATCAAATTCCAACGACTGAGCAACAACAAGAAGACTTGGACCAACCATTTTAGGACACGGTCAGGTAATTTGGGTGCGCCTAAATGTCGAGTCATAAAAAAAGTAATTGTCACATAGAAAATAATAAAGTATACTATAGCCAGGTCAATTGACATATAATAATTCTAAATAAAATATAAAAATCTGAAAATTAATATATATTATCTTTTCTTAAATGTTAAGGCTACTAGTGTGTTCCCTCTTCCACCATCTTCGTCCACTTTAAAGCTTCTCCCTCCATTGTCCATGTATACATATTTACGTGTATACCACCTTATCTTTGTTTATCTCCAAATCATAATATATCAAATTATATTGATATGTGACTACAATAATGCATGCATTATTTGTTAAACTATCAATTATATGTCGAAACATGGCGTACCCTAAATCTAAAAACAACACGATTAATCAAATATGAAAAAATTCAATCGTCTAATGGTTTATTAATTCGAGAATCTACATCTCGTACCAACTAGAAACGGTCATTTCAATGCGACTATATAATGCTCTAATTTGATTTGATTAGTTGGTAACTTGTAATCCATTTAACGTCTGTAATCCAACCATAATTACTATTTAACAGTAATCTCAGGCACATTCATGGATTACTCGAAATGACAAGAGGTCCCTCCACCAATCTCTTAATGCTATTAATTATTTCAATCCTATGATAATAATCCATTTAAGGTGCAATGAATCCGCCCAATAATTTCAACATCATTTATGACCGATATAAGAGTTGAAGTGGAGGGTTAAAACTTGGGGAAAGTGGTAGGAGGAGAATAATGACATAATTCTAAACAAATACACCAAATTTGAAGTGGTAACGCACTTAAAATTAAAGTAGAAGATTAATGTAAAATACACGTATTAGGGGACTTAATTTGGCAAGTAACAATATTTAATCTACAGAAGTTGGGCCTAAAGTAATTATAGAAATAAGCATGGAAGTGATAAAAATATTCAAAGAATGACGGATGGCCGTCTGATTAATACTAAATGTATTATTTTATCCGTTGATTAATCGGGAAGAGGACACCGTATATTAGATTACATCACATGCACACACCGTACACGTGCTAGGTTTGACTATGACTGTAGAGTAGAGTGTAACTTTCTGACATCCGACGTCTATGATTGGTCCAGCACTCCAGCTTCATGATGATGTGCTGTCCCCACCTCCGTAGCTCTCCCGGACTGAACGTAGCAAAAAATAGTAAAGAAATAATTTATATTATATTTTTATTTAAAATAAAGAAAATCAAATAAATGCATCGAAAAAGTATATTTATTTTATCTTAATAATTGAAGCTTTTGATTGTTTAATTGGGGAAGAAAATAATTGTATATAGTTTATACGCGTCGCCTTCCTATTGGTGGTGTCCCCTGTATAAATACTTCCATATAGGCTGCTTCGTTTCTATGTGCTGCGGTTGGGAAAAACAAGGAGCTTCTCCAAACGGATGCTTAGAACATAGTTTTCTTCTTCTTCTCCATCTCGTCTGTTTATGCCCGCAAATCGAATAAATTCTTACCAATACTGAATTGGGAGTCCGTCGACTTCACCGAATCCGCCGTTCTCTCTTCCACTCAACACTGAAGAGTACTCTGAAAATTAACGAAAATCAAATTGCAGAGGCTGTTGAAAGCTTGTGAAGCTTTCTACCATGGAGGACAGGAATCTTCTGTTTAATAAGTACGAGATTGGGAGGTTATTAGGGAAAGGAACTTTTGCCAAGGTCTATTATGGAAAACACTTGAGCTCCGGCGAGAGTGTGGCGATTAAAGTGATTAGTAAGGATCAAGTGAAGAAGGATGGCATGATGGAGCTAATTACCAGAGAGATCTCCGTTATGCGGCTGGTTCGCCATCCTAATATCGTTGAGCTTAAGGAGGTTATGGCTACCAAGACCAAGATCTTCGTTATCATGGAATATGTCCGCGGCGGCGAGCTTTTCTCGAAGGTTGCTAAAGGAAAGCTTAAAGAAGATCAAGCGAGGAAGTACTTTCAGCAATTGATCAGTGCCGTTGATTTTTGCCATAGCAGGGGAGTTTCTCATCGTGATTTAAAGCCGGAAAATCTTTTATTGGACGAGAATGAGGACCTGAAAATTTCCGATTTCGGCCTTTCGGCCCTGCCGGAACATCTGCGGAACGACGGTCTTCTTCACACGCAGTGCGGTACCCCAGCGTACGTGGCGCCGGAGATTCTGAGGAAAAAAGGCTATGACGGTGGTAAAGCCGATATATGGTCCTGCGGTGTTATTCTCTATGTACTCCTCGCCGGATTTCTTCCGTTTCAGTCTGAAAATCTTACGAAGATGTACACGAAGGTTTTCAAGGCGGAATTTGAGTGTCCACCGTGGTTTTCGACTGAAGCGAAGCGGTTAGTCTCCAAACTCCTCGTCGTCGATCCCGGAAAACGAATAACAATCCCGGCGATTATGCGCGTTCCCTGGTTCCGAAGGGGATTATCGAAGCCATTCGCCTGTTCACCAATAGAAATTCCGGAAAGCAAACCGGAGGAAAAACACGCCAGCGAGAATCCAAAAATATCAACTCCAAAGTTTTTCAATGCCTTCGAGCTCGTCTCTTCCATGTCGACTGGATTCGATTTGTCGAACCTGTTCGAGAACAAGAAAAAGGCAGGGTCGATGTTCACGTCGAGATGTTCGGCGGCGGCGATCATAACGAAGATCGAGGCGGTGGCGAAAGGTCTAAACTTTAATGTTTCAACGGCAAAGGATTTCAAACTGAAATTGCAGGGGCCGTCGGAGGGAAGGAAAGGAAAGCTCTCGGTGACGGCGGAGGTTTTCGAGTCGGCTCCGGAGGTAGCCATCGTAGAATTCTCGAAAACTTCCGGCGACTCGTTGGAATACGCAAAGTTTTGTGAAGAAAAGGTTCGACCGGCATTAAAAGACATAGTGTGGACCTGGCAAGGTGATTGCGTTCCCAAAAGCGAAAAGACAGAGAAGGACGAATTCCGCCATTAAAGAGCATACGGATATTATACCTTCAACTTGTTTTGTGAATATTAGCAAGCCTTTCATGTAACTCCCCATTAATACTTAATACTAAATTACCACTAACCTGCCCATCTCTGTCCAAGTTAACCTAATTGTTAGGATTATACTAAATACAATATTATATTTACGCTTTAATTTATTTTTCTATAGTTTATTTATTAATAAAACTAATAATATTAATTAATTATTTTAAAATTGATTGTAGTTACTTAATTGTATATCCCTTTGGACACTCTTGAATCCTCCCTATTAAACTGAACTAAGTGTCCATAGCCGCTTTAAAAGCCCATTCCAGGCTTCTAGGCCCATTCCTAATAACAAGATATATCTTGGTTTTGAGCAATTATGACCCAAATATCGGGTCCAGCTGCCGACCGAGGATTTGTTACAAAGTGAAGAGCATTTATTCAAAAGATAATTTCCACAATAATTAAAATCGCTTCAAATTCGTCTGGATGATGTCCACTTCGGCTCTCAAAAATATCTAGGATTCACTCACATAAATCTCAGTAGTGTTGAGTTTTGTACATAATTATATAATTTTTCACTGCGGAAGACACTTTTTCACTGCGAAAATTGCTCTAACTAGTGTACTTCATCTATAGCAGATACTAGTTTTCCACTGAAGAAAGTAAATCATATTCTAATGAGTTACTTTTTTGCAGTAGAAGTCAAATATTCGCTGCGAAAAATATCATTTTCGCCATGGAATCTAGCTTTCCTGTGAGAAAAGCAAGTCATATTCCAATAACTTACTTTCCACAATAGAAACGTGTCTTTTCATTATACATCATATCAAAACATTTATAATACTATATATTTTTGCATGCACCGGCTAGACAATGAAACCCTAGTTGGGGGTTGTGGCATCCCGCCCTGTGAAGGCCAGGAAAAGCCTAGTTGTGGGTCCGGCCCATATCAGGGGCACAATCCCACATCGCTTGGGAGAGTAGAAAATGCATGGTATATAAGCATGGAGCCCCTTTCTACCTAGTACAACACGTTTTGGGCTAACCCCAAGAACAAACTCGTGCGGGCTTCGGCCCAAAGCGGACAATATTATACTGGGAGCACCGGGGGAAGTTACAAGGGTAGATCTAAATATATCACACACCTAATCAAACCTCTAATTTTATTGGATTATAAGATCTTAAAACAAAATCGTAAAATTTTGATCTATGTAACAAGTGACTTGTTGTACTTAATAATTGTAAACTTAAATCTTAATGTCATGGTAATTGTTATTTAATTAACAATTATTGTAGTTAATTTTTAACACTCATCCTTTCTTGCCACTTAATGTTCTTGGCCAAGTCTTAGTCATTGTTTATCAAAAAAACAAAAAATAAAATAAAATAGAATGTTAATTTAAAAAATTGACCTTGTGACTTGGGATATTCATTTAATTTTTATAATATAAAGTAATTTTCAGACAAATAAGTAGGAAATTTCAGAGAAATTGTATAAAAGTCTTGGCAGACTTGTCCAGTTCTTCCCAAAGTCAAGTTGCCCATTAATGAAAAATGACGTCACAATAAAGATGACGTCATCGCATGCAGGACTCTTCTTCGAGCAAATCGTATTTTGTCTGGAGATGGGATAGAGTTTATCTTGATATTTTTGTCACAGTCTGGTCGTGGGGGTCGTGGGATATTTTATCATGTCTGAAAAATCTTTTGATTTCGTAATAATTGTGAAGAATGATGACGTCATATATATTACGTCATTCACAAAACTCATTAATTTTGTAGAAATTGAGGGTTAGCCTTGTCTTGTCTGTCTGGTAGGACATCAACGTAACGTAGCTGCCACAATATCATCCTGGTCCTGGTGCTTACAAAGTCATCACCTCGTGACGTAATTGGAGATTTACGTCATAATTGAAAGTAATCACTATTATATTATATTTCATGATCTTGATAGATTCTTAAAAAAAATTAATCATAAATTAATTACTAAATAAATTGTACCAACTACTTAAATGTTCAACTATATAAAATAAATAAAAAAATATTATCGTTCTGCATCAGAACGTTGTCTCTTTCCACTAAATAGATGTAAAAGATTAGTTTTTGCATGCAAAAACTAAGTAACGTTTTGGTGACGAGACAGATGAAATCGAGAGAAGGGGTGAGCTATGCTAACGTTCGATTACGTCTTTGAAAAATTGAAATTCTGGGAATTGCTTTCGACGACAACGACATGGTTTTCGTAGTAAGATTGCTTCAATTATTGCAATTTTAGCATAAAACTAAAGTAGAATTCAAATTGTTGAGGGTATGTTTCGATATCGCATTCGCGATAATGTTTCTTTCGATGAACAACAGTGATGTTTGACTAGCCCATTTTTCATAATTCAGTATTTAAGTGGTTAGCAAAAATTGTTCAGTGGTTGACTTATCATTAAATTCATAGTTCACTGACATAGTTCAGTGGTTGATTGCTGTTAATTTCCATGGAATCTAAATGTCATAAGACTTATAACTTTACAACACTTATCTAATTTAAATTAGATTTCTAACATTACTAAATATTGGTCCAATATATTTTACTAAAGAAGCAATCTCATCTTATACTATGATATCTATCATTATTTCTTTCGAAAAACGACACATCCTATTGGCTCTCCAGTCGCCATACAATTTACGTAGACTACGCGATTAATTAGCGTGTGAGTATTAGTACTTAATCATTTAATTAAATTAAGTAAAATATGTTTTTGGGTTGATCAATTATTTAATTGATACAAATTTAGGAATGTTAACCAAAGTTTTAGAAAGAAAATTCAAAATTTCTAGGTAGGAAGACTGGTTGAAAATTCAAATGTCTCTTCTTTTTCTACGATAATTATTTATGGAGAAATTGATGTATTTCCAACAAATTAACACGTGGTATTAGCGTGTCTCACAATGTGGATAGTTATTATTTAATTTATATAATAATAATAATAATAAATAAATAGGAAAACTCTGGTGGAGTGGGTTCACCTAAAGAACTATATATAGAGAGATAGGGAGGTGAGAGGACAGAGAAGACGAAGACTTTAAATCTTTTGGAGTGTCTTGTCTTAACAGATGGATTCCGATTCAAAGTGCTCGGACACTTCCCTCGGCCTGAACTTTAATCTTTTCCCTTCAATTCACCAATCCACTGTAAATCGGTCTTCTTTCTCTCTCACTTGTTTTTTGAGTTCTTCTTCTGGACTCCGTTTTCTCATGGAAATTCTTCTCTTCTTGTTTCTTTTTTGATTTCAGAGAAGAGCCGTTGAAGTTGAACTGAAACTGGGCTCCCCCACAGAATCTGTATGTTTGTTTTTCTGGTTTTTGCATTGAGCAGAAGACCAACGATTGTTTATTTTTTTTTTTTTGCTTATTTGATTTCTGGTTTTCGGAATGCAGAGTTCGAGAAATTTGGCTATGGAGGTGGATCGAGTGAGCTCAGAGACGAAGAAGCTGACCCAGTTGATGAAGAGCATGAAAGAAAAATGCCGTCATCTAGAGTATCAAGTAATGGTGTGGAAGAGCAAGAAACTAGAGAGAGAAACACCTGATTTGAAGAAACGAAAGGCTGAAGGAGACGATCACTACAGCAATCATTACACTGAATCAAACTCCAGCGACGAAGATTCGTCGTGCAAAAGGAGAAAAGAGCAGAAGTTGAAGAACAAAGTTTCGAGAGTCTTCGTTCAGACTGACGCTTCAGATAGAAGCCTGGTAGTGAAGGACGGATATCAATGGAGGAAATACGGTCAGAAAGTAACCAGAGACAACCCATCTCCAAGAGCATATTATAAATGCTCCTTCTTCCCAACTTGCCCAGTAAAGAAGAAGGTACAATCAAAACACAAGCTCCCCTCCCCCATTTTAATGGCGGAAATGCAAATTTTGAAAACAAAGTGTCTTCCATTTGCAGGTCCAAAGAAGTGCAGAAGATCCATCAATGTTAATCGCAGTTTACGAAGGAGAGCACAATCACACTGAAACTTGCAGAAACGAATTCTCTTTACCACACAACCTCGGTGCGCATTTATCCCACTTTCCTTTTCCGCCATTGACAAGACCTTTAAATAACACTATTTCCGCTTCGAGCGGTTTGGATTCACTCGAACGTGGATCCAGCGAGACAGAACTCGGATCGCCGGAAGCAATCGAGCACTTGCTGTTTCAACGAATGGCTTCTTCCTTAAGAGGCGATCCCACTTTCGCAGCTGCAATTGCAGAAGCCATTTCAGGCCTAAAATAGCAAACAAATGTTATCGTAAATAAAAGGGAAATTAACAAAGTAAAATTCGCCCACATCTAAAACTTAAAACTATGAATAAGAGCGCAAACCTAGAATCAGGAGACAGACGTCATTCAACGAGAATGAACGTCAATGATGGGAGGAGGGGTGTTGGCATACGAATAGTCATACCCATTGGATCGAAAAACGGACGTTTCTCAACAAAAACAAAGACAAATTCTTCACTTATGACGGACGTCTTTCGTCCTATAATGAACGTTCTTTAACTTATGAAAGACGTCTCTCGTCCCACAACAAATATTCTTCGACTTAAGACAGTCTTCTCTTCATTTACGATGTTTTTTAGCGTTTAAGAACATTTGTGAATGTTAAGGGACGTTCACTGATATTAAGCGACAACGTCAAGACGTTTATATTGACGAAAAACGTGCTTACAAGGTTTGTGCTATTTTTTTCCTATAGGTTGAGATTTTAGTTGTCTGTAAAACTTTTTCAAGATTTACTTTGTAATTAATCTCAAAGTGTAGGGTTTATTTTGTTAATTTTCCTGGGTTTGTTTTGTTAATTTTAAATGAATAAAAATTGTTTGAATAATTATAATAAAAAAAAAATCAATTTCCCAAGTTTAAATTATACTTACTGCAGTTGTATACATCCAAGAAAATAATAAAAATAAAGAATTAATTTGAACCAAAAATAAATTTCTAAACCTGAGTAATTTATAATAATTAATTCCGTTGAAGCTCCTAAATTGGGAATTAAAGGAGGTTCTATTTTTCAAGGAGTGAAAATTTTCTTTCAGGTGGAAAAGCTTCAGGAAAAGGAGAGTTAAGCTCTGAGATTAATGGTTCAAACAATGCAGTAGCAGTATCCTGCAATACCATCTCCAACAAACAAATACAGGATTAAATGGGCAAGAATCTTACTTCAATAGGGCTGAAATTTGAGCAGAACAAGTTTCCATATCACAGCATAAAGCTTCAGAAGTCCTCAAATTCTGATCACTCTATTCTGCATTACTTTCAATGCTCTTGCACTAAAACTAGCTAGCTTTCATGTCAATTTTCGGGAAGTAAAAGATGGGGAATACCCAGAGAAAATAAGGGTTACCGGAAAATAGTTCATCGCCTTGAGCTTATTTTAGGTGTGCCATTGGCGCTCCTGGATGTCCTGCCAAAAAGAAGGCATGTAAATATGATTAAAGTAATATATGGGAATTTCAGTTTCACTAACCAAATCAATGACGCCAATTGAGCTGCCACATCTGCACTTGTCACTCCATACAATTTTCGACTCTGCAATGTCATATTATAACACCAGAGAGTAAATAAACTCTGCAGTCATCAAGTCAAACGGCATGTGGCTGCAAAAAGTGAACACATACTTCAATGATATGTCTGCCAATTAGAATACCATCGCTTACAACATATGAAGGAGGAGGGCACAACCATGAAGCTCAATGTTCACTTCCTCCACACCAGCTACTCGCTACAGGGTCATACCTATCCATTTCAACCCGATCTAACTCATTCATGGGAAAATCATGAAACTACTGAAGCACTTCAGAAATTTGCCCAAAACTATCACTCCCACATCCTCAATTGCATCAATATAACAGCACGTGTGGCCTCTTTGACAAGAGATCCTAACTTTACTGTTTGCCTTCCCTACAATTGCTAGCTTCTTGGGCGAGCAGTCTAATGAAGTTCCTTTCTTACTGTTTTCTTCTCCACCTATAATACCCTTTCATCTTCCTTCTTCTTCTGCTTCTCCCTCCTATTCTTAGTAAAGATCTAGAGAAATAGTGTGGGTACAAATGCAAGAAGTTACACAATGTTAGATAGGGTAGATGATGTTATTGGAAGTGATTATTCATGGCTAACATATTCTGATTGGACAATTGGGGAAGCAATGCAACTTCTCCTTTCTGTCTTCTTACTATTTCAAACCACAAAAACCTTCGACGGTTTGCTTGAGAGATCTGAAACTGTTGTATTGTACAATCAACTCTAAACACACATTTATTACTCGTAACTAAAGTATCATCCCACTTAAGTTTTCGCACGAGTGACCTAATAGATTTTTCTAATAAATAATTAAAATTTGTATCTATAAAAATATTTACAGAAGCAGAGATAAGAAAAACACTGACCTTGTTTGCATCACGGATCTTTGGTATAACCAGCTCTTCCCCACAGAAAAGATTAGGACAAAAAATCATTTTAAATCATAACCAATACTAAATTATCCCCCATTAAAATGATCTTAGCTCTCAATTTGAATGCACCAAAAAATATAACGAGGCACCATTTAGCACAATCCCCCCGTAGTCCATCTTTCACATCCCCCCCATTCAAAAGCTTTTAAAATTTGAATTCGACTGAGAAACTAGATCTTCAATAACATAGCAAGATATGGCATAAAATAGACAAAAAATTGAACCAACCCAAATCCGACAAAAAAAACAACTATACTATTCATTTGATAGCATTCACTGTCTAGAAATGGATAATTTCTTACTAGTATTTACAATTACATTTCTATTGCTAAAAATATATATAGAATAAATCAATCTGCTATGACAAAAGTAAAAAATAACAAATAAAACGAATATCTTACAGGTGATTCTATGAAGAAATTATGCACCATTTGAGCAGTTCGTCAAAGCAGAAAACTCCATCTCGGCCTCATTTTTCACTAGCTTAAACAGCAAGCTCCAGTAACAAGCTTCAAGCCAGGAATTTTGAGTTGAGGGGACTTACTATTAAGATGATCATCAGCCCCAGCGTTTGACATTTTCTTTTTTTATTTCCCTTCTCTAAGTTAGAAAAGTTTTCCCCTGATGATGTTTTAAACAAGGTCTTTTGCTGATGAAACTCGTTTAATGGATGTCACCACTTTTTATTGGCATCTGTATAGAGTTATCAGACACATTCCTTGAAAAACTGGTCTTTAGCTTCTCGATTTCTGTCTCTTTTTGCATTTTCTTCTTTTCAAATTCAAGCTGTTTGCAGTTTTCCTCATGCGCTCGCTCAAAAGTTTTTACGAAGCTATACAAGGTAGATACAACTGCAGGACAAGTGTCAAGGTATCAAACATAATTAATCAAAGTAGAGAGAGTTCATTAGCAGAAAAATTCATAGGAGCCAAAATTTTCATTTTCCAAATGCATTAGTCGAGTATAAACATGCCCTCCCATAAAAACTAATATGAAAGATTCAAATCCATTATGAGAGAAGTGCAGAAAAAGAACTCAAGAAAAACATTAAAAAAACAATTGAGCAGTGAAAGTGTTTCATATCCATAAATTTCTCTCGGCATAGAATTACACGAAGATAATTTGTAAAGTTCAAAAGTAAAATACCTTGTTCAAATGGGCAACGGGATGGATCCTCTCCAAAATATAGTGCTAATGCATCTGCATTTCTACCCTGAAAAACTTTGAATTTGACAAGGTGCTGTACTCATTGTCGTAAAACTGACTAGTAGAACAAAAGATGATACATACCACATTAGAATAAAGTGAGGTTAAAGACCTCACTTCAGCCTCAGCCTGAGAAAGGAAATTCTTTAAAGCCTGAACATTATCGAGTATTATACATGATATTAGATATCCTAAACATAAAGTAGATTTATATTTTAAAAAAATAGAGGAATGAGACAACAAAAAATTTAAGAACATGCCACATAACAAAATCAAGTAGTCTATTCTTAAATGGTAAGTTAATCTATTCAATTATTTTTAACCTATTCATGATACATAAAGTATGCATAATCGCATCGGAAACTTTAGGCTCTTTGAGAGTCTAAGGTTAACCAAAAGCAAGACACTGAACAAGAACCATTATTTGGTCTTTTTAGAAGTGTACCACGGTCAACCTTACTATTTTTCTCTTTATTATATATCTCATTTTCCTTTGCAACAATCAGTTGTATGAGTTTGTCTATCAAATAAGATCAAATGGTCCTAAAAGTGTACCACGGCTCAAATCATACAGACTTCATATCATAAATGTAAACTATTCAAAATAAATGGTCAGTAAAGGATGAAATCTACACTTTCCAATGTAGTAAATAAAATACTTAGTATGATAAGAAATTAATTGCTTTTTCTATTAACAAATATATTTGAAAAAAAGTGATAGGTTCTGGTTCAGAAGTGTTGCATGCAGCTAAAGTAGAGGAAGAAAGATGTTTGGGGGACCAGCTTTCGGCCAATTAAGAAGATGGGAAATTAGGGGAATGGGAATGCTGAGTTGGCAAAACTAGTTATGCAAAAGGGTAGTGGGAGGATATTCTACGTTTATGCTAGAGGAGGAGTCCGAGCATTGAAAGGTACAGCTCAAGCTCGTGGATAGGGTAGTTTTCTTGTAGAGGAATCTGTAACAGTGGCCGCTCTGCATCAAGAAGCTAAA
This sequence comes from Begonia loranthoides, assembly GCA_022433065.1. NCBI lineage: Eukaryota > Viridiplantae > Streptophyta > Magnoliopsida > Cucurbitales > Begoniaceae > Begonia > Begonia loranthoides. The sequence goes on along the minus strand of CM039479.1, from coordinate 28,335,831 downwards.
GCCTTTTACAAGAGTTAAGACTTGCTTATCCATTTCAATAGATGTGCATCAGTCTTAACTCAGATATAAGAATAAATTTCAATAGATGTGCATCAGTCTTAACTCAGATATAAGAATAAGGCTTCCACAGGCCAAATGCAACAAATGCATGGCTTCAAAACCGTGATTAGATTTAAAAACTAGACCCAACAAATTATGTGTAGAGAACAACGAATATATAACACACCTTGCAAAAATACTCAGACACAGGTCCGTCGTTTTCTGCTGAAGTCAATTCCTGAACAACCTTCTCAAGCCCCTTGCTTATGGCTTGCATTTCTTCAGCCAAGTATTTCAATTGTATCTTCATAATAATCCAACGTATAAGCTCAGCAGTCATAACAACTTGTTTGATTACACCCAGAAGGCATAAAAAACATCGTACCTTCGTTGAAGCCTCCAAATTCTCAAGGTCCTTTGAAAAATCTGAAAGTTCTGGTAGCTTTTCAGAAAGCACCTTTTTTAGAGGAGAAAAAAAATTAAAACTAAGAGAAGCCGCAATCTTTGGACCTTGCATCAAAATAGTTACAAAAAATAAACCCAAAAAAATGTAATTTAATCCTAATGAGAAAAATCTTTACAGAATCATGACACCTACACCTAGGGAGAACGCAAAGTGGCTTTAGGCATAGGAATTAAACAGTTGATCCATCTATTTTACCGTATATTAAAGCTGCAAGTATCATTTTCAACAAGAAAGAAATAATCCTCGAATACACTACCTTCAATTGTAAGTTTTAGTGTCTCGTTATTTGAATCAATAAAACCTAAGAGTGGGTTATAATTTTATCAAATCAAATAACAGTGTCTTTTGAACAAAAAGCACTCTTCCACCACAGGCAAAATAACCCTCGCCCAAAATCACTCTTTCTTCACATTAGGAGTGTTAAATAAAAGAGCCAATCTATGTTTAGAAAGAACCATAAATTTTTCTACTCGTCAAGTGAGAAAAAATTAAAAGAATAAGAAATATACCTTGCACAGATAATGCACAAGAGTCATCTTACTGTTACGAGCTCGTGTATCAGCGAGCTTAAGAAGACTATCGAGTCGAAATCCAATAGCAGATCCTACACCAAGTATTTTACAAATTAATGAAGAAATTTAGCACTTATTACTATGGGGAACAATGCTGAAGAAGAGAAACCACATATTTCCAAGCAAGGAAATACTATTCACAAATCAATCTTTCCTCAAAGATTTTTATAAGCTACTAGCCATTATACCAATTAGAGAAAACACTTCAACTGCATAGGACCCTTTTTATTTACTACTTTAATGTCTTACTCTTCCCTTCTAAAACTGTAATCCTTGTCTATGTATGATTGAATATCTCTAAGAAGTGAATTATCTCTTCCTCCCAATTATCTTTCTCCGCCAACTAGTTATTGGAGAAAGTCGGATGAAAGTGCAGCTAAAAAAGCTAGAAATATTTCTTTTTATGGCAAATATATATACTCTGCCTATGCTAAACAATAGTGATGTATTGAAACTAAAAATGATATGCAGTTAACATATATATTCTTTTTGTACTAGCATTATGATTTTTTTATAATTGCATAAAGTCAATGATAGATACTCACCTCTTGCAGTTCCCTGGTTTAAAGCATTACCCAAAGAAAGAATGGTCTGCATCACTCTTCTCAACTTGAGCGAACCCCTGATCTGGTCATTTACAATTACGATAAGGGATTGAGAGGTGAAATGAAAAGAATACACTCCTTTGCTGGAAGGAAAACGTGAAAAAGAAGAAAAATTTACTTGCCTCTTCAGATGCTGAATTGACAATATTCAGACCACGTCTAAGATCACACACCTAAAACAGATCATAATTCACAGCCAAGTTCAAATTTCACAACCAATACAGAAGAAGAAAAATCTGAAATGTAAAGTGATTAAATAGATAATATTCATACCTGCAACTGGAACTGAATCTTAAAAGAAAAAACTCTTAGCTTGGACTCTACACGTGGTACTTTCATCAATTCTAGAAAGAACTACAGTGAAGACCCAAAAGTTAAACACATAGACAGGGAAGAAAAGGAAAGGATTTAACTTTTACCAAAGGTAATTTTTCTTTGTCATACTTCCATTAATACTATGCGATAGAGATTTCAAATCATAAAGTGATCACTTTTTGCATTTTTTTTCATGGTTATGTATTGACTGAACGCAAAGAAATAAGAAATTAACTTTTACACTGCTGCAACTAACACAACATCTGTAAATTCATAGGCAATCAGAGATTCGAATCTATTCTACGTTAGCTTTATCTAAACACAACAAATAACAAAAATTAGGAGAATAACCGGAAAGAACTCACAATTTCACATTTTCCTAAGTTTTCTTTATCTCCACTATACCCCTGTATTCAATAACATGGTTATTATTAGACAATAAAATAGAAAAAAGATAGAGAAAAAGCCGTGGGAGAGATTCATGATATAAATCAAATTTCATTAAATGGTTGGCCAAATTTACAGACTATTACATTCTAAAATGACGGAATGGACTTACACAAAAAGCATACCTTGAGAAGTTCCATCTCTTCTTTCGTTGGACAAAACTTTATGAGGTTCTCAACCTGATCCACACTCAAAGCTGACTCGTCCAAGGCAAGAACTGATCCCTGACAGACAATGATAGCCGTAGAAAAAAACAAATCAAAGAAAATGTGTTTGGAATTTTTATCTCAATCAGAATGCCAGTAATCATCATCTAGTATAATTAGTTGCATTCCAATTTCTATCAAACTGTTAGTATGTATTTAAAAACCACAAACTCAGCATAGTGTAGATTACCATCAAATCAGGCAAAGGAATTTTGACCTTTGAGAGCATGATCTCACAGTTATATGCTCTCCTCAGTTCAATCTGCCAAAAGCAAAGTAAATTCACTAAGAAAGCATTAAATTATATGACGGTATGATCGGCAAAGGTTTAGACAGAGTGCTTCAAAGATGGTGAAAAGGCCAACTCAAAACAAGCTGCATAATGCATTGCAATGATTGGTGAGTAAGCCAACTGCTAACATAAGCCGTTCACTTATAATTTTGTACTTCTAGTTACCCCATTACAGTTATGCATAGGACTCTGTAACACTTAGGCAGTTTCAAAGATAAGATTTGCAAGTCAACCAAAACTCCGCCTGGAAAGCTGCTTTGACAAGCAAGCTAGAAAAACTAATAATGAAAGTCTGAACTACATAAAAGCCTGTTTAGCTTGAGTTAAATGTTCTTCGCATTAACTATGCTATAAGAAAGTCAGGCAACCTAGCGTTAGTGATATGGGTAGCACAAGAATTTATACCAATTGAACTTTGTCTGATTTAGCTCTAGACCCATGTCGTTTTGACTTTCCACCATTGTTTCCATGATCTGAATTTGGCACAGTAGCCGAGAAAAGCCTCTCTAGTTCTGACATATCAAACTCTGGTGTCCTGTTAAAGAAAATTAATAATGAAAAAAATAATTAAAACAACGAATTGTTTTGAAAGTAAATAAAAATAAAACTAAAACTATTCAAGAAATAAAGTATAACACACTTGGTAGCTTCACCAGCCCTCTGAGCCTCCGCCCATAAACTTCCATGCATAGCCCTTGTTAACTTCAACCAATGATATGGCTTCAGATTGGCCCTTTTATTTTGGCTCTGATTTTTGGGACTCACACGGCTTAAGCCCCGGCCCTTTGCACTGAGAGAAATGTTGGATGGCGGTCCAGGGATTGCAGGTATGGCTTTGGAAGCTCCAGAAATAGACTGCAAAGGAGCTTTCATCATTGCATTGCCTGGAGGAGCAGGAGGAGGTGGTGCTGGTGGTGACGCTGAAGGTAAAACAGAAACAGACAAGATGGGCCCAGAATGTGGAGGTGGGGGAGGAGGAGAAGGCGTAAATGTTATTTTTTTTGTTTCCAGCTGAGATGGAGAAAGATAGGCAACTGAAGATGGAATTGCTGGGGGTGGAGGAGGAGAGGGAATTGACAGTGAGTTCGTAGCAGCAGATGATAGCAATTTTGCAGAGGAAGGTGCTGGAGGAGGAGGAGGGGGCGGGGGAGCAGAATATGAATTTTTGACATAAGAAGGTTGGGATGTTTCTGAAATAACAGAGGAAGTAAGGGGAAGAGAAGTTGGTAATGAGTTAAACACAGAGGTTGATTGCAATCTGCCAGAAAAGGACGGGGGAGGAGGAGGGGAAGGCGGAATTGAAGTGGAAATCATAGAAGACAAGGATGGAGAATTCTGTGAAAGAGAGTGAGATGGAGAAGAAAGAGAAACACTTGATGATTGATTTCCACCAAATAACGTTTTTTGAGGGAGTTGAGCTAGTGATGAAAGTGTTTGATCTGAACTGGGTTGATGATGCACTGACTGACATGGGGTGGAAAAAGATTCTTCTGCGTGTGCCGGAGAACTTATCAATGGCGAAGTTGGTACAAAAGGCCCTACAGTGAAAGGTGGTGGTTCAGGTGGCATGGTTGAAGGGGCCTGAACCGACGGCAAAGATATAATGTGCAGATTGCCAGTTTCTGGTTTAGTGATATTCAAAACATCAGGTGCTGAAGTTGCAGAGGTAGGTGAAGATACTGCCAATGGCTGTGTGAACTCATTAATATTAAGGGTAGCAAGATCCTTGATTGGAGCCTCAACAAATGAAGCAGGAGGTGCAGGAGGATCTACATCTAAAGTAACAGGACACCCTTGTGATGAATCACAAGATGAAAGTGGTGCAGCTTGTTCGCTAGAAATCTGCAACACTGAGGATTTGATCTTGTCTTTACCTGTTTCTTCAGCTATGTCTGATAACTGTGATTCTAAATTAAGTTTATTGGGAGTTAGCTGCGACAAGTTTCCTGCTTCATAATTGCAAGTAGAAGTCGTAGTCATTTTTTCTTGAAGTGCACTTGAAGATTTGAGACGCTGGAGTAAATTTAGCGTCTCATCTGTTCTTGAACCTAGCCAATCTATATTGCTAAATATCTCTTGAACCTTAGCAAATGCTTCAATAGGAAGTTCCTCCTTCTCTTCAATAATGGGCAAATCCATTGAAATAAGAGAAGTAGCAAGATTCATCTCTGAAAAAAGAACCTTCACCCAAATGGATAACCCAATATACCTTTAAGCATTACATAAGAGAAAAAATTCCAAAAAATTACATGAAGAGCTATAAAATTAAGCATACCTCGGTTCTAAAATCCTTAGGGAACTGATCCTTGGCATTCCATAAACTATCAATCTCATTTCGTCCAAGCATCAAAATATTCGACCTTATGAAGGCCGTATTAAACATAACACGAAATATCATCTCCTCACGTTCCAAATCCTCGTCCAAATTTATACATTCAAGAACAACATCTCCTTGGATATGGCAACGGATGTCAATTTTGGCAAGCTCACAGTCTGCCTGCGAAGAATATTAAATAAATTCTATAAGCCATCTAAGTTTACCTATCTGAGGTGCTTTATATGCATAATTAAACAAAGTCGATCCTAATATAAAACTATGAATTAACTCTTTTGGGTAGAACATTACTGGTGCAATTACACCATGAGAAAAAACAACAAATACAGTATACCAAGCTGAAGGCATCAAATTACAAATATTTGGACATCCTTTTTGAACTTTCAACGGATGATTCTTAATTTCTTGCTGAAATAAAACCACCGGGTATAATCATTTCAGCAATTAAAGAAAGAAAACATCTAAAAGCAAACCTCAAATTTATTTGAAATACTAATGGCATTCAATAACTTTAGGAATCATGAGTCATTCCCTCTAACCCAGATTGAAAAAAAAAAGTGCATGAACCATTGAATATAAATTTGGAGTCACCTGTTTAAAATACCGAATGAGCTTGCTTCTTTTTGGTGTTGAGAACAAAACTTTAGGAATCCTATCATTAGCCATAAGTGGATCCTGCCCATATATTCTAAAAATTGGTCTGAAACCACCATCACCGTCCAAATGAGGAATAAATCGTATAATGATGCAGTCCAAAGTAAGCCCCCTATCTAATGGAGGCCATTCTGTAGAGACATTTCTTCTCGATACATATTGAAGGTACCTCAACTGTGAAGGCAATGGGTTGACAGGTGTCATCAACTGTAAAAGTTCCTTAGGTGCCTGCCTGTAAACCATGTCAAGAGTTTTCTGTTCCCCACTGTACTGCTTCCTATATATCAAGAGTGAAGCCAACATAAAGACCAAAACAGGCCACCCACCTCGCTCGCAATGCATCAAAAGCACATTTTGTTGCCCAAGTGAAAGCCAACTTTCACTCGACCTCAAGAAATGATGGATCATCTCCATGGTCAGAAGAGGGCAGCCTTCGTAATGTCGAGGATAGTCCATTACAATCATGTCATGCTCAGCTAGAATATTTGCTAACTGACTTTGGTTCTCCCCCTCTCGGAAGTTGAATACCATGAACGAAGCATCAGGGAGATGCTCACGAAGTTGACCCACTGTGGCTCCTATATAGGCTTTATATTCTTCGTCTTCCAAAACATCAGTGGAATAGCAGCAATTGAAAACTACATATGCAGGAAGAACGATTACATATCTTTTATTGAGAAAAGGTAATAAATTTTACATACAAATAAAATTATGGATTAAATTAGTGTGTAATACAAGTCATAAGCCTAAGGATGTGCATTTGATCAGTCACCTCCTTATTAGTAATTCATATGTGAAAAAGAACTATCAATTACACATACTAGCAAATGTCTTTCTCTACATTGTAAAGTGTCATAGATTTCAGCAGACATCAATATGTATTTTCATCGAGCTAGATAAATTCTGGGCAATTTCAGAACACTCCGCTCCAGGAAAGTAGATTGGATCGCATTTCTTCACTAATATTAAGCTCATTCTTCTCGTTTCTATTATTATTTTCGATTACAAGTCGTGCGATGCGGAACTTCAATCACAATAGGCAATTAAAAAAAAGGACACTTAATCCGCACCCATTATCTTCTCAATCTCAGATAATAAAAAGAAAGAAAGAAAGAAAGCTGCATCAAGTTCTGAAGCAACGGGAAACATACCATAGACCCTTTCAGAGATCTCCAATAGACCATCCGGTGGGTTCCGGTAAAATAGTTTGCGTAATAATGCCATTTTCCATTCAGCTTAACAACTTTGACGGTCACGGTTCCGATGAACTAATTTAAATGTCCTAACTGGTTGAAGGGAGGGTGTCCAGAATAGAAAAATCCATATGGCGGTGCAAAAACGAATGCGACATCAACAACACAAGCCACAAGGCATTAATACTTAATGGTCGGTAATAAAAGCCGCCTGGGTAAAGCCGATGCCGGCCGGCTTCGTATCCCGCGCAGAGGGAGACTTGGCTTTCAAGCAACTAGATGTTGAGAGGGAAATGAAATTAGGTATTAGAGAATAAAGTGGGAAATTATCATGATATGATCATACAGGAAACGGAAAACGCAAAAGGATTACGGCTATGGCGATTCATTCGTATCGTCGTCTGATTATCCAATGATCTGATTCTATTCCTAGCTGTCTCTTGTGTGGAGAGAAAACATGGCTGCCTCAACTCAGGATTTTCCTTTGGCTTGTTTTTGGTTTCCTCCATACTCCTCACACGTGTCTTGCTTGATCACCCTTCCCGCCCCTGAGAGTGGGACCGGTTCAGTTGAATCCGGTCGAACCAAACAAATTTTTGATTAGGTCACCCCACCAAGTACTCTTTCACTGTCCAATGTAGAGGCTAAGCATATGATAAATAAATATATTTCATCTGTTTTCTTCGCAACTCACCAAAATTGAATTAAAAAATAGACTTGAACCCACCCCAGTTTGATTGAAATCATTGGATTGAATGAATCCAACTCGATTCCAATTTACGGTGTGTTAGGGTTCGGTGTGACCCAAATTCTAATTGGGACAGATCGATTTTAGGTCCACGGTAGGAGTTTCCTATTGCCAGTAGGATTAGAGTTCCCTATTTCAGTACGACTATAATTTCTTTTATGCTATAAATATAAGATTGTATCACAAAACTCATTGTACCGATCTCATTAGCGATTTCTCTTATCTGTCCGTGATTTTTTTTTATCCGTTTTGAGTTTTCTATGTAAATTTCAACGTCTATTATTTTTCTATTTCTCTTTTTCGACTCTCGTTTGTCAATTTCAACACAGTGAAACCGAAAATGGAAGTATCCCCACCCTTAGGTACTAGTTGCGCGACGTGGCATGCGTAACGTATTGATATGACCTTGTATATGAACATGGGTCAAATTAGAAGGATACAAATTAGGGTTACAAGAATTTCAATGACAAAGTAGGTCAATTATTGTGACAAGCTCTCGACCTCCAAATGTGTGTTGTGGTTTTATTATCTTCTCTCAATACTTGTTCTTTGTAAAATGGACGTGTACATCGGGTTCAAAGACCATCGGACACTTGACATAGAGATTAGATTTCTTATAGTTGATTAAATTCATTATGTTTCTTCAAAAATTTATAATTATTTTATACTAACACAATCTCATACAACAAATAACTCATACCTCATACATTTATCATATTATATCACGTTAAATTATAATATTTTTGTAAAATATTTGTCACGTAACTCAATCACATGTGTTATGTCATGACCCTCTCGATGATTTCATGCCATGTTCATCTTTTATGCATGCACAACATAGTTGTCACCTTGTGTATTTTATGTTGTTTCTTAATGTTAGAATTAATGATTTCAACATGAATAGCATGAATCCCTACCAATATAATAATAATAAAAAAAAGAGCCCTCAAAATTATTTATTTTCTTTCAATGATTTATTTAATTTATAATTTTAACAACCGTTGATTTACTATAAAGACATTTTGACTTTAATATTTTTTTGGTGTGATTTATAAAAAACACTCATATTTTATTAGTCATATAACAATTAAAACAATTATACCATTTATTCTCTTTACTTTACAATAATTTAAATAAAAATAATTATTTTATTAGTCATATATTTATTTACATAGATTATGAAAATAACGAAAATTAATTATTTTTTGTTTTAAATAATAAACTTATAAATAAATAATTTTAAAAAATATATCGATTTGCTAAATGGGAAGAGAGAGAAAATAGTGTCGACCAATGGCATAACGTAACGTGTGCTTTAATTGGCGCCACAAATTGAAGAGTCGATTCAGTCATCTCGCTATCGTATTTAATTCTCAATCTGTGTACTCTTCGATCAAATCCTCTCATTCTCTCTGTCTCAGTCACCTTCCCATATCAAGCTCTCTTTAAATTCCCTAATCCCTTCCCTTTAACCTCATTCGCCTCCTTCCTGTTGTTCAATCCATTTCGTCCTCCATCAGCGACCACAGTGTGTTTCTGGTGAAGATTTTTGCAATGGACTGGGTTGGAGAGCTGTACAAGAACGGCTCCCACGGCAGACCCTGTTTTTCTCCTCGCCGGATTATTGGTCGGTGGATGGGATCCTTGAGGCGAAATAAGGAGAGGAAAGTCGAGAAAGAGAGTAGTTGTAGTGAGGGAGCAGTGAGGGATTCTGGCAATGGATCAACCTGTGCTAAGTGTTCGATGAATGGACTAACTGGCGGAAACTCACTGGTCTCTGTACCGGACGGTGAAGGATCTGGTGAGAAGCCTTACTCTCGCTCTTTTATTTTCTCTTTCTTGATGGACAAATCTTTCCATGTATCGGATTCTACCTGCTACTAAGAGTGAGAGCGACGGTCCTTCTTGTTGCTTCACTATAATGAAATTCCTATAAACGTCTTAGTAACTATATTATGAATGCATCAATTCTCGTTTGTGTGAGTTTTACAGCCACATAATTCTCGTTTGTACGAGTTTTACAGCCACATAATTCTCGTTTGTAGTAGGAGCACATAGATGTTTCAGCTATAGATAAAGGGATTAAAAGCCAGACTTTTAACTTTCAGCTCATTCATCGAACGTTACATCTAATGTTCACAGGTTTGAATCTGAAAGGCACTTCTTTCAACGTGGGAGTTGGGTGCAGTTTGCTATGTCTTTTGGCTGCTAGTAAAATAGAATTTTCTAAGATGGTAGAGTTGCGGTCAGAAATGGAAATTATGCTTAAAAATGCCAAGGAAGAGTGGCAGACTAAAGATGGTAGCTTTAAGCCGCTTCAGACGGACACAGATCTTTCTGATTCCCGTTCCTCTTATGATGCTCAAAACGGTCCTAGTAGTATCAGTCAGTGTTCTGTTCAACGGAAAAAAACATTCCAGGTTTCATCAGATATACAAACCAAGGAACAAAATTTCCCCACGACATCTGATGCTAATGACGAAGAAGATGGCATTGATGAACTTGCGGCAGAATTTGAGACCGAATTGGAAAGGCTGCAGATCCACTTGGATAGCGAAGATTTGCAGAAGAATACAAAACTGCAAATGATCCAAAATCATCCAAAGGTACACGATGTTATTCTTGTGAACTAGAATTCAATCTGCACTTTCGAGCTCTGGTACTACTTGAATGTACATCTCAAACTTACAAATCATGCACACATAATAATGTATCATAGGCCGCTGTCAAAGACACTCCCTCTACCAGAAGCTTTAGTGAGAGCTCTGGAGAAGTAATTAACCCAGTGGAGGAAGCGGCCGCGGGTAAAAGCGGAGTTTCTCCCTGGGAGCTGGAGAGAAGATTGCATGAGCTCCTGGAAGAAAGACAGGTAGAGCGAATACAAGAGCTCGAAGCAGCTTTAGAATGCGCTAAACAGGAAATTAGAGAAAAGGATATTGAGATATCCTGGTGGAAAGACACTGCAAAACTTGTTTCTCATCACATTCCAGAACCTGCGCGACTCTTACTCACTTCCCGGTGTGATTAATCTCTACTTGTACTTGCCGGTGAGTGTCAACTCTGTGAAGACCAAAAGAAGATAAACCTCTGGGCGTGAAAGTTGTTGAATTTTGTGTAGATTCAAAATGGGATGGTTTTCATTCCCACAAAAAAGGTACATAGAGAGAAATAACTTAGACATTGTAGAACTTTAGCATCAGTGGTAATTGCAATTTCTTTGCCACTCTGTTATATATCATTATTGGGGTTATGTTTGGGTACTGAAATTGGCCAAATTAAGTCATTCTTTCCTGGCGATAATGGTTTTTCAAGTTGAATCTCCTGATGCTCGTAGTGATTGGGTCTTTGTTTTGTTTTTGGTGATTACATGAAATTGTACGAGCAATTATTGATGAGATATCAATTTTCTTGTAGTAATTAATGACTTGTTTTAATTTATTATATTAAATAGAGATTTAAATTTAGGAAAAATTAACCATAATCTTTTATTAGTAGTGATAAACCAACTATCATTTTATTTTTGTTAATAATTTGACCACTGAACTTTAAAAAATTATCGTCACAAATATTACCGTTAACTTTTTAAAAATTGTAGTATAAAAGAACAAATACCTATGAAAAAATACAAGGAAAAATTTCGTGATTTAAGAATAGATTTTCAGTGAAAAAGAGTTAATATTTATTGAAAATGGATTTATAAGATTTCGGGTTTTATAATTTATAATATTTCGAATTTTATAATTTAGAAGATTTTTGTAAAAGAATGTTAATGTTTTTGCTTTCAAATTCTTTAAATTTGTTTTACAGTCCATGAGAGAATCACAGTTTGTTTGTATTTTTTTACGAAGAAGACAATGAATTTTTTTTATTTGCAGATGAACCTCGGTGGCTTGACGACGAACGAGGCACGTTGAACAGTAGCAGTTTCATATGAACCTGCAGCGGTTTGACTATAAACTGCGGCGGCTTCATATAAAACCATCACAGTTTATTGTTACACTGCTGCGGTTTACTAAATGATCTACAATGAGACATCAAAATTGTACTGTTATTTTTAAAAAAATATGGAGCCACGATAGTTTATAGACGAGTCACTATATATCGATATTATCATATTTAATGATAAATATGATAGCAATATTAATGATGTTATTTTATTTTATAGTTTAATGGTTAATTTAATATTAAAAAGAGTGGTGTGCAGATTACACGTGTGATAATGCTGAGTAAGTAGTCAATTGGGAGGAACCCTAATCACGGGATCGGTGTTAGGATGGTGAAATGTATATATATATATATATAAAGCTGTACTGTCGGAGAAGAATGAAATTCTGTCTGCTCTTCGCTTCCTCTCGTATTTTTGTCAAGTGTAGGAGAAAGTGAGAGGAAGCCATAGTTAATCAGAATAACCATGTCGGACGAGGAGCATAACTTCGAGTCCAAGGCCGACGCTGGAGCCTCCAAGACCTATCCTCAGCAGGCTGGAACTATCCGCAAGAACGGTTACATCGTCATCAAGGGCCGTCCCTGCAAGGTTTTGTCTCTCTTTATTTAAGTCGAATTTGGAAATTTCTTTATGTCATCGTGGTTGGATTGGATTTGATTCCCTTTTTTTTTTTTTAATTTTGCGATACGTATTTAGGTGAGGTCGTTTATTTTAATTGGAGCGGTATGTTCCAGATCTTGTCTGATGTAATTTGATTCGGTGCATGATTCTCTGTGGAATAATTCGATAGACTTTTGTGGACAACTTTCTGTCAAACTCGTTAGTTGCCATAAGCTTTCAATCCACATGAATATCAGTAATTTCTTTGTCAAATTCAGTGATTTATATATATTTTGGTTCTGTTGTTGGGTGTAACAGGTCGTTGAGGTTTCTACTTCCAAGACAGGGAAGCACGGACACGCAAAGTGCCACTTTGTGGCTATTGATATTTTTACTGCCAAGAAACTCGAGGATATTGTCCCATCGTCCCACAACTGTGATGTGAGGATACTATCTGGAAACTCATTATTTTCTCATTAAAGCAATGTAAATTGTTATATGCTGATTAGCTGATAATGTTTTTTCCCCTTTCCTTACATCCTTAGGTTCCTCACGTTACTCGTACTGATTATCAGCTGATTGACATATCTGAAGATGGATTTGTGAGTATTCTACTTACTATTATGAATCTGAGTATACAGTCATGATATTCAAGAGTTTGCAAGCTCTGATGCATTTCAGAAGCTATAAATTTTGTTGTACACCTGGATATCAGGACATGCTATTACAAGCTATGCAAAGACATTGTGTCATTATCTGATGAGTTATTCCTGATTGGTTTGCAGTTGAGTCTTTTGACTGATTCAGGTAGCACAAAAGATGACTTGAGACTTCCTACTGATGATAACCTGCTCACTCAGGCAAGGGACCTGAACTTTTATCTACTGCATTTGAACATCATCCACAATTTGTGCTCAACATCAGTTGAAATTTTACTAGAGAGAGATTTGGATACAAAAGAACCGAAAACCTTTTAGAATTAACTCATTTCCTTTCAAGATGATGGAAAATGTATTTCATTTTGATAAAAACATTTGTCCTTTGTTTTTCTCCCATTGTCTATCACTGCAGTGCCAGTAAATGAAGACCAGTAATTTTGATTCTTGTTGTTTAGATACAGTTGTCTAAATCAGAATCTGAACCTTTACAGTGATATATATTGAATAGAAAAAGACAAGAAAGGATTTCTTTCCCGTTTTGTTTTGCCTCACACTTGTTAACACATGCTCTTTGGGGATTTATTCAGATTAAGGAAGGATTTGCTGAGGGGAAGGACCTTGTGCTGACAGTCATGTCATCAATGGGAGAAGAACAAATATGTGCCCTCAAGGACATTGGTCCCAAGAACTAAAAGAGTTTCGATGAGCGCCCCATTTCCTTGCCGGTCATGTATTTCAAGATCAAACATTGAACTCAAATCTCGTGGATCAAACCCCTGCCGAAGCTTGACACACCCATCACTTGAGTACGTTAAGGCTACTGTTATTTGTTTATTAAATGTGTTACCGTTTCTCTTTTGCGTGCTCTCAGATAATTTCTAAGATTGCCTCCTCTTTCCTTAAAAGAATACTCCATATTTATGAGCAATTTAAGATGTTTGTTGAAAGCATTGTCGCAAAATCATCCCCTCTACTGATCTCGACCCCTCTCTTCAATGTCGCTTCCCCTCTCCTCATCGTTTACTAGAACAGTCTTTATTTTTTGGGAGTCTGACCACAAGGTTTGATAAGTATGTGTCTCTTAATAACACTATCACCTCTTGGCCCATTGAAAGCCAACATTGTCCGCAGTTGGGAATATTGTCTGCAGTTGGGATGGGCTGAATGTAGATGGAAAGATTCAAACCTCCGAACCGCAGGACCAAAACCCATTGCCACTGAAGCACCATTCTCATGTTCGTGTTATTATCATGCACGTTTGGATCTAAGCACTATTCTCACGTTCACTTAACTTGTATTGTTATCATGCACATTTGAATCTAATAATTTAAAAATTAATTGATGGATTGAAATAATAAACTAATTTCTTAAATTGGGTAGATTCCCGTTTCTTGTTCTTAATTGCAAGTTTAATAAAAAAACTACAAAGAGCTCATTTGCCATTCTCTCCAGTCTCCTAAGGATTCAGCTGAACATGTTTGTCGATCTTGGGTCAGATGCTGCATGGTCGTTTCCTCATCTACCAATAATGAATCGTCTTCTTCTCTCTCCAACTTCTCAAATGGAGATTTCTTCATCCACCAGCAGATGCCACAACACTTATTTTCAATGGGCAAACTTTTCCAACCAGCCAGAACCATCCTACAAATTTGGTGTTTTCCTCTGCTCCAACGTAATTTCCATGCCTCTTAAAGTCTCACATAAAAGGCTCTCGAATTGAAGTGGGCAGCTCTAACTCAGGAACAAATTCGTCTGGCCGTGAGAAATAGGCGTCCACCATGTCTATGCTCACTTCTTCCAATCTTGGAGGGTTCCACTTGGGGCAAGAGAACAATTCAGATCATGTTAGAAAATGAACTTCAGATAACTGTTTTTTGTTGACAAGCTGAAAAAACATGATTAACCATGGTCATAGAAACTACTAAAAGAAAGTCAGTACCTTTGGAGCAAAATCCCTGTCAACTAACCGAGCTCGAACACCCTAGGAATGCATATAAAGTGTAAGTGAACTGAATAGATTTAAAAGTTGTTGCCATTAAATTATGGGGAACTCATACCTCCATGAAGTCATTAGACACCCGGTTTGAGATTACATTCAGAGAAATTCGGTATTCTCTTGCAAGACACTGATCAAGAGTTTCAAACCGACCTTCGCGAATCTGTATGAAGAGGGCAAATTTAAGGACAAAGGAAAGACTGAAAAAGAGTACAGGAAGCACGCAAGTTGTAGTTACTCACAGATTTCAATGTAACTTTCAAGCTCAGTGGGGACGCTTCTCTTAATTTCTTCAGGGCTGTACTACACCATTCATCATAAGACTCAGCTGCCTCCTTTTCCTATGCCATTTAAGGATGGAAGAAAGGTAATTTCTAGCTTAAATTTATGAATTAATTCATATTATCCGACATTTGGACAAAGAAAAAACCAAGAAGAGAGGGACGAGACAGGGAAGATCTTATGCTTACCAGGGCCTCAAAAATTTCTTCAACTGTGTCGTGGCAGAAACATCTATCAATTTTGTCAATCCTGTGCAGAAAAATATTTAGAATGAGAAAAAAAATTTAGTGAAATACTCACTTACAGTTACAGGAATGGTATGCGACTAAAGATTTTGCTAAGTTTAGAAAGTTTACAGGTAAATTCTGACATTTCACGTCAATTAAAGAGTAGTTGATCATGCCAAGATTATTAATCCCATATTTCCAAATATATGTCTCTTTATTCATTGTGAGATGCTATAAAACTAAAAGAATTGTGATAGAACAATACTTAGAAAGTACACTCGTCCTATCGGGATAGACAAGATCACCATATTGGGCAAGAGATGATTCTATGACAGAAGGATCGTCGGTTATCAATTTAGCAAGGCGTTCTTCAATCAGACCAAGTCGCTGAAAGCAAAAATTGTTTGTCAAGACCTAATGCAAAAGAGTGATGATGTGAACAAAGAACTATTATGCACAGAAAAGATACCGCTTTCAGTGCATAATGTGTAGCTAGGCCACAAGCAATCATTTCTACACCATTGAGTTTATCTCCTGTTAGAGCCAAGTACTCCCCTGCAAAAAGTAACATACATGGCACACCAAAGAATCTATCAAGAGCTTAAGACAAGAGGTGTGTCCATACGAAATTCTAGAGTTGAACGCCACTTTCTCCAAACAGTATACAACATTGATAAATATTATGTTTCTCTACTAATCACGTGAGTATGAAAACTAAAATACCAGCAGATGAATACCACAAAAAGTGAAAAGTAAAATATATACCTAAATAACCAGGTAGTCGAGAAAGAAAGAAGGAAGCCCCTGCATCAGGATGAAATCCAATTTGAACCTCTGGATTAGACAAAACCTACAATTAATGAGATGGTGAGAAGCATTTTACAGTGGTGTTACTCAAGAAAGCCTATGACCTGAAGATAAAACAATCAATAAACCATTGTCATGGTCAGTGTTTAGTCTTATAGTTATGCTTTAGCTTGCATTTTCTATTCGAAGGTACACTACAAAACAAGTTAAGCATCATTCAACTAGGACAACTGGAGAAGAAACAAGACCATATAACCCTTCTGCTACTTGAACTCTTCAATACAAAGGTTAATAAAAATGTTACTCACTCTGCAGGGAAACAAGTATCCAGCCCAATATATACATTTACAGTAATCAGATAGCATTCTAGAAAAATAGTTTCATTAAGGATAGAAACTATTAACTCTACAATTCAAGCAACAATAGAAGGTTAATAACTAACCTGCCCGACACTTAATCTATAAAGAAAACTTCTTAGAAATTAATCAAGCATAACCACAATGAACTTTTAACACTGATCAAGCAGAAAGACTGGGTTTAAATTTGTGTATTCAACAATTCAAAGCAAAAAAAGAAATCCGTGAGGAGTCATACAGTTTTATCAGTCGCAACACGAAACATTCCTGGAAGAGAAATCCCAGCCCCACTTCCCATCACCATACCGTCCAAGAAAGCCACCTGTTCAAAAAAAGTGATTAAGTGATAATCAATTCCACATGTTCAAATAAGAGGAGGGAACACATAAATTTAGAAATAACTAGTTACAGTAGTGAAGGATACAAACCAAGAACTCACTTTGCGTAACATGTCCTTCCGTTCTGACTCTCTAAGAATTACTAAATGAATACATTATTATACCCTTCTTCATAAAAAATCGTAGTCCACAGAAAAGTAACAAATATGGGGTGACTGGTAATTTGTCAATAAAAATGTCTTTTATTTTCTATGGTTGGTGTCTATCACGTGCTATCTCTCCATTAAACTTTTGGATTACTGAACTATGTATTTCCTTACAGATACCAGTGTACCAACATGAATTTCATAATAATACTTAGTAAAGTTAGATGAGTAAATAAAAATACTCACATGTGGCTTCACATATGTTCCTTGAAGATACACAAACTTGTATAACATCTCAAAAAAAGATTTACAGTCTTCCACTTTTCCTGCACAAAAATACTAATGTTTTAAAGATTATTCTGATTTACATGCAAGGTAGTCATCATGATGATATTAGCTAATCCCGTACTTTGAGCATGTATATTTATCAACCAACAATAATTCACCTCTTCAACGGGAAGAAAAGCATATTTTTAGTTGCAATTGCACTACTATAATGCTTGTTCGAGAATTATAAAACAT
Organism: Begonia loranthoides; assembly: GCA_022433065.1. Classification (NCBI taxonomy): domain Eukaryota; kingdom Viridiplantae; phylum Streptophyta; class Magnoliopsida; order Cucurbitales; family Begoniaceae; genus Begonia; species Begonia loranthoides. Next base: position 28,318,080 of record CM039479.1, on the reverse strand, counting down.
TGCATACAGATAAATGTAAGAGCTTCACCTTCATTTAGCAGATGATAAAGTTTAACAACATCTGCCCCAGAACAAAAAGCCCTGCCACTACCCTTCAAAAATTATGTAAAGCAGTTTAAATAGCGAGGCCAAGTCCAGTTGAAAACAGAAAATGCCAAGATGTTTCTAACATAAATTAAAAAAAAAAAAAAATTACCTTGAGAAAATGTAATGACGTAGAACCTTCATGAATTTAAAGAAGTGAAATAAATTAGTACCTTCATCAAGACAAACCCAATATCAGGATTATCCTCCCACGATTCATAGAGTCTCTTCAGCCGACCTGCCTAAACAATGAAACAGTTTCCATATTGAAATACTGATTGCATATGTGCTCAATGTAGAAACCAACAGAATGGACGCAAACTCACTATGCCAAAAGTTATAAAAATGAGAATAACGAACCATGGAAGTAGTCAAGGCATTTAGAGCATCAGGTCTATTTAGAATGGCAGCTCTTGATTTAGGTCTTCCTTCCACTTGGACCTGAATCACAAACCCCTCGTCAAAAATTAATCAATAGGCGCCAAAATTTCTATACAACTAAAGTGATTAAAATGGGCAAGGAAAATGGCAGCAATGAAACAAAGTGATTACGATCAGAAGTTTCATAAAAAACCGAACTTGCTTTAGCGTCAATAAGTAGCAAGGGAAGTAGAAAACGAGAAATGAACCTGGTCTTGGACGTCATCATTTTTAGGGGAGAAGTTAGGAAGAGCAGAGAAGGCTCTGTGATTGGAAGCAAAAGTAAATCGCTGAAGCAAACAGCTTCGCCATGAGAGGAAAGGTCGTAATTTTTGCATCCTCTTTCCACTCTGAGCCGCGACGCGAGTGCAGAGGTTTTACTCACTCCTGCTGTCTTCCTTCCCTGAAACTCTGAAAAAGACGCAAAAGGGCCAATGGCTTTCCAGTGGACTCGTTATCCACCGTTGGATTCGGCGACTATCTGGCCATCAAGTGGTCAGTTGGAGGCCCTAACTAGCGCTAGGGCTGAAAATACTAACGCTTCCTGGGCTAGTGGGCTTCCTCTTCGCTACCTAATTATTGAGAAAATAATACTAATATTAAAAGTAATTATCAATATTAACCCTTAAGTATAAAAATCTTTTAAACTGACACTTTGAATTTTTATTTTTATTATCTAACACCTCAATTGTTTTTGTTATCTAACACCTCAAAGTTTTGAAGCGTTAACATTAGACACAATCACTGTTAAAGATGTCCGTTAAATAGTGCATGTCAACGCTTCCACAGACATCAACGCTTTTTGCGACCACGTGTCTTTCTGAAATTAAATATCCAAAGTTCGACAACGAAGCAATGCCCTAGACTATGCGAGTATTGAAAATAAAAAATATTTGTTTTGAGGTAAGTTTTTCTACAGTAGATAAGTCATTTTTTTACAGCAGACCCCAAGACGGCAAACGAGGATATATTTATTGACAAGGAAGCATTGGCTTCTTTTATTATTTTTTTCAACAAAATAAAGTGGTTTATTAAGATCCCAATTAATTTAGCTTCAACCTCAAATAATAAACATAAGAACCTGACTCTACACAAGTCATTTATCCGAAAATTTGAGCTTGTATTGGGCGTCTTGAAATGGAACAGCATAGGGAGAATACCAGTCTGCATCAAATACTTGTTGAAGCTGATGAACAATGTCAGGGCTGTACGTGCCAAAGCTGACCCCAGAAGTAGTGTAAAAATAATCCCACACGAGATTACTCGTGCCGATGTGAGCTCTAGCATCGCTGACAGCATATTTTCCATGCTGGACTCTCGAAAAGCTTGGATATGCGTTTTCTGATCTTGTTCCATTCGGAAGAATGGCTGGTCCGGTCGAGTTGTATCCCGGCACCTCAGAGTACTTGATCTCGATTTTGCCATAGCAGTCATTGTATTTTGAAGAAGTGCAGAGGATGTTTGAGAAGAGGAGTGACTTCAGATATGGATCCGTGTTCTGGATGTTATGTGCCCAGTATGACACTAACAGCTTCACTGTGGCATTCTTGGAGAAGACAACCTATTAAGAGTACGTGATCGTAAGAGTGAAAATGAAAATATGAGAAGAAAACTGCCAAGATAAGAAACTAGCAAGTGCAATATGGTGATATCTACCCACCAATTCTAGTCTCAACCTATTTCACCCCAGTTTTTAAAATTTACGTGTCGCCCTAAGCAAAAATTTAATCAAGGAATTGGACTACACCTTCAAAGCTCCTCCTGTTCGACTCGATAGCATAATAAGCAAAGAATTAGCTGCAACAACTCTAAGAGACGTGTGCTTATCTTACCCAACTTCTTAAGAATATAATAATGTTGTCGAGTATTCATGGACACACCAAAGAATAAAAAAGTAAAAGCAAAAAAATAAATTATCGAGAAATTGGAATAAGCTTTCATAGCTTACTCTTTGACTTCATAGGGGGATAAGTGAACAATTCCTAAGCTGTTTAGCTCTAAGAGATACATACTTCTTGGTTGTTTTTGAGAGGACGTGTAAACTACTGGTTTTATTTATTTTGCTAACAAGACAATAATAATTATTTAGAGTTTATCTTGAAAAATGCTGAGTAATTTTGTTAGTAAACAAGGAGCATTACAAATTTAAAAAATGGAAGAGTATTGATTTCGGAAGGTACCTCTGAAATTGCAGAAGAAAGGGATGACCAATATACTGTCCCTTTTGAAAATTCAGATTGGCCAAGCCAGTCCATCGTGCTAATTCTAACAGTTCCTCCACTCCCTACAGATTTTATCGTCTCCACCCAGCCTTGTTCATCTGCCTGGTGCTTGTGAAATAATAGCTGAAACAAAAATGAGCTGAAATTAGCAAAGCATAAAACGCGTGTTGAAGATAAACACGTCAGTTAAGAGTGTCTTTATCCTCTTTTCCACCTTAAATGAACATACTACACCTACTATAGATCTAAACTCTCAAAAATAGCCACAACAGATTGTATGAGCCATGAGGTCAAAAGTAGATAAAACGACAATGTATCTAACTAGAGGCCAAAAGCATAGAGGATGTCATCCTTGGTAATATTCAATTCCGCAATTTAACACACCTTTATTGTATTATTTCTCACAGGATCCAGTTACCTTATTATCATATCTTTGTTTAAATACACCAAACCAAATTTCATCTTCTATTCTCAATCAATCTCAAATTTATCATTATAAAAGAGGATTTTCCACAAAGACAAGAATCCAGTATACATTCAGTCCTTTACAATCCTTCATGTTGCGAGAAAACAAAGAAGTATCACCCATAAAATGAGAGTAATCAATAATTACCTCAGGAGGGGCAAAAGAAAGATAGGATTGAGTAGGCATGGTCGAGTTGTTGTTACCGGGTGTCTTAATTGACATTTCAAACATGTGAGGATCAGATATAAACGGATATCCTGACACATGACGAGTTTTCAAATATGAAGGAATAGGTGACCTGCCATAGAAAAATTGTTCAAAGATAACATATTGATTAATCTGTACAAAACACTTCTGAAACGAGTGAAATAAAAGCAGAAAGTACATAGGAACGTGAGCATGCATGTATATGTACGAAATATTTCCATGGACGGACTAATTTATATTTTATATTAGTATTTAGATGGACTTGCATATTTGAATTTTGAGGACAAAGGTTATAAATGGGTGAAAACACTTTCCTACAATTTACCAAGAATGTCACACCAAGACCCCCTGCTGCCTCTGAGAAGGTTGCAGAAGATATTTTTTTTGTCCACTTACAGAAATTTTCATTTCATTTCAAGCTCTCAATAGCACAAGGAAATTTCAAAAGCTAAAACCAACTCAGACTAGTGAATGGTCAATACAGCACCAGACAAAAAGTAGTCAGAGAAATTTAACAAAATAAATAACCTCGCCCTTTCCAGAGAATTTCATGAAACAACCAGTTATAGAGGTATGGATTTGACATACCTACATCGAGATTCATGATCAATGAAATGTGACCAGCAAGGAACTTTCCTATTAATCTGCCATTGTTGATCAAATACTGTTCTGGTATAAGCTGAAGCATTAAGAAATGCAAGTTTCCACAAGTTGTCAAAATATGTCTCAACCTCTGCTGCAATACTTGGACAGTCAACAAGATATATTCCAAGCTCCTTCACCTAAAACGATAAAATGATAAGGATATGAGTATGATATTTGATCATAATCAACAAATCACGTGATGAAGTATAACGAAGCACATAGAGAATGAGAAGTATTTTCCCCAAAATTGCATGCCAATAACCTAATAGATATGAACAACTCAAGTTCTACCATGATGAAGATAAAAAGTTGTCACGTCTGGTGCTTAATAAGATCTTTCTTTTATCTTTGAAATTACCTGGGTAAGAGATTTCCAGTCCTGGTTTGCTGACCCAATGTAGACATCTTTATGATCAGATATCCAAACTTTAGCATGGACTATGCCTGAGCCAAACCAATTACCCAGTAATAAAGTTACATTCTTCACATTGGGACTGGCTGAAGCAAGGTCGGCTGGCTCTTTGTTAAATGTAGGATACACACCTGAATGTGAAAGTAGCCTAGCAGACAACCAATGGCAGGAATACGTTTGAGAATATAAAAAGAAGAAGGAAAACATAAATATCCGCATCAGATGTAACATCCAAAAAAGACACAAATATTCACTAAATAATCATTTCAAAGTACCCTAAAGCAGAAGAATCTAACACACCACTCAGATTTTCCTGCTATTTTGTAATTCACCAACATCTGTAGAATCATGTTTTCACACTCTATATCTTCCAATTCTAGAAATGCCTTGCTTCCACAGCTCGTCAGACGTTCAAGCATCAAGTGTATTAATTAACAATTTAGATTTTAGAAACAGGTTGCACCTGACACTAACGTCACGATCAGCAGCATTTTCAATGGCTTTGTAAACATTATGCCCTTGGTATGCACCAAAGCGATTCAAATCTTCACTTGAGTATCCATGATCCCCCGAGCGAGAATCGTTAGGTGTAGCCAATAACTGCCAATACTGTGCGATTACGTCCAGTTTCCGCGTTGAGTTCCCAGCCAACCACACAAACACGTCTCCTATAAGCCAATAAAAAGTTCAATAAAATATCTTATAGTCGTTCGATTAGAGTTTTGTCAGTACCAAAACTGAAACTTATCCAATTCTTTCGATACACGTCGACTGAAATTCCTCATATACTACCGTTTTCCGAAAATTTCTCAACAGCCAAAGTGAGTTGGAAATTGGAATGGTCATCGAATTACCAGTAGAAAGGACACCGGAGACACGGGGTAGCTGTGGCATATCGGTAGGAACTGACTGGACGAGCCAGGCCTTGCATTGCCGGTGATGATGGGAGAAGGCCGGAAGAGAAAGATTGAGCAGCAGAAGCAGAAGTCCGAAGAGAGCGTGTATTGACCTCGCGCACATCTTCATTTGTTTTTTCACGAAAGCCTAGGCAAGAGATCCTAAAATAGCACGTACGGACAGACACGAGTGGGGAATGGAATTAGAGTTGTCAAAAAAGGGTAGAAATTTGAGAGCTATCTCAGCCGTTGATTATATGGAAAAGATTTTACAGGATTTAGATTTTATTTTCTCCAAAAACAAATATCCCATTCGACATATGTAACCCTCGGGCTCGTTATCATCTACTCCCGTCCTCCGCGACTGTGGGAGGCCAAGGCAATCATTAAATGGGAGCGAATTGGGCTGACACAGGACTAGGCTCGCTACAACATCGGGCCTAGCAAGCAGGTTGGGCAACTTTTAATTAATATGATAAAATCACCTCATCCACGATTATCGATTAAATTTGTTTAAGCTAAGCATGGGACACTTGTCGCAGCATGAGCTTATGCTAACTCGATCATTTGTATTCGTCAGGTTATACATGCCAATCGTCGTGGTCACCTTATTTTGAAACTGGCTTCAACAAAGCACACCTGTCGGTAGTAGTGGGATGCAGCTTGCACGTGTTGCAAAAGTAACAACACTTGCTCTGACTCTTCTTTTCATAGTTTCTCCAACAGAGCCACGTCTTTGGAAAACTATCAATACCCCTTTACAATAGTGGTTTTGAGCCTCCACTTCTTCTACACGATTCAGATTCCTAACAATTTCTAACGAGACAGAGATGGGAGGAAGCGAGGACTGGAGGACAAATGCAGACACGCACAAAATGAGCGCAGAGGATGTAAAAGCAGCAGGAGTAGAAGGATCAAAGAGGCCGCCAGGCCATAATCCAGGGTCAATTCTACATCAGAGGAGAAACCTCCCCTACAGCACAACAACTATGGCCATAGCTGGCTTCCTCCTAGTTGGAGGCATTGGATACTTTACCTTGTATGCTAAGAAGAAACCAGAAGCCTCGGCTGGCGACGTTGCTAAAGTTGTCTCCAATTCTGCTGAGCCTCAAGACACTAAACCCAGAAAGTGAGTCTTGGTCATTCTGCTCTGCTTGTATTAATTTCTTCTTTAACCTTTTGGACTTTGTGGGCTTGTCATGTAGGTTAAGAATCTCACAGCTCGTAATAAAAATTTACCTGTAAGCTACTCCATATATCTCTCCCCCTCCACGTAGTCCATTTACAGAAATCACAGCATGAACGTAGCATGAAACATGGGGTTTACCATAGGGTACAGAATTTTCTAAGGTATACTAGAAATATGATCTCTCAAACATCGGCATGTGAGCATAAAACAAACTACTGAACAGAATTATGCAATGTCACAACTCAAAATTTTGAGTACAACAGGTTACATATGAAACCACAATAATGCTAGTCTTTTTTTTACCCCGATAAGTATAGACACCACTTGAATTACAAAATCTCGCACAGATTGTTTTGCATATTCTAAAAAATGGGCCAAAAAGAGAAAGTTCTAATCAATTTTCACTGATGAGTAGATGAGCCTCGTGAACCAAAAGCAAGCGTAGAATCCAATGGTACCAGTCAGCACAAAGAATGCATACGAAATGATGAACATATATCCGAAATATAATATCCCGGAAACCAGCTTTGTGATTTCAAGCTTGGTAAAGAAGTAGAAACTAGAATAGAGGAAGAGATAGAAAGCAGACGAGCCTGATGTGAGGTATGATCTCCACCACCAAAGATAGTCCTCGCTGCATAATTGGAAGTAGCAGAGGACAATTGTAATTTCCGCACAGGTGACGAGGAGGATGATGAAAACCAAGAAGAGAAATCCGAATATGTAATAAAACTGATTCAGCCAAATTGAGGTGAGAATGAAGAAGAGTTCAATGAAAACAGCTCCAAATGGAAGAATACCTCCTATAAGAATTGAAAAGGCTGGGTTCATGTACCAAGCCTGTTCTGGAATCTGCCTGGGGATTTTATTTGTTTTTACAGGGGCCTCGATAGCTGGCTTCTTAAAGCCAACATAGCTACCCACAAAAACAAGTGGGACTGAGATACCAAACCACAAGAATACGAGAGCAAACATTGTTCCAAATGGCACAGCTCCAGATGATTTTTGTCCCCATATGAGAGCATTTAAGCAGAAGAAAATGGCGAACACAACGGCTGGAAACATGCAGGCAGTTTTGAGTGCAATTTTTTTCCACTCTGTACCTTTGAACATTTTGTACAGACGGGCAGAAGCGTAACCTGCAAAAAGACCCATGAATACCCAAAGCAAGAGCATGGCTGTCATAAGTCCACCCCTGTTCGATGGGGAGAGGAATCCAAGGATGGCAAAGATCATAGTCACAAGCATCACTATAATGAACTGAACTCCTGTTCCCACATGGACACAGAACAAATCAGGATTCGTAGGGGGTCTGAAAACATCCCCGTGTACAAGTTTCCATCCTGTTTCTTCTTGAGCTTCTTCTTGAGTCTCCAACTCGTTGTACTTTGAAATATCACGGTAAAGAGTTCTCAGCATTATCATAGCCACCATACCAGAAAGGAAGAGCACAATCATTAAAGAATTGACAATTGAGAACCAATGAATTTGGTCATCGCTCATCAAAAGATAGGCATCCCATCTAGATGCCCATTTCACGGGGCTCTCCTGCAAATGGCACAGACGGCAAAACATAATATTACACTACGTAGTAAGGTATCTGTAAATGAACAAATGTAGATGCAAACTTAAGGAAGCGATTGTATAATGGAGATAACAGAGAAGAAATTAAGATAAAAAACCATAAGAGTATTAAAATATTGACAAAGTAGTATAAACACAATAATTAGAAGTGAAACTCCCCAAACCCTAGATCAGGATAGTTCTTCCTTGAGTACAGCGACAAGACATAGTAAAAGTAAAAAAGTATTTTGTATGCACTAACATACCTGGAATTCAACATCATAAGTGAATATAATTTCATTATTCTCTTCGACCTCCAGAGGAGAGTTTGAGTTAACAACTGTATGTTTTGCATGTGGATCACAGGTTGTTAGACGAGTTTTTTCACCTTTCCATGACCCATCATATCCATGCTTGACACTACAAATCCGCATTTAAGAAAGTTAACAACTAGGCAAAACAAGGAAAAAGAAACACCTGTTTCAATTATACAGTAGAGCAACTGAAATGACAAAAAAGTATACCTGTATGGTTTAACCTCAAATCCCACAATTCTGGCAGAATCAGTTTGCAAATCGTTATGATACTTGACAGTAAATGCTAAATGATTGTGGATAAAATGCCTTTCTTCCTTGTTCTGTGCAATAAAAAAAATTGAGTTTTTAGATTCTAGCAATCAGGAAACATTTCCTGATAGAAAATAGAAATCCCACCGCATTAATTTGGCTTTTGAGCCCAATGTGATAGCCCAGCTGATAAACAGGAGGTGACTCCTGATCCTGCCTTTGAATAGGAACAACGAGAGGAAGGTTGTCTAGGATTCTGTCACATGCACGGAATATTCATGAAGAAGCAATGTTAAGTATCGGGAATAATAAAAAGAAATACAATTATCTTCTTAAAAAAAAAGAAGAGGTGCAGGCCATACAAGTTAACTCGATACTCATCACTAATCTTTTCTTTAAACTCCTTTGCTTCTTTAGCACTAACTTTCTCAATCCGGCATAAAATATTGCACATTTGAGGTTCCCCCATCTTGAACTGATAGTTTCCACTCGATCAATCAGTTCACAAAAAGTAGAACGAGTCGCACATAAATCACCTAAAGTGAGATACAACTTACCACATACGGGGAGTTCTCAATACGGTCACCGCGGAGAACTTCTCCAAGATTCTCTGCACTATCAACGATTTCTTTTGGACGGCAAAATGGAAGTGAATAATATGCATAAGGAAGTTGAGTCTTTACAGAGGTCAATTTGTTCACTTTTACTTTTAGTTCAGCTCCCTGAAAACAAAAACATTTCAGTCAACAAGAGTTGATGTCAACGAGATACTTTTTAGGTAAACTCGTCGATGTCATATCCAACACAACACACTTGTTATTCGAAATGTAAACATTTAAAATAAAAAAAAAACATTATATTTACTCAGACGAAAAACTTATATGATGACACAGATTTCAAATGAAAAGATCACAATACCATATAGTGCCGTCCAATTTTGACAGACGGAATAACTTGTTTTTGGATATGAAATTGCTGACTTAAGAAAGTTACCTATATGAGCTCTCACAGATGATGTGATCTTAGAATAATCAATACATCAAATAAAAATAACATTCAGTACACAATAGTATTCATCGCTTTTTAATTATTCACCCATAGCTAAGCCAATCGATCAAATACCTGCTCATACCACATTAAGATCGCCATAAACAACACAGATCTAGCATAAAGTGTTCTCGCATTCAATCCAACACACAATCACACAAGTACAAGACATGAATCTCCACCACACATCTGCGTAAATGACCTAACCTTCTGAAAATCCTCGGGAGCAACACCGGGGAGGTAGAAGCAGTGAACGGCATGGATCATAAGCAGAAAAGCGACAGAGATGGTGAGAGCGAAGGGCGAGAGAGATCTCCGAAACGCCATGGCGTTGGAGGACTGCGACAGATCTGGGAGAAGACCGAAACGGTGGAGTTGGTTTCCAACAGTCTACAACAAAGGTAGCGGGGCGACGGGCAAGCATATTAAACCAAGAAAACCGCACCTTGAATTCGGAGCTTCCCTTCGGTGCACCAACTATTGACTCCAATCTCTCACCGACAATCACATGATTGTTGACACGTACTCCCCTCGCACCCAATTTGACGGTCTGTGTTCGTCACAGCCCTCACCGCATGTGACTTTTGAGGTTCAATCGAAAAATAAAGAGTTAATTATTAAAAATAATAATAATTTTTTTATTTACAATTAATATGGTACTCAATCATCCTTTAATTGTTAGAAACTACTACTTCGAGAGATGAGATCTACAACCTTTGCGTGCATTTGCAATGCGATAGTGATTTAGCACCTGCTAAATTATCTCATAATTAGTTAAAATTTACTCATAATTACCCCAATCTCGCCCTAATAAATGATTAAAATAAGCTAAATTAATGAGTATCAGGTCAAATGATCAAATTATAAAGCGATACTCTAAACAAATTTCTAAGAAAGAGGTGTTTCTCTCAATGTAAACGATAGAGCTCTCGAAAGCTATAAAGCTCGGGTATACTCCATCCAATACACGATGAACTACCATGGAACATCACAATAGCTGGTATGATGAACTCCACAAAGAATCTCTAAGAATGTTTTCGACTAGAAGAAGCTATTTACATTGAAGTATGGCTTCTCTCAAGGTTTTGTATGATACCATGTTGTACAAACAATGGAAAACACATTTTCTTAATCGAGCTATATTCACAGAATCTCGAAATTGCAACCAAAATACACTCTTGGTTGCTACAAGAAGCCAGGATGCCGAGAGCCAAACCAAGTGATCTACCAATTGAGAAAAGTTACAGACTTGGAATGATTAAAAACAGCAAAGCAGTAAGCAAAGAAGGGACTCACTGATCCAAAAGATATTAATTGAGTTGAGACTCAATCCTTGAAGCAGGCCAAACTTTTGTGCAATCATTGCTGACCAATTTGGTGAAGCTCAAGCCTTGAAGCAGCTTAGACTTTAGCAGAATCAAAACTTGAAGATCAATATAGAGCGAGGAGTTAAAACATGGCTACAAACAAGCAGATCTTAAAGCTGTACCAAAATACATGTGGCATTCATTCTATAAAGAAGGTCGTCATTCCATAGAAAGGTCATCGTCTTCTTCATCATCATCCGAAAGCTCAATCACTACAGGTCCCGGCAGACCACCTTTGTTGTCCCCAAGAAGCTCGCGTGCCGATTTTTCAAGAAATTCTTTGACGGCAGTTTCAACAGATGTTTTTTCAGAATATTGGTACTTACGCTTCTTTTGACATTTGCTTTCTGAATACTTAGTCCTTTGCCCTTCTCTATTCCTGATGTCTCTCATACTCTGCTTCTGCTCTGAACAGAGAAAATTCATCTCTAAGGAATACAGAATTAAATAATTTATATCATGCTCTGGATTCGAAGCAATAGAAAGCCTACCTGCTGTAAGGTCAGGCAAGGCATGTTCAATAAAACGATTTGCCGCTTGATAGTTCAAGGTGGTAGATGGCCGCAGTGGGGCTGAAAGGACAAATATGCAGTGTTTATATGCGTACACGAAAATGCAGAAAAACAACAGAGCAAACAATGCTCCTTTTCTCTCTTCAAAAAGCAATAATCAACAAAAGGCCAAATCATCTCAATTAACAATATCAAGAGATTAGAAAAAATAGAGAAATGTATAATGAGAAACATGCCTGCACTCAAATCCATAAACCGATCCAACTTTGCTTGATATAAGCTTAATCTCTCCTACAAACATGAAGATAAGAAGTGTAGCTTAAGCAACCCATCACCAAACAGCTGAGGTAAACAACTAAACTATTATGAAAAACAAAATGAAATTGCAGAAAATTATCTGAAGAACTTATGACTCAAGCACATGTCAGCACAACAATGAAGAAAAGGTGCCGATGGACGAAAATCATATTTCAGAAGGAACACTTTCCGAATTACGCTGTGCAGAATCCTCCAGGGCCTTGAAATATTACCCATATAAGGAATTAAAAAAAAAACATAAATTCAAGTTACGCAAACGCTTACAAGCTCTGACTTCACAGGATGCTCATCCGGGTGAACTCCACTGCACCTCAATCTCACTGCAATTCACAGAGTAAACCAACAATTCCACCCCAAAAATTAAAATTAAAGGAAATTAAGGATGCGAAAAAAAAAATCAGACAAAGGCGAAGAATCTCACCAGCTAAAATGGTAGAAGTAGCTTTGGCAAGCAATAGCATTGCTTGGGCCCGTTGGAGAGGCTGCATTTGAGCGAGTACATCAGGCTCAAAGAGAGACAAAGAAGGAAGTAAGTGATTCTGAACTTCTTCGATGCTGTCCAACGTTCTATTCACCGACTCCATTACCGATTCTGGAACTGCGCTGCTCTCTCCTACGCCTCCCTCCATTAATCTAAACACCTTCTCAATCTGTCAAACACACTCTCTCTCCCTCCAAAAGATCAAGATTCGAAGCGATGAAGATTTCAAGTTTCGTAAGAGACGAAGAATTTGGTGGCCTTCGTCATCGTCGTCACGGCGTTAGGGTTATGGCAGTTGGGTTCCTCCCTTCTCTAATCTTCTTGTAAAATAAATATAAACGCTTAAACAAGTAATTAATTTAATAATTAACAGATAATAGACACTATATAATTAAATTAAACAAATATTATAAACCTTGCAAAATATCTATGCACTTCTTTTTCTCTTGTTTTTGCCGGGAAGTTGCAGATAATTCAGGAGCGAACACTCCAGTGAGTAGATATTCTTACGGCTATAAAGCTCTGAAATTTCCGACCAGCCGACTACGATTGCGAGCCTCGTCTCTTACCGGAGCCCCAATTCTTCTTCAGTTTCTTGAGGTGCGGGCGTGTTTTTTTTTCCTTCAATTGAATATGTGTTTTCGCACAAGTCGCAATTGAATCTTCTCTCCGCTGTCACCGTCCGCATTATGTTGACTCTCTATTTGCTTCTATGGCTGTGCTAATTCTTTGCTGTCCGAGTATGTGCCGCTGTGCTCTTAGTTATGGGACTGAGTTGCATGCTTTAACCATTAACGAGGCTCCTAGAGGAAGAAATACGAAACATTTCAAAAACATTTCGAATGAGTCTGTTTCTGTTGTGAAATGGAAGAAATACAGGAAAAATCGAAAGGATTTTTGTGCGTTAATGCTGCAAAATCCGAAGGAAATGGCTGTCGTCAGAGGGAAGCCAAAAGTTTCTCCTTCCTCTGAAGAAGTTATGAGGGAACTAAGGTCATTCTCAGACTCGAATCATGCTCTTTCGTATTTCCATTCGATCGCTGAATCACCCCGAGTCATACACACAACTGAAACATGCAATTTGATGCTTGAAATCTTGATGGTAAATAATAGAGTGGGGGATATGGCTACAATTTTTACTTTAATGCAAAGGCAAATTATAAATAGGAACTTGGATACTTATTTGACTATTTTTAGGGCTTTATTCATCAAAGGCGGGCTTCGAAAAGCAGTGGCTGCTCTTGAAAGGATGGAGAAAAGTGGGTTTATTTTGAATGCTTATTCATATAATGGATTAATTCACTTGTTAATTCAATCCGGGTTTAGTCTGGAGGCGATGGAGGTTTACAGAAAAATGATATCAGAAGGGAAAAAACCTAGCCTGAAGACGTATTCAGCACTTATGGTGGCAATGGGAAAGAGAAGGGATGCTGAAACTGTGATGAATTTATTAAAAGAGATGGAAAGTTTGGGTTTGAGGCCAAACATTTACACATTTACCATATGTATTAGAGCCCTCGGGAGAGCTGGCCAAATCAGTGAGGCATATGATATAATGAGTAGAATGGACAGGGAAGGGTGTGGGCCTGACGTTGTTACTTATACGGTTCTTCTTGATGCACTGTGTAATGCAGGACGGTTAGAAAATGCTAAGGAATTGTTTGTAAATATGAAAGCTAGTGGTCATAAACCAGATCAAGTTACCTACATTACTCTCTTGGACAAAGTTAGTGATAGTGGCGATTTGGATTCAGTGAAAGACATTTGGCATCAAATGGTAGCTGATGGTTATATTCCCGACGTTGTAACTTTCACCATACTCATTGATGCTTTATGCAAAGCTGGGAATGTTGAGGAGGCATTTGAGAAGTTAAATGTTATGAAGAAGCAAGGGGTCTCACCGAATCTTCATACGTACAATACATTGATCCGTGGACTTTTGAGAGAGGCTAAAGTGGATGAGGCACTAAAAATTTTTCATAGCATGGAGTCTCTAGGTGTGCCCCCAACTGCTTATACCTATATCATATTCATAGACTACTATGGCAAATCTGGTGAAACAGACAAAGCTCTTGAGACCCACGAGAAAATGAATGTGAAAGGAATTGCTCCCAATATTGTTGCTTGCAATGCCTCTTTATATAGTTTGATCCAAAAAGGTAGGCTAAGGGAAGCGGAAAATGTTTTTAACGGGCTAAAAGGTAGTGGTCTTGCTCCAGATTTGGTAACTTATAACATGATGATGAAATGTTTCAGCAATTCAGGGCACGTGGATGAAGCCATTGAGTTACTATCTTCAATGATAGAAATTGGGTGTGAACCTGATGTGATTGTAGTTAATTCTTTGATTGACTCACTTTTCAAGGCTGACAGAGTTGACGAGGCATGGAAAATGTATAGCAGAATGAAGGAAATGAAACTTATCCCTACAGTGGTTACTTACAACACACTACTTGCTGGATTACGGAAAGAAGGCCATGTTCAAAAAGCAACTGAATTGTTTGAAAGTATGAGTCTACATGGGTGTTATCCGAATACAATAACTTTCAACACACTCCTGGACTGTTTTGCCAAGAATGACGAAATTGATTTGGCCGTGAAAATGTTTTTTAAGATGACATTAATGAATTGCAGTCCTGATGTTTTAACTTATAATACAATAATTTATGGGTTGATCAAAGTAAACAGAGTAAACGAGGCATTCTGGTTTTTCCATCAGTTGAAGAAATTTATGTACCCTGATCGTGTAACTTTATGCACCCTTCTTCCTGGTCTTATCAAGAATGGACGAATAGAGGATGGTGTCAACATTATGAAGGAATTCATTAACCAGGTAGGGATTCATGTAAACCGATTCTTCTGGGAAGATTTAATGGGGGGTATTTTAATTGAAGCTGAACTTGATAATGCCATTGAATTTGCTGAATTGTTGGCATATCATGTGGTTTGTCAGGATGACTCTATCTGGATACCTTTGCTTAGAGTTTTGTGTAAGAAGAAGAAAGCTGTTGATGCTCAATATATATTTTCAAAATTTACCAAGGATCTTGGAATCAAACCAACACTAGAATCATATAATTGTCTGATTGGTGGCCTTCTTGAAGTTCATAACTATGAGTTGGCTTTGGATCTATTTATGGAGATGAAGAATGCTGCTTGTGCTCCGGATGTTTATACTTACAACTTGTTTCTTGATGCTCATGGGAAATCAGGGAAGCTTGATAAAGTTTTTGAACTTTATGAAGAAATGCGTTATAAGGGATGCAAGCCTAACACCATAACTCAAAATATTGTGATCTCCAGTCTTGTGAAGGCCAATGATTTGGATAAGGCTATAGATTTGTTCTATGATCTTGTAAGTAGTGATTTCCATCCCACTCCATGTACATATGGCCCTCTCTTGGATGGACTTGCAAAGTCAGGACGACTGGATGAGGCAATGAAGCTCTTTGAGGAAATGGCAGAATATGGTTGTCAGCCAAACTGCGCCATATACAACATACTCATTAATGGCTATGGGAAAACCGGCGATTTTGAAACTGCTGAGAATTTGTTCAAGAAGATGGTGAAAGATGGTATCAGACCAGATTTGAAATCTTATACCATTTTAGTGGATTGCCTCTGCCTCAGTAGGAGAAGCGATGAAGCTTTATATTACTTCCAAGAATTAAAATCGACTGGTCTTGATCCTGACATAGTTGTATTCAACAGAATGATAAATGGACTTGGGAGGTCAAAAAGGATGGAGGAAGCTCTCTCTCTTTATGAGGACATGCGGAATAGAGGAATTAGTCCCAATATCTATACTTTCAATTCGTTGATTCTTAATCTTGGGAGTGCTGGAATGGTTGACAAAGCAGGGAAAATGTACGAGGAGCTACAAAAAATGGGCCTTGAGCCAGACGTGTTCACTTTTAATGCTCTTATTCGAGGATATAGCATGTCGGGAAAATCAGAGGATGCTTATGCAGTTTATGAGAAGATGATGGCGGGAGGTTGCAATCCCGATGTTCGTACATTCTCCCAGCTACCTAATCAATCTTGAATGCTCTTAATATGCTAAACTGGATCACAGTTTACGCACATGGCAGATCTTTAGGTACTCTCTCTCAATTGTGAACCCGGCATCTTATTTTCAAAATCTCTCTTGCAAATGCTGCCTTTTTATTCACCCAATTTCCAACTTTATTTATCGTAGCTTACTTTTAAATTTCTATCAAACTCGGGGATTGATTCTTCTGCTGAATGCCCGTTAATTGTGGTGTTTGTGCAGATGATTTTCTTGTTGTGCATCTACAAGTTCATGTGCTGGGAAGCTCATCCTTCTTGCTTGATTCCCGTGAAGAAAAAAAAAAGGTGGATCACTTCTTTTTGTATATTGTATGTCCTTTCACTTTCCTTTTCACACATTAAAAAATATATTACTGTTTTTTCCTCACAAATGTTCATGCTTTGGATGTTATTTATTTATGCCTTGCACTGGCATGGATTCTGCATTTGCTCGGTAATGCACAAATAATACAAAAATCTTCAGTTGGAATGTTGCACCATGAACGATCTTATTGCTGTGGATTTAAACAACAGATATTATAAAATCATTGAGCCAGATCATTGGATTGGATCTCTATGGGATTCCCATCAAATTTGTCTATTTCAGCCTGTTGGTGTCAAAATGACCAACGACTCTTGTGCATTCTTGGAATTTTGTGTTTACAAGCCAGATATTCAAATATTAACAGCAAAATACAATTTTGGGGCTGCAATTTCAACTTTATCGTATCATTCAGAAGATGCAACAAAAAGCCATGCCTCTTCTTTCTATGTTGATTTTTTAGACAAGCACTAAATTCGATCCAAGATATTGTCACCGACTCTTCCAAATTCATTGCACAACCCTGCCCATGTTTTAGCATAAACGAGAAATAGGTGATCCCTATTATTATTTTAGATCTTTGCACAACCCTGCCCATCGTTTGTAATCCTTGATCAGAACAAGGCAGTGATTGAACATCAAAAGATTATACAACTCAAGTAAAACTGACTCACCATCCAGAGATTGTACCAATCGATCGTCTACGTTTGACAATTGTATCTTCATCTATCTGGTTGCTAGACACCACAATGACAGCACCATGATTCTTCCTCAGCATTTTCAAATGCTTTCTCCCGTTTCGATGAATTATCATTAAAGTTTCGTTTAATCCCTCAACGTTACACATCTCGCACCAGAATTTACAATCATGGTTCCTTCTTTTACTCACTCTTTTCACATTCTTTATCTTCATCCTTACATCCTTAAATTTCTTGGTTGCATCCCTTACCTTCTTGATTCCTTTGGTACCAATCGAGGAACCTCCCCTGGCATTGTGTTTCTTCCCCTCTGTATGTGCCTCCACTGAACTGAGTGAAGTTGATCCCACTTTGCTGCAACTGCAGGTTAATTCTTCAACTGCTTTTTCACAAGGTATTGATGATTGAGTCTCGAGGGCAGAATGTGTTCTCTTCTTCATTGCTTTCCTTAAGTGAAAAAGCCTCCTCTGCAAAATATTTCTAATGAGATGGAGAGAAGGAAAATATAAATACAACTTGAATATGAATAACCACGATATCCTACTGCAGTTCTCATTCCTCGAAACATTTAATGTTAACTCTCTCAATTGTTTTCAGACAGTTATGATGCTGTTACATATGATACAATCATTAATGAAAAGTGCACCTTCAGATAGCAGGAACAAGTTCTAACAAGATGGTAACAGCATAACCTCGAATGATCATCACCTTTCGTTTCTTGTAACTTTCTGGAAGAACAGTGCCATTCGAACCCCCGGGCGAAATTTTTTCAATGTTGTTTAGTTGATGAAGCAGGTGGTTCTCAGAATTGACACTACCATACAACACTTTTGCTGCGCTTACGTTGGCCAGATTCTCTTTTCTCCCTCCTTTTTCCTCTTTTTCATCATGGATATTAGCTTTAACCAAAATTTCACTCACAGAAAGGTTATCAGAAGGCAATTTCCTCATAATACTTGCTTGAGGACAATGAAAAATCTGCACATTACCAGAAGTCACACTACCAGAGCAAGGCATTTTTCTCTCATTACTACCTTCTGGACAGTGCCGAAGTGGGATGTTATCCGGAATTTCACTTTCTGGTCGACTGACCGCAGGTAATTTGTTTTCAACATCAGCTTCTGGTAGCTTCATAATAGGAACATTTCCTTGCGACCAACGGCAAAGCTGCATATTACCCAAAACCCCAATTCCACGTAAATCTATATTGTGACTAGATGCATAATGCCTAAATAGCTCGTTTTCATGCCCAGCGAAATTTCCAGAGTCAGTTTCTTGACGCTGCAGCGGCAGTGAATTGACCGCGCTTGCTTTCGCAGGATTCCCTAAGAACGGATTCCGCCCCTCGTAGCCAAACCCATGTCCATGAGTCGGATATAACGTATTGAAATTTATGAACGGCCGGGCTGGCGTTGATACAATCGATTCCACCCTCACAAGTTCCCTCAGGACTTTGGCTTCCTGCTCGTATCTCCAATGAGCAATCTCTTGCGCTGGTTGACGAACATCAAACGAGCAATTTTCCTCGCCAGAGGAAGATAAAGTACCTGAAGACAAGATTCCAGAAAAAAAAAATTAGAAACAGGAGTCACAATTGACTAGAAGGAGGTTGGGGAAGTCGAACACGAATTAGGTTACCCAAAGTACCGCAAAACTGATAGCTATTGACAAGAAGCAGAGTTGAAAATGAGGAAACTGGGGTAGAGACTCCAACATCAGCGGGTAAAAAGTGGGAAGCCATGGCCGAAACTCAGAGGGGAACAAAAAAAATCAGAACTTGAGGAACGAAGATAAATGGGAAAAACGGACATGGAAACCGAAAGAGTTCCCTAAAACTGCACGGCGGCGTTGAACCGAAGATAGAGAAAGAGATCTGAAACTTACTTTGAATTTAAATTAAATTAATAAATATATTATTATTTAATTTCTTAATAATTTTAAATTTATAAGCTTAGATTAGTTTTAATTAAACGACATTCCACTAATTTAATTTGCTTAATCTCATATTTGTTTAATATGGGTAACTAACAATCATTAAGGTTGTCTAAATATTACAGAACAAGCTCCACTAAAACAGGAAAGAGTGATGGAAAGTGGTTCAAACAAAAATAGAAGGAAACCAATATTTCAAAGCAACGATCCTCCTCCTGCCTTACAACCCAGAGTTTTAAGAGCTGGGAAGAAGATGCTTCTTAAACTGGACAAAGATGATTGTCATGTTGTCGCACCCCTCGCCCCCTGCTCTCGGGCCTAAGCATCGGTCCAGCACTCTTTCACACACCCCCGATAGTTTGCTTTCCTGATCATCGTCATCATCAAAACTAGTGTCAAACGGTTTTAGAACAAGACAACATCAATGTTGCAGAAGAAAACATCATCAAAACTAGTGTCAAATGGTTTTAGAACAAGACAACATCAATGTTGCAGAAGAAAACACCATCAGAGAATGGCCAGTTTTAGGTAAAAGCATTCTGACACTCACCGTCCTAAGCTGTTCGTGTATAAAATCGACCACTTGCTGGCTTGACATGCAATCCCTGAAACCAAATGATCGAATCCATACTTTTAAATTCGCAAAACTTGCATGTATATAAACAAAAACTGCAATGTACATGACATCAACCCATGAAGAACTGACGGAATCTAGGAGCGATAATTTTAGTCACGATCTTCATGCGACCCATGTAGAATAATCATCATAACAACTGATAGAACTAAGCAAAAGAGGAAAGATCCAAGATGCATACCAGATGCCATCACATGCAAGCACTATAAATTCGTCGTCTTCACACAGCTCAACCTAATGCAGAGAATATCTGATGAGCCAAGAGATTTTTGATTGATGATCTTTTCCAGAAATTGATGTCAACCATTAATTATAAACTGAAAATGTCCATTCTAAAACTCAAATCTTATAAATCCATCAATGTTTAAATACAAAATGCTAAGAATATGTATTGATCAAGACTTTGGAGTGATAAAGAGGAATCAGAAGTGAACATACTGTGATTACATCAGGATTTGCAGTTACAATTTGACTTTCGACGGGCAAAGTTGTATTTTGCTTGAATTCCGCATCGCCTGAAATAATTCAAGAACCCCGCGATAAAAATATGGACACACGATAATACGTTTTTTTTAGAAGGAAAAGACAAATAATACAAGAATATAGATGAATATTACTTTACCATAATTAAAGACATTTTTTCGAGCCGTTTTCGTAGCTCTTCTTTTTGTTCAGATTCTTATTAAGAGAAAGAATTAGACATGAAAGAAAATGAAGCCAATTGCAAGCTCAGCTTCTCTTCACAAACAAGTGTATAGGACACAGGATGATTCCAATATGGACATATCTTCCTTATACCAAACTGAAGATGAAAGCTAGATGTCAATGGCTTCAAAGGGAAGCCTTAGAATTAGAAAAAGGGCCAAAATTTTTATTACAAGAAACTGAAAAATAAAAGAACACCCAATAAAGTGCACATACCAATAGCTCTTGCAAGGTTCAAACTGCCATTGACTCGGCCTGCGTGAATAAACCCACCAGCTTTTAAAATTCTTTCCTTCTCAACCTCTAGATCAGGTTTGTGATCTTGAGACAGATTCAAAGCCTGAAAATGACCAAAACTGTGTTCCATGTCAACGATTCCAGAGAATCAATTAACAATTGAAGTTGAAAGGCACATGTACAATTGTTGGTGCAGAGATTGAAAGGAAGCAACTTTTAGATTTATTTCAATAGATACAACCTTTAATAACTTACCTGACCCTTCCTTGATAATACACAGCGAGAATCACCAGCATTTGCGACCACAAGTCGGGTGTTTTGGATGATTGCAACACAAGCTGTGCTCCCTGAGTTTGGGCCAGGAAAATCAGAGTGTGGACCCTAGTGGATGTACATGAGTATTAAATTCAGAAAGCTGTCAAAAAATCACAAAAATTAAAAACTATGTCGAACTCTATCTCCACAACCACATTAAGAAACAATAACTAGAAATCTAAGAACACATTCAAACCTCCACAACTTTTCTGGATCTTATCATCCATATAATATACAAAAAGAAACTCCAAATATTTGATATCTTTCTCTTTGAATGAGATCTCAATTCCAACAATGGTTTCATTTAACTGATTAAATGACTGGAGAGACTAATCTATGGAACAAATTTTATTATGAACTGGGATGTCATGCAAAGCCAACAACTTCAACAAAAACAAATGTCATTCACTTAAATACCTTTGGTATCTAAAGATAATGCAACAAAATATAAAAGATTTTAATGTTAAACCACGATATAAATGATTTTGGTCTTTTCTTTTGCTTTCACACTGATGACACACCTCCTCAGGAGCCCAATCATCAACTTGGGCATTTCCATTACTGTTTCGGCTTCTTGGAGACCAAATCAACCCTTCTATCATCCCAGAAAACTTGTTTATTTTAGCACCCAAAACAGCTAATTCTCTCCAACCCCTTTGTCCTTGCATCATTTCATCCATTCTCCAAGACCACAAAAACACCAGTTAAAATCGATCAGATAACACATATATAGTTCAAACACAGCATGATTAATGAGGATAAGGTTTTTAAGCATTTCAAGTAAACTTGCTAACACTGTGGCATCTGATGAGCTATTAGAGTGCACTGTACACAGTGCTCCAGAGAAATAATATTTTACAATAAAAATGTTTTTTAAAATATTTTTTTTATAAGAAAAAATAAGTAATATATGAAAAATATAAGCACATCTTAAATATGATTTACTGTTCACCTCCATGATTTAAATTATAAGACTGTTATCTCACTTCCTTTCCACTTAAAAGTTAGAAAACTTGGAAGCAAACTAAGTAGTAATTGAAAAGGAAGGAACCTAAGAAATGCTTTCTGAACAGAAGTTCGAATATCTCCAGCAGCATATGCTTCACTCTTCAGCACTTGTCGGTGAAGATACTTGCTGCAGAATTTGGCAACTACCCTACCTAAAGTGTCACAGCCTTTAATGAGTGGTAAGAATAGATTACAACCTCATACTTGCATAATTCATTTCATCTGTTCTTCCTATAGTGTTTTCAACAAAAAGAGAAATGAAAATTGCCCCACTTAATACAATCTTTTTCAACAAATAACCACAATCTAAATGAAAGAGTGGGAAGATACTGAAGCTTGAATATGGAGGTGTATGAGTTCACTTTTTTATGTTTCAATACAAACTTTGTTTCATAAAAAATGGTTCATTTTTTATGTCAATGAAGGTTCACTGGAACAATTCATAAAGCCTTTCATCTTGCACAAATAAGATGACATAATAAGCCTAAAAGTCAGGATACGGTAACAGGACTGGAGAGGGAGACTTGACTATAAAGAGTGAACAACTAGGTAGAATTATAATCTTGCTAGCTCATAAATAAGCGACAAAAAAATGAACTAAGGACAACCATTTTTCGATGTTATGAGAAAGCCTGAAGAAAAATACACAAGATAGAGATATTAAGAATACAAATGAAAAAACCGGCTTTCTAATTCTTACCTCCATGACCATCATAAACACCGAAAAATGATGTATTCAAATCCAGATCAGGATATGCAGCATGCTGCCAAAAGAAACAAGAACATTAGTCAATAAAAATAAATCACATAGGTAAAGACAATGAAATTTGTGAAGCTACTTCATAATATTTTCCTAACCATGAAGCAATGGAGGTAGAACATTAAATTGGTATCAAGTTCATGCAACTACATGCTGACCCCATACACTAGTCTCCCAGTTGAAATACCCAAATGGTAATTACATTTTTAAAGATAACGCGCAAAATTGTAATTTTGTGGCCCCTCCCCCAAAAAGGGGCTAAGTGGAAGATCGATGGACAAGGAAAACAAGATCTGTATAATAAGCGAGTAAAGATTGTTTCTCACAAAAGAAATTTCATGCATTTACTCAACTGAAGATAGGTATTCATGAGAATCAACCAATTAGCTCGAAAAATACATTAACTGGGGACAAAAGAAGAAGCACTGGTTAATACATCATCTATGATTTTAGACACAGGTACGTGCACAAACAAAAATATGATCAATCTATAGAAGGTCAATTCACATTAGGCCCAATTACTTTGATGGAAAACCTAACAACTGAATAGAGTATTATATTTGCTCTACACAGATCAAGGTCGTTGAGCTCAAAATAATTTATAAAGTTCTGGTGTTTACTCACAGCATCTTCCATTGTAGCACGCCAGCCTTGCATTGAGGATAGCCCATATTTAAGCCTTTCATTTTCACCATCTTCCGAGAACTTATCAGTTTTGGGGCTGCTAAGGTATATACCCATTTTGATCTGAAACCACACATAACTTCAAGTTTTAAACTTGTGTTCTCTCGTGTACTCTTAGCAGCAAAAGCCCACACTACATTATTAACATCGTCGTAAAAAAGAGCCAGTAAATTAGCCATTGAAACAGTTACAAGGAATCCTCAAGTGTAAATTTGAAATCTCACATTTGAATAATCGAAATTGAAGCAGGTTCTTAATTGACCAAAGAGCATTAGCATAGCAATCAGCTAATACAGAATTATATGTAAAATCCATGATTCACAGTGAAGAGCAAAAAACACAAACTTAAACCTAAAATTAGATATAAAATAAAAATATATTAATGAAAATCCAATTAAAAGAGTTGTACCTTGAAACACAAATCGGCAGTTTGCGCAATACTGTCGACTCAAGTAAGCGGCGAGAGAACAGAGCCAATTAAAAATCCCAGATGAAACAGAGCAAAACAGAAGCAAAGTCTAGTTTCAGCAGCAAGAGAACAAGAAAATGGCGATATCAAGAACGAGCAGAGTACGAGGACTTCCTTTCAGTCAAACTCTTAGAGAGAGTAAACTTTTAAACGCTGCCTCAATCTCTATGTTCATCCATATTCTTCCTCCTTCATTTCTGATTGAACAGGTTCAGTTCTTTTCTCGATCTTCACAAATTCCCCAGACGAACAGTTGAAAAATATCTTATCAAAAATTAGTAATAAATTCCGCCATGACCCTCGATAGTAAAGCAGACCCACTTCATTCAATTGCGTTAATGCGCGTTGAGATAGAGGGGGAGAGAGAGGGAGCTGAACGCAGACCGTCGTAGATGGCTGGCACACACCAAAAACTTACCTTTCTTTCTGTGTCTTGCGCGGAATATGGTTTGGAAAAATATGGATGAAAGTCCGATTTTGACAGACACATCCCATCCCCACGTATACCGATAGCTCCTGCGTGTTCAGCCCCCCTAAATTCAAATTCTAAAATACTTGCTGTCCTTCTTTCTTAAAGTAGTCAACTTTAAATTCAAAAAAAAAAAAATGGAGTTCATCGCATATATATACTTGGAGTCTCTGAATTCAGTCAAATTTTTTTGGTGGGTGTTGAAACTCAGAATCAAAGGAATGATCAATCATGTACTCCAATCAGAAGAATATGAAACGAGATCCACTAGAAAGTATTGATGATGAAACAAATGGAACTTGCATCAGATCCTCACTTGGATGCTGATTGCTGAGAGACACCCCGCGAGAGATGCAAAATTCCTGAATTAATAATAATAATAATAAACAGAGTCGACAAAAGTAAAAACAAGAGACAAGAGAAGGTATACACTACAGCTCAATAAACTCTCAGTTTCGCCATTTTAACTGAAGATTTAAAAGTAACTTGAAAAAGAAAACCCGATCAAAAAGTATGGGAAAATCCCACAAATAACTTCAAAATATATTGTCTATTTTTGAGAGACAATACTCTCACAGGCCCTGATCTCGGCACCCTGATCTTCGGCAATTGCTAGCCCCGAGGGGCTAGAATTTATGCTTTTAAGAACACCTCCAAAGATGGACGACTGGTAAAAGTTATCTTCCACCTTTGTCAAAATTTGCTTCACAACTTTGAAGTTCAAACCCCCAATTAAGACCAACCTTCCTAGAATCTCACCGAAATTATTTGGAGCTTTAGGCAAATCGATGCCAATGTCATCCATCATTGACCCATAAAGAAGGCACCCGGACCCTATGTCTGGAGCAGTCAATGTCTTTTTGGTGAGCAAGTGTTCGAGGAGCTTTGTGACGGGCTCCACACATGGTGGAATCATTTCTAGTGCGAGGGCAACCGCTTCTTTAACAACCTCCGGGTGATAGGAAGGGGTTTTCAACTCCTCCACACACTGCAGAGCTTCATCAAGAATTCGAACACTGAAATATTCCTTCAGCAGTGAAACAGTTTTCTTATGAAGATCAGCAGGATTAGACCTTGTTGAGGGAACAACTGACTTCTCAGGATAAGACACAACTGAAACAGTTGTAGCAACAGGCTTAGGGTTGTGGGTAATTGGAGCATCTATTCTAGCAATAGTAGTAGAATGGGACGAAGGGTGGACATGACTACCCTGCAGTAAGACGCTTGTTTTCCCTGTTATGATACCACCACTGCCCTGAGGAAGAAATTTTGAATTCAGAGATGGTGTTTTGCTAATCAATTGAGGCTGCCCACGTCCAACAGATTGTATAGGACCATCATTTCTTGCTTTCGATCGAGATCGTGGAACCTCCCAATTATCATCATCAAAACCAGGCATACCAGGCATCCTTCTGGTCCCAGGCATTCCAGGCATTAAACCACCAGAGCCAGGTCTCCCAGGCATTATCCCTGCAGGGCTCATTTCCCCAATGACTGTAGCATTACGACCATTTCTCATTACAGCTGTTGAACCAGGACGCAATCCTAAATTCTTTTCTGCTTCCTTATGAATTTCAGTAATAGTCATTGCTTTCACCTGCCAAAACAGACTATTAAATATCCAAGTCCCACCAGTTGAAGAATCGTAGTTTCATATATATTACAAGATTCTTTTTTCCCTAGACCACCTTTTCTTTTCAATTCCTAGACACAACCTCTTTTCCTCGTGTTTAAAAAACTAATACTGTAGATACGAAAATTTTACTTTTTGGGAAGTATGTACACAGAAAAATGAACAAATTCAAAACCAAAAACAATCATCCACTAAGCTACTAACATTTAATTCAAAAAACTTCTGCAAATAATCAAGAGATCGAAACAATAGTAATAATTAACAGAAAAAATGGGCAAAATTAGCATTGAGCCAACTCATCCTCCAACCACAAAAAAATAAACATTTTCAAGATATGAAATGCTGACCTCTTCACGTCTAGGAACCCAGTTGTTAGCCCGCAAATCAACAACATCATGGACCATAAACCTCAATCTAGGCGCAAGTTGAATGTTTGTAGTCAGCTCCTTCAACCTCCTAAAATACAAATCATTGACTCTTCGAGATTTTGGACCCTCATCTAGCTGCTTACCAATGGTGCTAAAAAATTGACATATAGCCTCAACATTCTCCTCAGCGGGACATGATTTACCTTCAGATCCCAAAAGCTCCTGCAGCATAGAGTGAATGTGATTCACCCACTTGCTTGATCAAAGCATTAACATTTGTCAAGAAAATAAAAATACCTTAACAATGTGGTGGACAATTTTTTCAGACACCATCTTCTGCTTCAATAGTTCACCTATGAGGCGTATGTTTCCAAGAGTTCGCAGTTTAACCATTCTTTCCTTATCTCTACGTTCAGCATCTAGCTTAGGATCCGCCATCTGCCTAATTTCTGCCCTTAGATTGTCAGCATTTTCAAATGCCTCTTGACAAATATCCAACAGTACTCGTTTAAAAGTGATATCCTTCCCACCAGGCTCATCAGATGGGAATGGAGGAAGCTTGTCATTAAGATGAGAGCATAAAAGTGCATACATGGGACAAAATGTTGGTTCCAGCACAGCCTTCTCAAATATAAGCGAGATAACACCCTGCATGGTACAGAAGCCTACAACTATCAGAAACAATGAAATTAGTTTAACTCAAAGCAAAAAAAGTCAGCCAATTGAAATATATATGCATGGCATTAACCTTAAGAATATCAGGAGTTGTTATTCCAGAGTTAATCAGCTGATCTTTAAGGACGTCAAACTTCTCTGGGGTCAATTTATTAAGAATACTGCAAAAAATGTGAGATAATTTTTCATGAAAATTTTATTTTAAATTGAAATGTCTTTAAAACAAAACCCCAAAATTGTATAAAATACTATACAATGACAATGTTTTAAGCATTTAATTTAGCCACACAAAGTAACAGTTACAATTACCCTTTCACTGCTTTCAAGACACCTTCCTTCTCAGAGAGATTTCCTCTACGCACCGACCATGGAACTTCAGCCTTGACAAGAGTTGGCGCGGGACCTACCTGTTGGCATAAGAAAGCTAAAGTATTACGAGCCTTCATTTCCTAGAATATAGTACAGATTCTAGATATATCCAATAATTTGAAGAATGACCACATAATATGTATTGCATTAAAAATAAAAAATAAAAACAATTCTTACCCCTTGACTAGAAATTAGTGCCCCAGCAAACTGGGTATTTAATTGATCTTGTTGACCACTAATATCTCGAGGCATCAGCTCCTTATTGTCATTCCAAGATCTCTCTTCCCCAAAAGCAGGCAATTGTGCAGACCGACCACGCCAATCGCGGTTATCAAGATCAGAAAAATGACCTTGGGGTGGAAGTTGCTGCTGAGATGGCATTAAAAAAATAAATTTGTTTTGACTTCTTAAAATAGAAACAAAATTAGTATAGAGAAAACGCTGTAAAGATGTTGTCAAACGCCAACGCACTGCAACTTGAAAATACTCGTGAGAGCCAAGATGTCATACAATACAATAAGGGGAGATAAAAAAATGAAAGAAGTAGATAAAGCTTTCCCCATCAAAACAATGGAACAAAAACGTACAGAAATACACAATAGAGTAAACTTTTGTCGGTATGACAAAATAAACTTACATTGTTATCTACATTTGCATGAGCCCAAGATTGATCCTCCACCAAAAACTCAGCATCAATTTCTTGTTTTATCTTCAAAATATCTTCATAAACAGTTTTAACCTGCATAAGAATTATATTCTTATGAAATCGTTAAAGAGTTAAGAGTGTACCAAATATTTCATAATAATCTCCATGAAAATTACTAGCAATCCAATTCTTCACTGTATTAAAAATTTAAAAAATATCATATTTATTCTCCATATATTTGAGTGACAACAAAGGAAATAAACACGAGC
Organism: Begonia loranthoides; assembly: GCA_022433065.1. Classification (NCBI taxonomy): domain Eukaryota; kingdom Viridiplantae; phylum Streptophyta; class Magnoliopsida; order Cucurbitales; family Begoniaceae; genus Begonia; species Begonia loranthoides. The sequence goes on along the minus strand of CM039479.1, from coordinate 28,289,442 downwards.
TACAGTTCTAAGAATAACTGATACCTCTCTAAGTTGCAACAGCTGATCTCGGGTGTACATGACCCGCTCCTGTCCTTCAAAACGTAAGTCTCCACTCTGATACAGACAGAAATGGAAAGAATCAAGACAAACTCTATGCTAGTTACCAATAAATAAATGATCGTGATACAACAAAATTCCAAAAGAAAATCACATAAATCTTTCAGTTAGTACAAAATATGATCTCAACGATCAGAGATTTTGAACAAGCAATTTGAGGTAATAATTTTAGAGATATCAGAATTTAGGTAAATATAGGAGTGCAAGTCCCACTAAAACACTGAACTTGTATCACTAGATATTAACCAATCACCCTAGTAAACTAAAGTAGAAACTGAACAGAAAAGTAAAACCAATGTCAACTTCCATAAAAAATATAAAAACTCGACAAGGAGTTCGTCCATTACACAGATAACCAATACAACCGAAAAAAAAAAAGAAAGTTATCGAATAGTTAGTCCCTTGATCCTGTGGTCTTTTCTTCACCTAAAGCTTAAAAGAAGAGGATAACAATTTATTTGAATATTTCAACCAGATTCTAGCAATTGAATTAAATAAAACAAAGGGTATAATTTGAGTCAATTTAAAATTGGTAAAACAGTACCACATAAACAGATCGAGGAAAAGAATATTGATCGCTAGAAAAAAGAATTGAGAAAAAAAGTAGGTGCTTTCAAATCCTTATGTAATGCAGGTTCTTTATGGGTTTCAATAACTCAAAGCATGCCCACCTAAAATCCCGCTTATCATTCTTTGTCCATATTTACAGCAGGTACACGAACTTTAGTGCCCTACCAAGAATTAGGACAGTGAATATAAATAACTAATTTCTATGAATTTTGAATGAACACCTTTGTTAGATTATGGGAAACAAAAGACTATCCTGGTAATTTAACAGAGGGAATGGAAAAAGAGATGATTTTTTCGGTCTTGACTTTAAGGCAAACCAAGGCATATGACGATGACATAATTACAGAGAGATTTAAGTCATTCGGTAAAAATGATGTACAGAAACCACGGATAATAATATGGCATAATCCAAAAATATTTTATAATGACTGCATCACAACCATTTTACCATGAATATAAAAAAACCAAAATACAATCTCATCCATTGATTTATCCTATGGCCAATCCAGTCAATGATCCATTCAGAGAGGAGGAGGAACTATAATAATCACGGACTTCGTGAAAACAGCAACATTTGAATCTAAGGGAAGATCTACATTGAAAAGAAAATTAGAACAGAAAAAAAGGTCATTCCCAATTCCCAGATTTGCAGAATTAGATTTCCCTAATCAGAGTAAAGCTTCATAAACTGCATACTTTAAACTGTGCGCACAGAAATCGCGTACATGTCACACATAGTCCCATATTGTCAAGGCATTAAAAACTTCAGTTTTTTGAGCGAGAACTAGGGTTTTTGGCAAACCTTGAGGGCAGGTGCGGCGCCGCCATAAGAATGCAAGGTAGGAGCGCCGGAGGAAGAAGATTCGAATCGAGGAGTGAAGAATTTTGAGCCACGAAAGCCACTACCGCCACCTGGTCTCAAGCTTATCGCCGAATGATCTGCCTGCATAGCTCCAAGCGAAAACTTCTAAGAAATCCAAGAAGAAGAAGAAGAAGATACGAGAGAGTGTTATACACCCTGATAGAGAGATTAACAAGAGGAGAACTGGATTAGGGTTTGAGGATGGAAGGAGGGCTTCTCTCTGTGGTTCTCTGAATCTCTTTGCTGCTGCAGAGAGAGAGAGAGAGAGATGAGAAAGGAGATGATCGTAAGCGCCAACGAAACCCTTTTATCTTCTCATTTATTTATTTATTTCCATAATTAGTTCTATTATTTTTTTAAAGAAAATTAACAAAACATTATTAACGACAAATAATCATTAAATAGCTTTTGTTAAATTATGAAAAATAAATATTTTTTATTAAAAAAATATTATTATTCTACTGTAAAATATTATGTTTCAACGATAAACGTTCTCTTTCCACTATATAAATTTAAAATATTATTTTTCGATGGAGAAAAACAATATTTTTCAGAAGAACGACAACATTATGTCAGCTAAAAGATTACTTTTCCCAACAAAAAGTAAGATATTGGCGATGAACATTAAACGACGGACCAGGAAAAGAAAAAAAAGATGGTGATAAGAACTGAACGACGAACCAGAAAGAGAAAAAAAAGATGGGATTGAGAACTGAACGACGACGATGGATCGAAAAGAGTCATTCTGATTTTCGATAATGTTTTTAGAAAACAAAAAACGTGGAAATTCTTTCAACATGTAACAGTGATGTTTGTGTTATCTATTTCTCATAGTTCAGTGTTTAAATTATTAATAAAAATTATTTAGTACTTGATTTGTCATTAACTTTATAATACATATATTATTTTTTTATTATTATTATATTAATGTAATTTTTTCAAAAATAATTAGTTCATCAATTAATTTTTTAAAGATAATTTATTAATTTTTAGAACTAACAAATTATAATACGTAGTTATTAAACGTCCTTACTCGAAATTTTAATATATTAAAATAAAAATTATATTTATTTTAAAAATTATATTTTTCAACTTATTAAAATAACTCTAATTTTTAAAAAAAAACTTTTATTTTTTATAATCAAATTGACGATTAAAATTATTTAATAATAGTTTTTAAACCTTTAAAAACAATCTCAAACGCATCGATGGAAAGTTGGAGTGTTGCGATACAGATATTGTACAAAAATAAGTCCAACAATTGCCTCTTAAGGCTTAATGGCAAGCATAGATAATTTGTAAGAAGAGTTTTAATCTTATTCAATTTAATTTGATATATTTAAATTTAAATTTTATAATATATTTGTATAATAATTAAAAATTAATAAAATAAACATTAATTTAGGAGTCTCAAATATTAAATAAATTTTGTTAATAAACAATAAAAAATAAACGAGATTATTCGTTAAAAATTTAATTTTTTTATTGACAATAAATGAAAATAATAATTTTTTATGATGTGATGGTTATAATTGAATTGATATTTGAAAATATAGATGGTTTTATGTGATTATCATTAACTGAAATTTCAAGAACAACACGTGGTACTACGTCTTCCACTAATTTTTTCTCGGTGAAGAAGAAGATGGCAATCTCCTCGTGGCTCGTTTAGTTGCTCTGCAACTCCATAAGCAGCTTCACCTCCAACTTCCAAGGACCGAATTGCTAAGGGAAGAGAAGGAAGAAGAATCAATGGCTTTTTCTGCAACTTTTGCTGCCCCTTTGAGTGGGTATCCGTGTGCACAGAGCAGGACTAGATATGCTACTCCTCAAGCTCTGTGTCCTTCAATGGGGTCTTTGAATCCTGCTTTTAAACCCTCTATTGGGTCGTCTAAGTCGGCCTTTCTGCAACATGGGTTGTCTCTACAGTCTTCGAATTTTCGTGGATTTGAGTTGAAATCTCGTCTCTCTGGTGTTTATGCTAGAGCTGCTATGGAGAAGAGCATTCATGATTTCACTGTCAAGGTTTTTCAATTTTTTCTTTCCTCTCCCATCACAAATTCTTAGGATTTCCTTCACTGGATTGTATCGTTTAGGCCGAGTTTTGGTATTCTGGGAATGAACCCACCCAACTCTGAACTGTCGTTTTCGTTCCCCAAATCTCTCTCTCTCTCTCTCTCTCTCTCTGAAACCCGTGGAATTAATGCAATTAGTTGAGATTTCCTCTGTTTGTTCTCATGATTCAAGATATTGATGCAGGACATTGACGGAAATGATTTTTCTCTCAGCAAATTCAAGGGCAAAGTTGCTCTGATCGTTAATGTCGCTTCAAAATGGTAGCCAATCTTATCTGAGTTATGCTCAAATGTTACCATCTTCTAGCTTGAAAATAGAAATTGAGTTTCAAATAAACAATCAATTTTCATGCATACGATTAAGCTCTTCCGCTGGTGATTTACTAACAACTTGTCTGGATTTCAGCGGATTGACATCTTCAAATTACTCAGAATTGTCTCACTTGTACGAGAAGTACAAAACTCAAGGTATGAATTGTCTACCTCCAGTAAAGCCGTTCAACTAAGACACTCTACGTTGGAATTGCTATGACATCTGAGCATTATTCTCAGCTGAACAAAGCTTGAATGTGTGTGCTTAGATTAATTGGAAGTTTGAGTATCCATCCTCCAACAGAGTTTTGTTTGTTTCTCTGCTGAAATGCTGATCAAATTGTGTCATTCCAATTAAATAAGGTCTCTTGTTTTCTTACTAGTAGTGTCACTTGTGTTCACATTCATAATCGCTGCTGATCAACTGACCCTCAAAACGAAAAAGACAAATATAAAGCAAATGAAAAGAGATGCCTGAAGCATCATGGGGAAGTCACCCATACCTGTCTACAGTTTTAGCATTTCTCATCTGATAATTGGCTCTTGACTTTGGAATGACAATTGCAGGATTCGAGATTTTAGCATTCCCATGCAATCAGTTTGGTGGGCAAGAACCCGGATCGAACCCACAAATCAAGCAGTTTGCCTGCACGAAGTTTAAAGCCGAGTTCCCAATTTTCAACAAGGTACTATCTTTTATGTTATTTTGCTTGTCGCAATTCTACATAGCAAGATCTCCTTATGTATCCTCAAGAAGAGCATTAAACATTACGAGTGACAGGTCGAGGTAAACGGGCCGAATACTGCCCCGGTTTATCAATTTCTAAAATCAAGTGCCGGAGGGTTTTTGGGAGACCTTATCAAATGGAACTTTGAGAAGTTCTTAGTGGACAAAAATGGTAAGGTTGTGGAGAGATACCCACCAACAACGTCACCATTTCAAATGGAGGTACACTTCATCTTCTTTCATCAATTGGGAATCGATTAACATAAAATAACATTCATCTCCTAGTCCTAGTAGTAATACTTAACATTCTTTATCAGAAAGACATTCAGAAGCTTATCGCTGCCTGAGCGCAGCTGCCATTGCCAGAGCAACTGATGTGTAGTGTAGCCCCGCTGCTTTGCTGAAAACAGAGAACAAGTGAAGAGTAATTCTCAGATTTCAAATGTGAAGAAAGTGAAACGCCTCTTCCATGTAACTGTAACGTACAAGATTATCATAGTTTTGTATGCTTCAGTTCAAAACCCTGAAGCATATTTTTGCAAACAAGCTTATTTTGTAAATCAATGCACTTGTGTTGTTTCACTGAGTACGAGGTGGATGCCGAATTGATCTTCTTGAAGGGATTTCCCCCACATTCTGTACACCAAGCTCAAAACGGTGAAGGCAAGAGCTGATAGTGATTGCACATGTACTGTCAGTTTAATTCATTGATAACACAGAATGGCCCAGACTATAAAATCAAAACAAAGCAACTCGTATAAACGACATTACGCACTGACCGCAATACTCATTCATACAAATGAAACTTTGAGATTGGTTTTCCCCCACCAGATTCGGATTCATAATCAATTGAAATAGTGGCTTCTCAGGCTTCAAATTCATATGAAACCCATAAATCTCTTCGTCTCAAGAGCGTCCACCTGGACACTATGAATCAAAGCATGGGAAATTGACCATACATAAGGGAGTTTTGATAAGTAAGAACATACTAGGGGTGTTGTTGATAACTCATTTTGCTCTTCTCCTCCTGTCTTTTTCTTTTTCCCTGTTTCGATCCCTGTCATGGTCGTCTTTCTCTTTACTGCCACCCTTCTCACGATCTCTTTCTCTGAGTCTTTCTCGGTCCCTGTCCATACCATAATCTCTTTCCCTGTCAGTACTCTGACTACGGTTTCGCTTTCTTGTGGAATCGTGGATATCATCACGTCTGTCTCTCCTCTCTGCAAAAAAATGAAGACAGCAATAGAAACATGTTAATCTTATCACAGCACCGTGCAGTGACGTCTTCCTCCCCTAAATAGATTATTTTTCATCATGCTTACAAAACATTACCTAAGATCATGGCAGCATAAGGTGAAAAATAAAGCCACGGTTTCTGACCATTGGGTTCACAATCGATGAAAAATCACGCTTTTGTTTTCAATAAAAGACAAGTGTTTCATCCAAAGTCATTACATCAGTTAGTGATTGGACATCTACATCAAAACAATGCCAAGCTTCACCTCGTTTCTTAATTATCTTATGAATCACAACGGTCTTTCTTTTAAGTGCACGATTGGTTTTTAATTTTCCTAGGTTTGTTTGGTTGGAGATCTACTTTGACATTATTCTATAATTAACGTACTTTCTCATGGCAATTAAAACTAAGGCAGGATGATGCAATGATAAGATGCTAATCTTAAAAAATCTAAAAACTCATTACATTTTGGTTGGAGTGTAAATAGATCATAACAAATATTTTAATTGAGTATGAACGAATTCTATTGGAGAAAAATGGTACTCCAAGGCAAGCAAAATTCTAAATTAGACAGGTGAACTAAATAAAGGTAAAGAAATACTCTGCGCAAACAATTCTAAATTAGGCGCAGAAAGTTAGACAGGTGAACTAATTAAGATAAAAAAAATATTGGATAATTGCCTATACTCGTTTCTTGAAGAAATTAAGTGGAAGAAAAGATGCACTTACTCTTCCCTGAAGCATCGTCATTGAAATTTGATAACCCAAATTCAGATTCTAGAAGCTTTCGACGAGTGGCAACTTTCCTCTCAATTTCTTCAAAACTTCTTATTCCTTGGTCTTCAAGGGATTCACGATACTCAATCAAGGCAACCTCAAGGCGTCTTAACTTTTGTCTGTCATGACATGATATAAGTCAAAAAACTATCTAATGGGTGCAACATTTTAACAAGAAAACAACAAAAGCTCACACAGTACATAAACATGGTCTACCAAGCAGATAACATATCACTCGTGTACCTCTGTTCATCACTCATTCCATTCTCCATTTGCGATGATATGCCAGAATCAGTGGAAAATTCTACCTCATCTGTTTTACTAGGACCTTCTTCAGCATTCTCACTTCCAGAAGATGAATAACTTAACCCAAGCTGCCGGGCACTTTGCTTTTGTTCATCATCACTTTCATCATCCTCTCTAGCCCACTTAGAGGCTGGTAAAACAGGATCACTTTTATCTTTCTTTGAAAATGCTTTCAGTTCAGGGTGCGGAATGGGTAAGGTCTGAGCCAAAGGTGCAGAGCCTTTTCCCAATGACTGAATCTCCTCCTCTCTGTAACGGTTCCATCCAGATAAACCACCTAACTCATGTTCAGCACTCATTGCACCCTGACTACCAGAAAGTCTGCCTGTGCTTGAATGGCCTTGAGCATATTTAAAGTCATCTTCTATCTCATACCCTCTTTGTTTTTCTGCTTCTTCAAGACTGAGCAACCTTGCAACCATTATTTCTCTACCACCAACAAGGGACAATCCATTATGTCTACAACGCCTCTCCAACTCAGCTAATGGGAGATTCATTAGTTCCTTTGTAGCTGCCCCTTTATTCATTGCCAGTGCAGCATCTTGATTGATCTTGGCCAAACCACCTGAATCCTCACAATTGGTCTTTTTGTCTACATCAGGGGCATCACCACAAATAGAATGAAAAGAAATCACCCCAGAGCTTCCTGATCTAAGAAAAGTGGCTCGCAATCCATTTACATATGCATCTGAAAATAAAAACCAATCTGACCACACTTGTAACACTTTCAGTACTCGTTCCTGCAGAATACAGAATTATTGAGTGATGAGATTGAGAAATTTATGGAAGAGTAGCCATAAATTAGGGAAAGTCGTGGTCAAGTAAATAAATAGTTAGATAGAAGTAATTACCTTAAGGGCCTCTGCTGTTATCCTTCCAGTAATGCTTCTATATAGATCATTAAAGCTCTCCATAATATCAGGTAATGTTGCTTCAAATTTTGTCCTATATGCAGATGCATTCTTTACAGGGGCACTACTATTATGGAGAATATCAGATACAAGCATCAGCCTCGCAACTTTAGTAGGAATAGGGGTTTCTTTAAGCGTCAAAGATTCAGTCAGAACTTCCACAACCTACCAAAAAATGATGAAAAACTCTTATCAGTTGAAATTAAACATATTCTGCGTGAGATCATAAATAATCTGCTATATGTTTTGCTTTCAAAGAAGTGCTTCAATGTCCTGAAGCAGTATTTCCAGTGGATAGAGGACATACAAAATAGTAAATAGAAGGAAGTATATTTTAAAGAAGTAATCTTAGATGAGATAGATAATATCAGGGAAAGTGAGACATGGATAATTTGCACTATGCCCCAATAATTAATTGCTAAGTGGATTTATAATTCTAAGCATTTTAAATTGACTCTTTTAATACAATTCTTTTTAACTGGAAAAAAAATTATTTTTCACTAGTTGTTTCTTTGGGTGGAATTCTCTTTCCCTGACTTCTTGTAACTTTTCGTTTTTAATATAAAGTTTCTTATAAAAAAATGACCCAACAATCATTATTACCTCTCCAGCTGCATCTGTATTATCCAATGCAAACCCCATAGCTTCCTTAATTTGGCTCCTCTCCAATGTCAAAGCGCGGAGCATGTCCTCAAACTCATCCCTTTGAGAGTCGGTCAATGCTCTTTCCAGCTCCAAGCGCTGCAGAAATTTTCAGAAGCAAAAAACCAAGTTACACCAGAAAACACAAAAAAAATTAGTAAAATTTGCTTTGAAAAGGTACATACCTTGCTTCTTCCAGCGGCATATGTGGTACCAGATTCTTTTTCATGCTCTGGACTTTTAGCTGTTGGCAAAGGTGGTGGGATCCATCTATATAAAAAAGTGGTGCATCAGTTCTATCTTCTACTACAACAGTTAGTTCTTTAAGCTTCAATTAGACATTTTTTTTTTCATTTACAAAATCGTTTTAGTTTCAATTAAACAATATCAAGCCCATGTATACCTTCCACTACCAGTTATCATGATAAAAGGTTCTGTTCGCCATCTTTGGAGAGTATCACCCTACATTCAAGCAAGCCAACATTCTTAAGTAAAAAAAGAAATCAAGAGCGGTGTGCAGAGTCAATTACAGCAGAGAAATAACTCAAAAAGTAGGGATTATTTTTTTTAATTGTCAAAAAAGTCTCAAAGTCTCTCTCTAATATTCAATACAACAATTTTAATAGAGTTTGGTTTATGATTTAAAATCCTTAATAAATCTCTCAAAAAATAAAATAAATCTCTAAGAAATAAAGAGCGGTGATCAGAATCAATTACAGCTTAGAAATAACTCAAAAAGTAGGAATTATTTTTTTTAATAGTCAAAAAAGTCTCAAAATCTCTCGGTACTATTCAATACAACAATTTGATGGACAAGGAGGAAATAATAGGAGGAAGTGAAGGGTATTATTGTATTTAAATCATGGTGGTTAACAAAAACGGTTTTAGTTATTATATTAGGGGGGAAGTTGCAGGGTTGGGTGTGTGTTGTGTTTTTACAGAAAGAATTCGGAAGAAGATTTCCAGAGAAGGAGGATGGTGTCCGAACCAATGGTGTTCCGGGTTTGTGGTGTAGTTGTTTAATGTTCTGGTTATGTTTAGTGTTTGTTTAGTTGTTTGTTGTTAAAGTTCTAATTGTGAAATATGGTCTAGTGTATGTTGAAGAATATTGGAATCTGTGTTTGTAAAAGTTGGCGATAATCTATGTTTCTAAAGTTGGAGATTATATATCCAACAATTTGGTATCAGAGCCTATGGCAAAGCCTACGACTAGAGGGGATCGAATAGAAGAAATGGAGAAGGAAATGCTAGGATAACGTTCAGATTTGGAAAAATGGAATACCTTGCAGCAGCAGATGTCGAGAATAGAAACTCTGTTACCTAAGATGGAGGAAGCATTTCGTCTTCTGCCGGAAATAAGAGCAGACATTCAACAGTTGAGGTCAGAGTCTCGAAGCCCTCCAGTTGTTACACCGAATGTCAGGCCGACAGTCGACAAAGGAAAAGGTGTACTGGATATGGGTAATTCTGACTCCCGTAACATTAACCGGCCGACAGAGGACTTCGATCATGGGTGCTCGCTGGCGATGGGTCGACGCGACGGACAACGTCACCGCGAACCAGAGGGTCCGTCGATTGTGGGTCGACGAGAAGAGTAGCGCTACCACAAACCAGACTGTCCACCGTTGGTGGGTCGTTGTGAAGAACTGCACTATCATAAGCCGAGGTGTCCGCCGTTGGTGGAAGAACAGTTCTATTGTGAGCCAGAGTGGTCTTCGGTTATGGGTAAGCGAGAGGAGAAGCAAAATTGTGGTTTACCACAATTTGATGGGTACCGAAATGAGGAAGACAGAAATGGTGTTTATTATAGAAGAGAGAGAAATCATTTTTTAAGGGAGGAGGGTGACACTCACAGGGATTTTAATAGAAGGGGAGATGTTTTCCACAGTTTTAATAGAAGGGGAGATTGGGGGAGCACTCCAAAAATCGATTTAAGTGTTTTTGACGAGGATAATTGGTCTTCTTAATTTAAAAAAGTTGAAAGGTGTTTTCGAGTCAACAGAGTACACCCTGAAAATAAGGTATATATGGTATCTGATTATATGATTGGAAAAGCATGGGATCATTATGAATGGATAACTGAAGAAGAACCACGCTTAAGTTGGGAGGACCTCAAATTTGCGTTCGAACAACGTTTCGGGCCTAAAGAATTTCGTTCTAATCAAGAGCAATTAATGGGGTTACGACAAACTGGAAGTGCGGAAGATTATGGTGAACAATTTCAAGAGTTGGCTGCAAAAATTTGAGGCATGGATAGAGAAGCAGTATTGGGAGCTTTTTTAAATGGATTATCTGGGGAGCTTCAGGATGATGTTCGTATCATGTGGCCCAGAAATGTATAAGAAGCTTTGATGTTAGCCCTACGATATGAGTTCAAACTACAAACTTTACATCAGAAAAGCGAAACTAGGTTCGAGTTGAATTGTTATGGACCTAATAAGAATTTAACTCAAGGAATGAGGACTCAACCTAATAAGCTTCAATTGGAAAATGTTAGTAATCAGGATAGCACGAACTCACTTCATTATAGTCAAAGGGATCCTGGTCCTTCTCATGGAGTACGGATTACTGACCCTGGATCAAGTAGGGTAGCCATCACACAGACAGAACGGCAAAGACGACGTGAAGCTAATCTATGTTTTCGTTGCGGTGATAAATGGGAAGCAAGTCATCGATGCAAAACGAGTTTACACCTGTTAGAAGAGGATACTAAAGTTGACATCGAAGAGGACCATAATCCAACTCCGATGAACATATTACAACATCGCTATGGGTCCAATGGCCCAAAAGTGTTAGTGCAATGGGAGAACTCTCCAGAATTGGAGGCTACATGGGAACTAGTTGCTGATATTCAAATTCGTTTTCCCTACTTCGACCTAGAGGATAAGGTCTTTTTGAAAAGGGGGAGTATTGATGGACAGGGAGGAAATAATAGGAGGAAGTGAAGGGTATTATTGTATTTAAATCATGGTGGTTAACAAAAACGATTTTAGTTATTATATTAGGGGGTAGTTGCAGAGTTGGGTGTGTGTTGTGTTTTTACAGAAAGAATTCGGAAGAAGATTTCCAGAGAAGGAGGATGGTGTCCAAACCTGTGGTGTTCTGGGTTTGTGGTGTAGTTGTTTAATGTTATGGTTATGTTTAGTGTTTGTTTAGTTGTTTGTTGTTAAAGTTCTGTAATTGTGAAATATGGTCTAGTGTATGTTGAAGAATATTGGAATCTGTGTTTGTAAAAGTTGGTGATAATCTGTGTTTCTAAAGTTGGAGATTATATATCTAACACAATTTAAATAGAGTTTGGTTTATGATTTAAAATCTCTAATAAATCTCTCAAAAAATAAAATAATCTCTAAGAAAACTTTAAAAAAGATAAGTCTGTCGAAGAAGTTAATATGAATAAAATCAAATATGAGATAAGATAAAATATTAAAATATCACAAGCATATGGGCATAGGCCACAACCGTGTCTTGCATCAAAGAGTTAAAACATATCTGCAAATCAACGAAATCCTTTTTTCTTTTGTGCATTCCATGCATTACCAAAAGTCATTGCAGCATTTAACTAAATTTGTGGACTACAATGGCACACCTCACTTATAATTGTCCAACTATATATATATAAAAGAGGAAGAAGCTCATTAAAAGCAACAAAAAAAAGAAGCAATTCCCCACCTAAGAAATCTAAGAAACAATACTTAAAAAGATAATAAAACTTTTAAAAACAAGAAACATTCATTTCCAGAGCGCATTCTTTCCCAAAACTAATAACTTTGACCATGTTAGGATACCTTTTTGCAAAGTGAGTTAAGTAGAGAAGGCTTTTTAAGAATCTTAAAATGCCTTGTTCTCATGTCTTCGTTATTGGCAACATCACCTAAAGATATGGTGAAATCCTTTCTTCTGTAACAATTACCTCATTTTGAGTGTTATAGAGCTCTTTGATGACAAGTCATATCATTATATAGATTTTCTTTTCGATAAACAATTGATAATTTTATTCATAAAAATATTTGACTTGTGCAAATAAAAAAGAAAAATATTACAGGAAAGTGACCCAAGGTAAATGCTCAAATTGAATAAACTTGTGCAAACATACTTGTGTGAATAATTAAGCAAAGTAAGCGAGGTAAAAATTCAAAATAAGCCATGATTGTAGAATTCCTTTCGGAAGTAATTATTTTTTAGGAGAAGGGACTTATATTTCCTCAAATATACTATTCTTTATTGATTTTTTTTTTCCTTCTCGAAAAAACATTATCTTTTTGCATCATATTTCATCAAACTTAATTGTATTTCTCTTTCAAAAAAAAAAACTAAATATTTACACAAACGTCATTAGTTTGCACAGTGATTCTAACTTCATTGACAACAATAATAAGTGGTACCTGAGCAAATGAGTAAAGTCTCCAAACGTAATACGTGTGTTCTTTAGAGCCAAGCTCAAACAAGAAGTTGAAAAGAGGATTCCCTCGCCCCCTCTCCATAATAGCTTGTTCAAAGGAACACCCTCCATCAAGAACAAAAAGAGCCATTGTATCAATCACATGGAGGAGATGATCATCCTCAGGTGGAACAACAGTAATATCAGGTACGTTTGGAGTAAGAACCTAAGCATCAAAGACAAATCAATTTTATTCTACAAAATCTTGAATACGGGATATTTATAAAGAAGAAAGAAATCAATGAGAGAGTGAAGATGTCTAAGATCTACCGGATGAAATTATCAAAATTTTAGCTCTCTCCTTCGTAGATTTTGTACATCAATAAGCTTTTACCAAAAAAAAAAAATTAAAGCATAAAAAGTCCACTTTCCAGTCCCAGGGAAACTTTTAACTCAAAAATGATCCGTAATTTCCCATTTTTATTACACTGACCATTGGGCACTCCAACAAAATGGAGCAAATCAACATGTCCATTCAGCATAACAAAATTTGAAGGCCCAAATAGACATGAATAAAGGATGCAGAGTAAATGGTCAAAAGTTTAACAAATAAAAAGCTAACTATACATACACATGTTCTCTACCTACCAGTTCAGAATTCTGGTTTGGAACTGAAGTGACAGGTGGTCCAGATGGACCAGATAAGATTACAGTAGCACCCTGTGAAGAAAAAACACATGCATTATCATTACACAATCATTTCTCATGAAAATTTCAGTAAACAATCGTGACCAAATGAAATCTTAGGAAAAAAAAATAGTCCAGAGCTAACTCAAATAAAAAGTGAAGGGTGAGTAAGGAAAAAAATATGCTTGAAGTTATGGGAAAGAGACTATATATAATAAAGTGAGTTCTAGGATGCACCTCCTTGCTCCTGATGGCCATTTGTCCTGGTGGGGGTGCTGGTAGAGCTTGTGAAGGGAGAGCCACAGATTTGCCCCATCCTATTTTTAACTCATATTCATAAACAATAACCCCTAGACAAAAAATATTTCAGTTAATTTTAAGTTACTTAAGCAGACAGATATTATATGTGAACATTAGCCAAGGATATCACAGAATAAAAAATTAAAACCATTCCATTTCAAAATGCAAAGCTTAAACTAACTTAAACAAGGGGGCAGCGAACGATGCTTTGCAAAAAAAATTTGCTTTTGGATTATAATATTAAATAGAAAAATATAAATAGAGAATAGGTAGAAGCACAGGCAATAGCATGTTTTAGGCAGAAAAAATTGAATGTTACACTACCTGCAAAGTAAGTAATACAGTTATACACACATAAATGTGATAATTGAAATTGATATTCACAAAATGTATCTTCTACATAATCTCCAGATGAGTCCATAAATATGAAGAGGGCGGAGAATGATGGAGGTGAGGTGATAACAAAACCTTGCATTTCATCTTTCGCAGCCTGACCATCAGGTCTATTCATAAAAGCGACAAAACCACAATTTCTTTGCCTCCTCCGCTCCTCTTCAGTTCGTGGCCACATAATCTTGACACTAGCAATGGGCCCAAATCTTCCAAATGTGCGAAGAAGAAAATTTTCATCAACCTATAAGGATTTAGATAGATATAAAACCATGTTTACACCTTTTTGCGAAGAAGGAATAGATCATGACAAAGAAAGACATTAAGGACAAACCTTTGGTGACAGATTTCCAACATAGAGATTAGTAGTTTGTGGATCACCATCGTCAAAGGATCCAGCAAATTTTCCACTCGGATCAAAGTCATCAGGCAATTCATCAAAGCGACTTGATGGCTAAAAATAGTCATCCATCAGTGTTTCTTTCATAATGTAAGTGAAATAAAGCTATAAAATGTTTGTTTCCAGAACCTTAACTCCCTCCCCCTTCACCCACAAAATGATTCACCCACTGGCCACCAGCGTGCCCCCACTGATCCCCTAACAACACCCCAAACCCC
>CM039479.1:28176783-28274148 GCA_022433065.1 Begonia loranthoides | reverse complement strand
CCCCTCTCACACTATGCTAACTCTTTTACTCTACGATACACTAGCATGGAATAAAAGGCAAAGAAAATTATATTGTACGGCAACTAGTATATCAAGGCCGCTCTTTGTTTCCATAACACTATGAAAATAATTAATTATAAATTGAAATGCTTACAGCAGAACTTTCACTCTGGCGTCCCTCACGATAGTATTCACGATCTTGATTTCGTCTCTCCCTCATCTCTTGCTCATGCTTCAACTCCTCCATAAAATGATCTATATTTCGAGACTTCCCTTTCTCTTTTTCTTTTGGTTTGTCCTCCTCCTTCTACAAGTTGCAGTACAAAGATAAAGCACTAAACATATTCATCCTACTGAAGGACACAATATAACACAACTTCATTACAAACTCACTTTCTTTTCTGATTCCCTTCCCTTCGATACCATTGGAGGGGGTATGAAAGATGGAACATATCTGCAGGATGAAACAAAGTACTAACTCCTAATTTACCAGTGTATACTTCTGGAATATAATAAGGGATTAATAGATCAAAATAAGAATTATATCTTACAATGAACATCTAAGCTGATCCATACTACTTCTTTCACATTCCAAAGTGATTTTTCAAACAACTCAATACATGACATACACATTTTTCATCTGTAAAGTACATTTTACTTCTGAATGAAATGTGTGTAGGCCAGGGAAAGCTACAGAAGATTGCTCACTTTTCAGAAGTACAACAAAAAATATTGACTAACAGTCCCACACAAAACAATTTTATAGAAAAAGTCACTTCAAAAGCCTCAGCATCAACTATATGATGTAAATATAAATTAAACATAAACTCAAGTGTAATTTGTTTCCACTCTTTAAAGGCTTAAGTATACTTTGTCACACAAAGTTATAAATACTTGCGACGCCCAAAAAAGTTACAAATACTTGTGATTCCTAACGAAATTACAAATACTACAAATGCTTTGCTGCACCAACCACACAAAATAATACATCCTTTCGAGCCAAAGATAGTGATCTCTACTTAAAGCAAAGTCACTCAATGATAGTATACGTAACTAAACTGCAAGAATTCCATCAAACACTAGCTATTTCCATTTTACAATAATCACTTCCCAAGCCATTCTTGTAAAGTAAGGTATCAGAATAAAAGCAAAAAAAGGTAGTTGAATTATTTATCCAAAAAAATGTAAAAAAAATAATCTTTATTTCTACGGCCCCCCAAGCAGATAAAAGAGAAACTTCAATCAAATAGCTAGGTGTTTCTTATTTAATAATGAGGAACCTTGAGACTCTAAAATGTGTTTTTTGACTAGTAATTATTGGCGAATAAAAACAAAAGCCATTACATACAAAATTTTCAACAAGAAGTTATACTCGATTAAAAAAGATAGAGAGAGAAAGATAAGTTGAAATCTAATGATAAAACAAGTCTCACAAGTTCATCAAAATGTCACTATTTGAATGATAGATAAGTCATATTAAAAAATGTTCAACAACTCGTGTAAAATTCTTTAGTTGTTATATCACCATTCAAATAAAAATAAAACCATGCAAATTCACAAAATTTCATCTTCTCACTTTTGTGTCTCAAAAAATAACTTTTGAAGATTAATCAAGTGCCACACGCAATGATAAATAAATAAATAAATACATACTCTATGGAGATGTAGAAGGAGTACCAAATAGTTGTTTGAGTCATGAAGGATAAATAAATATATATATACTCTCCTTAAGTATTGAACTAGAAGTCTGAAAAAATAGTTGTTTCTGAATCATGAAGGAGTACCAAATTTAAGCAGAGAGTGCAAAAGAAAATTCATTCCATCTCTCCAGAGAATTCATTTCTATTTCTTAAACTAGAGACAATACAAAGAAAAAGTTTCTTTTGATGTCTTAACAGATTTAAGTTCTCAAGGTTTCTTTCATGAACAGACCTAAACAACATATGTTAGGCAATAGTACCATCACCAAAGAGTTTCTACTTATTATACTTTAAAAAACATGGGAATATGGCTAATCAAAAGCATTCTTTACCTACTTCCCTTCTTTGGAACAGACACCTCATCTTTCGACTTTTCACCTGCCATCCGTGAATGAATAAAAAGGCCCATTCTCTTATTAATTTGTTCCAAAATAATATAAAATTATTTAGTTTCCATAGAACTGAATATAAAATGATGCATTTGAAAACACAAATCACTAGAATAAGTAAGACTACTAAATCTTCCTTGCAACTACTAACCTTCAACATCCTTTATTCTCTCGTTAGGATCAATAGTTCCTCCTCGAACAAAAGCCTTTGCCCCAGATTCTCCCTGAAATGACTCCACAAATTCCGCATACAGTCGAGCAGTTTCATCATCCGCTCTCTGTAAATTAAATAAACCAAAGCAAAAAAAAAGAGTAAATCTCTCATACTTAAATTAACATGCTTCATTGCGCCACATTATCAACCAAAGGTGGAACCTTTTTCTTTGCCTCTTCCTCCTCTCTGTGTTTCTGAAATGGAGTCTTTTTCCTTGTAATAGAGAAAGAACTCATCTTAAGCCCTGCAATAAAAAAAATACCAGTCAAATAATTCAATAAAGTATATCGAACACTTGCAATCTCTGACTTGACACAAAAATTAAGAAAAAAAATATCAAAATCTATTAAATAGATCGTTAAGTAAACATAAAAACGATATAACTATTTCCTCTTCATGCATTAAACTCTTCATTCTCCAAAATCACTAAAACTTTGAATGATATGAGAATTCTGAGCATAGTATTACATAAACTATAAGAAGACACAACGTCCTTTACATGAGCACTCAGAAAAGTTTAAATTGATAGCCATGACTGAATAATATAAATAGCCAAACAAATAATTAGAAATAGGAGACAAAATTGATCAACGTAGACTGTAAGGTCACAAAATAAATAAGAACAAGCATATCATTTATAAGATAATTATGTAGGAGAAAAATTGTTTGGTTTACCGAGGAGCGAGAAAGAAATGAAAGAAGATTCCACCTAATTGGTTTTAGGAGTGGCCCATATCATTCCCAGGATTAAATTATCATCCTCACCACCAATCTCATCTGCTAATCCAAGTGAATATATGAAACTATGTCAATAAAGGTATTACCATGTCCATCATCATCAACGAAAAAAGTTAGGTAGAGATTTCAGAAATGAGAAGAAAAAAAGAGAGAGGAAGATGGAGACTCACGGACTTGAGCCTCATAAGCAAGCAATCGCAAGCATTTATATCATACATAAGCACAAAAAGCACTCAACTTGTCCGATTCAACGAGAAAACAAATGAAATTAGATCCGAATACGAAAAAACGACTCTAGGGATAGGGAATTTAATGTACTTTTTTTAGGAACCGAACCGGTAAAGAAAGATTCACGGAGACTGGGACGAGGGAGAGAAGCTTCACAGACTGAGACGATGAATTTGCGATGGTGAGACTGCGATAAAACTGCACTGCACTGTAAAAAGGGAAAGGAGCAGCAGACGAAGACGAAGACGAAGAGAGCTCAAGAAAAAGAAAACCTAAATCAATAGGAACACGGCTTGGGTTGGTTCAGTTCGAAATAGAAAAAGACTAACCCACCCTTCACTCTCTCTCTCTCTCTCTCTAATTGCAAAGGGCAGTAATGGAAATACAACATTCTTCAGAGTGATAGAATTACTACTAGCCCGCCCTTCTCTGTCTGATTGCGTTGAAGTGTAAGGTTAAAATCTAGGTTAAAGAGTCAAATTAAAGTGTAAAATTAGAGTGTTTTAACAAATAAGATTTACCAATAAAAGCATTGAGCAATCTCTCAAGAAATCACATCATTAGAAAGACCCTAACCCAAATTCTCAGACAGGGTTTCAAAGGCGGCAGCAGCAGCAGAAGCAAAAGATATGAGATTGAGAAGAACATCATAGTTTGTCCACAAAATATAAACTTATTTTCAAGTCAAGTTCCAAACCATGGAAAATAACATCTTTCTTTCAAATTTGTCAACCAAAGCTCCCAGCAAGCACAAGGTCAAACTAACATTGGTTATCTCGTGGTCGAGAAAAAAGACATCATCAACTCCCCGCTGACAATTGATCTTTTCGAAAGACCAAAAGGAAAGACAGAAAAACTAATTTCCATCACTATTTTGTTGCATACTAAAAACACCAATTGTCGTACAAATCAACATTGTTCCAAGATAATCAATCAGCTAACCAAGTAATGTGCTCATGGCAATAAATCCATCTGTCTATCACTAAGTTGATTTCCCAATACTTCGGAATGAAAGAGCTGATAAATCAATCAGGGTTATCAATGTAGAGGGATGCCCCCACCAGAAAACTCAACTTCCTGGAAAACAAATGGCAATAATATTAATAATAATAATACAAGAAATAATGAGAAGGTCCCTAAAAGCACCAATGTCAAAAGAAGAGGCTCTTTCGTGCGAAATAAAACAAGTGTTTTTATTCAATCCAAACTTTTTCCACCAGTCACTAGCAAGAAATTAAAGTGCATGGTGGCTTCTTAATCCCCCATGGTTCTTATTCAACAATCGGCATTAAGTTTCATGGCTCTCAAATGTTTTTGACATTTTAATTCATCCTGCTTGGGACATTCCCTGATAGTCCTTGTTTTATAACTCTAGACTCACCTTAACCACTAAAAATGCAACTTCTTTCATTTCTCACAAAATGATTTAATGACGAAGAAAGGAAAATAATATACAACAAACTGAATAAGAAGTAAACTCAAACCTGAGCAGGTGGCAACGATGAAACCCAATCAGATACGTGGGTTGGCAGTAGCCCCAGAGTGTTAAGCTGTGAAATTCAAATTGGAAAAGTGGGGAAAATACTGTGGAAGCAAAAAATTCTGGGAAAAAATGTGGAACAATAAAAACGCAGGGATCTATTCCAGATGGAGAAAGAAAACTAAATCTAATTCTAACCTTCCAAACACCCAGTGCTAATCCACCAAGATTAAGTGCAATGAAGAGTAACTTGGGGCCAAGTAGTTCCACCTTATTATCTTTATAAGGCTCAAAAACTGCATGAAACAGTGAAAAAAAATTATTCATGAAAAACAGTGTATTGATGCATGAAATGCCTATAAAAGAGAGAGAGAGCAGGAAAAAGTAAAACTGATAATGAATCAATTCAAAGAACATGTAATACATCTTTCGAGAAGATTTTCATACAAAAATTGATAATGAATCCATCATAGACAAACATATGGATAACAATTGACATCAAATTGGTTAGAAATGAGTTGAAAACGACCATTAGTACAATTTAGATTACGCTTATGAAGTACCATTTATCATTTTTCAAATACATCCAAGCAACTCAGAATATCAGCAAAACAAAAGATAAAAATTGACTTTGGCACATAGGCATAAAAACCTCTTCAACCACAAAAAAGAGCAACACATAATCAGATATTAAAATTTCAATAGAGGGGGTCTAAACCACCTGACATGACAATAGTCAGCAACGAATCCCAACATCAAGAATAAGAAATAAAAACAGATAATAACAACAAACCATTGTGACATCAGACATTTAACATGGTTTAAAAGGATAATGTGTTGACTGCGCTGACAGAGAATAGGTGAAATTACCTTTACCAACGCCCTGCAACGCACTTATTGGCTGCCAAAGAGCAGAAAATGTGATTCCAATGCTGAACAAATGTACTGTACTTCCAGCCATCCACATCATAAAGCCCATCATAAGCAAATTCTTGAAAGGAGCCTGAGCCACTTCCCAAGCTTTCTACACTACCAAATTACGGTATAGGTTATTAGCGCCAATCAGTTTCAAACTACCACTGCACAAAAGTTAGTGAAGAACAACACCACGCCATGAAATACAGAGAATGGATAAAATCATTTAGTTATTAATTCTTAAGCGTCTCTCGACTCTTACTAATCTAAATTGCATAGTTATCCTCTAACATGCGAGGGCTAAGAGGCTAGTAAGAAGATCGAACAAGTCCAGAAAAAGAAGAAATTACTCCTAATAGCACTTATCCAGTCGAATGCATTAATACAATAGTGTGGCAAAAACAAGAGAGCCATATGACTGTACCTTCAGAAAACAAGTAAATCACAAACAAGACACCACGCCAAACATGATAGTTTTACAAGAGCAAAATACTCATCAATCATGCACTGATCATGCTAAAAGCAATCACATTTATCGATTTATTTCTCTTCAGAAAAAAAAAAAAAAAAAAACCTAACCCGAAAATTAACAGAAAAAAATTACCTGAGACTTCCAAGTGGATTCGGCATCCTTCTTCTGGCGAGAGAGAGTGGAATCATCCTGATCCAGGGAGGCACGAGCAAAACCAGGAGGATCGGGGACATCGCGGGTGGAAGAAGAGGAGGAATTGTCAGAGAAATCAACGCCCCATCTTCGCCCTCCAACAGCCACTCCCTTTCCTTTCTCCATTCTGTTACCCTTTACTTCATCCATCAATCCAGTCCGGCAATACTAGTACAGTTCGAATAAATATATTTTTATAAAATATCAAACATTGATTTAATTTTTATTTAAAATTATTAAACTAATAAATAATTAACTTCGCTAATTACCGTTTCAATAGATTAATTGTTAGCTAATTTAATTACAAACTCCTCCGTCTTAAATAAATATGAGACTTGATTACTTCAAAAATAATGATTTGAACAACTATTTTATAGAGTAATTCATTAATTAAGTTTTTGTTCACATATTTTAACTGTCTAGTCCTCCCTCGTTGCTACAAACTACACAAAAAATTTGACGAGATTCGTAGTTTTTATTGAAGAGGGAGGAGTTTGGAAATGGAAGAACAAAAATCGAAACTTGGTGCTAGAGCCGATCCTTGATGAAAAACTTATCCGAGACATTTGCTATTACAAATCCTGCGAACACCTGAATTCGACAAAAGAAAAATCATTTAATACGAGCCTTTTTTTCTTTTCAATCTCATTCGATAACGCTCAAACAAATGTCTCGTATATATTTATCGAAAAAAAAAAAAAAACTAAGAGTAATAAATAAAGAATAATTTTATATTTATATTTTATAAGGAAATTAACAAAACAAACCCTATAGTATGGGCAAGAAACACTGCAAATCTTTAAGAATTTTTGTTAACAACTAAAACGTCAAACTATGAAAAATGAATGACGCAAGCCTCCCGTCATGTTTTCTGTCCAAATTTGCTGAGGGACGTCCCTTGTCTCTGTAATCCACCCTTATATATCAGAGTGGATTGCAGAGACAAGGGACGTCCTTCGGCCTATAAGGACGTCCCTCAGCTTATAAAATTTTGGACGGAAAACATGATAGGAAGACTCGTGTCGTTCATTTTACATAGTATAAAGTTTTAGTTGTTAACAAAACTTCTTGAAGGTTTACCATTTTTCTTATCCTCAACTGTAGGGTTTGATTTGTTAATTTTCTTATTTTATTATTATTTTCTGACGTATCAAATATTGATTGGTACAATTAATTATTTATTTTAACTATTTATAATTTATTTCATTAATTGCTCGAATTAAATTGTAGAATTACTCATAAATAAATTAATGAAAAACAAGAGATGATTTTCACTTTACCTGAACACATCCAAGGATATAGATTGCAGAGTAATGACGAGCATGTATTAGCATATCGGCAATCATTGCAAGCGGAATTGTCAAAGACATGCCCAGCGTCGCAACCAAGGGCGAAGTCCACACGACCGAAAGAGCCCTGCAAAACAACGTTACGATCGATCACGTGAAAGCTAATCCAACTCTCCACAATAAAAAAAAAAAAAAAAGAACTAAGCAATCAAATGGAGAGTGATTTGCCTACCAGAAGTAATCTGAAACAACACTCCCCAAAAAGCCATTTAAGAGCACAAATTCAGAGGTCGACGCGGAATGCGGAAACTCAAAAACAGGTTCAATACCAGCGGCACTGAGGGGCCAGACTGCAACATATTGTGAATCATATCGTAATCAGAATCACGCGAGAGACAGAGAGTTTCTATGCACAGTTTTGACAACAAAGCTTTCCAAGCTAATGGAAGTTCAATCTCATATCAACAACCAAAGATTTGTCTAATGGAAATAGCAACGCATTGTTGAGAGTATTGATCAACTTACCAAGCCACCAAAGACCAATTAGTGTAAAGAGACCAATAAAACCGAAGAACTTTTGCACGTCCACTTTGTGTCCTTCTGATCCAGCATATTTTTTTAGCAGAACTGCACACAACACCACCAAAAACCGATTCAATAACAGGTTTTTGTATTGTTAAAATAAAGTTAGATTTACAGCTTATGGCCAGAACGTCATACCTGTAAATAAGCCATAGAATGCTGCAGAGAGGAGACCGAAAGTGTCACCAAGAATAGAGTGCCGTCTAGTCCTAGAAAATAAGAAAGCCGTAATAGATCAAAAACCCAAATCCAAAATTCTAGCATGGCTTTTTAAAGTGAATAACTCGAAGTGAAAAGCACTCTTAGTAGTGAACATCCCCAACTCAAACATTGTAGGACCATCGTGTATGCTGCTTTTACATCACAGACATGATGACATCTTATTTATAAAGCAACAACACGGAGTCATTTGGTTAGACTACAATGAGAACACAATGAGGAAAACTTTAAGCACAATGTCTGCTCGATAAATGAAGAAATTTAATTACTTAAAATGGGTATGTCAAAGAAATCTTCAGATGCAATGATTAAATATACGAACAGATAAAGGAAAACAAAGTTCTGTATAAACTAATAGCAACTTGCTTATGAAAATCAGGCTCAAGATAGCTGAAGAATTATGAATACAACTTAGAAAGATCCAGAAAGGCTCATAAGTCCAGCTTAGAACCAATGTACAACACATTAACTTACTCCGACGTACTGAGTAGTTCATCTGACGTCCAAGTTTTCCCCACAGTGGTCATGGCAACTCCAGCCATGCTAATGAAAACAGCGACCACTTTGGGGATATTTATGTTATCTTGGCCAAGAAGAGCTCCAAATATTAAAGTAAAAAGACCCGACATTGAAGTTAGAACAGTTGTACTCGCGACGCTGGTATTTGCCAGTGCAGAGTTTGAGAAATACTGCAGAATGGTAAAGCTTCTCATAAGAAGTTATAGATTGGAATAAACAGTTCTTGGAAAAATTTAAATGCTCAGGAGTAGAACCAGCCTGGGAGATTATTTCAATTCATTAAAAGTACTATGATTTGAGATCCAACTGTTGCCAAATCATTGTAAGATGCTTATTAGTTTAACAAAGTTACAAGAATTGCATTTAGCTTTCTAAAGCCTATATATGATTGCATGTTAGGATCCTATGAAGTGTTAAACTATCCATAACATACAAATCAAATAGTTACACTAGCAGAATAAGTCATTACCCATTGAAACAACTGAAATTTCTTTTGTTATTCATCCTCAAGCTGTTTATATGATCAAGAGATGATAAAGCTATGAATATGATATTTTACTCTTAAATTTCAGTACCTCTGTAATAAACCATAAGGGAGTAAGATAAAGGCTATACTTGACAATCTCCCATGGACTAAGCTCACTCCCTGAATCTGGCAGGTGATGCTTCTCTTCGTCCTTTCTAGACAATAAAGACCGCCCCTCTTCGCTTTCGCAGAGATCTTTATCAGTTATTAGGCAGCATCTCATATCAGGTTCTCTATTTTGATGTATTTCGCCGACTCTAAGAGGGGTTTCAAGCCCACTTAAAGTTGTTTTAGTGACAATGGGGTCATTTTCAAGATTACTGGCAGAGTTTGTATTCAATGGGCCGCATATCCAGTTTTTGAAGACTGATACAGGCAGATAGAAAGTCATAAGAGAAACCCCCAGATAAGTGAGTGCAAATGGCCGTCTGTACTCATTGAAAATTCTCTGCAAAAAATTAGAATTGCACGTAAATTTTTTTAAAATTGTATGATCGAATTATAAATCTTCTAAACTGAAAGAAAATTTTTCTACAGATACATGATTGAAATGATGGCAGATATATATGAAATGCCAAGTATGAACGTATTAAACATCTAATTGCAGAGCTATTTTATGAAATTTGCAAGAAAATAAACAAATGCATGTCAACTGCGATTACCACAATGAAATCCAACATTTTCATTCATCTTAACGCTTTCTATCCGGAATAATCCTTTGTCAGCATGTAAGGATGAAGGAAAAAAAACCTTCAAAAAAGAAAAAAGAAATTAAAAGGAGACAGAGCAAAGATTTAGAGACCTGGGTGATTTCTGCCGAGGCAACCCATATCATCACAACTATGCTAATCAACCCTAATCCCGCTTTATACTTCCAACTCATTATCTTGAATCGCCACCAAGTTTCAACACACTGAAAACAGAAGCCAAACAGACGACTGGGTTTTCTTGATTTTACTGAAAAACAAATGTCAATGTCTTTCAAAAGCTCGGGGAAACTGCAAAAAGACTTCACGTGAGATTGACGAGTGCCACACTCGTAGTCCCTTTCAATAGCATGGTCACAATCAGCTCAACAAGGTAAGAACATCCATGGGGAGGGTGACATTCAATGCAGAATGCAGAGTTAAAAAGTTGGTAAGATGAGAAGACGAAATTGGTTTTGAATGTTGAGTTTTATTCGCATGACGGAGAGAGAGAGAGAGTATAACGAAATGACGACCGAAGGAGGAGGCCAAGAGGGTGAGGGATGGACAAGCGTACAGCGTAGTGTTGAGGGAAGCGACAACAAGATGAGGTGGCGGACGTAGAGGAAAGGTAACGGCGCAACCCCGGATACCTCAAATATATCGAAATTAATAATTAATTACAACTTAACTTAATTTAACACTTAATTATTATTATTACCATTTATAATATTTATAATTTAAAGATTTAACTGAAGAATCACGAGTTTACGTGGCATCTTTGTGGGAACTCTAATGTGTACTTAAATGTCTAATAATCAAAACGTTTGCTTTTATAATACGATATTAATGCCTAATGCATCTTCTCCAATAGTGTCAACCCCAAGATATTTATTTGCGCAAGAGACTAGGGTGAGTTGCAGAGATATTTTCTCGTCTTCCTAGCTTTTTGCCGCAAGGAAGGAGGAAATGATGACTTGTGTGTGCGGTGTGCCTTTGACGATGATGGATTCGATTGAGAGCAAGGGCTTCATAGTTTCGAGAGTGGGATTGTTTGGTCATGCAATTGCTTTTCCTCACGGTACATTGACTGTATCAAGGTCGGTTAATTCCAGGGTTTGCGGTGTTCGTGCTTCGATAGTTGATTCTTACGGAAGCTCATTCGATTTTGTTAAGCGAATGGAGCAGACCTGGTCAATCTCTGAGGTATATTTGATTTTACCGTTTCCTCTCTTGTTCTTTTCCTCTTTTTTTTTTTTTTAGGTTTACTCGCGAATCGCGATATTTGCAAATGAAACACCGACATCCTGTGTCTCATGGTTTATATTCAATCCAATGGTTTCTTCGGCTTCTTCTGATTGTGTATTACTTAATCTCTTAAGCAAAGCGACGTTCCTCACCTCAAAATGTTAGATTCTTTCTTACTTGGATGATTCGAAGTTATCTCGGCCTCGACTTAATTGTTTGTTGCATATTTTTCTGCTTATAGCAACCGAGGCCAATTGTTTGCTCTTCTTGCGACTCTAGGGGGCATGTCGAGTGTGAATGGTGTGCTGGTACCGGCTTCTTTATTCTTGGAGATAACATGCTCTGCCAAGTCCCATCCAGAAACTCGAGCTGTGTTATCTGTTCTGGCAAGGTATTACAATTCATCAAGTTAGATCGGCACGCATTCCTATCTCCCTTAGTTGCATGAAAAAGCTGCTTATACACTCCATAGAAGTTTTATCTCTTAGTTGTTATTTAGCTAAACTTGAGATTTGTATTGATCCAATAAGGATAAACCTTTGAATGATTCATAATTCTTCAGGGATCTAAATGCTGCTCTGACTGTAAAGGGACTGGCTTCCGGGCAAAGTGGTTGGGGGAACCTCCTCAATCAAATTAGGTCGTCCAGAACTTAGTTGACGAGACAAAAGATGATTACAGTCACTTCCTTATACTTCTACATTTTTCATGTACATGATTAAATGATAATTGTTGAAGTTGGCATGATTCCCTACCACAAAATACAAAATGTACCATACATCTCTGTATTTAGCACGCATTGTCATTGCCCAAAAATGTGCTTAATTTAGTAGAGAATTCCTTCTGTAAACTTGTGTTCTTCTCAATCACCACTATATGTGCAAAAAAAGGAAAGATGAAACCTTTTTAGTTTTTGTTATTGAGGCCTAACTTTAAGACCCCTTTTCGATGCTTGGGTCTATGTGTTCATTAACTACAGTTTTGATTGTTAATATTTCACAGCATTTCTAATGATTTTCCTCTATGAACTTCTCAGAAATTATTCCAAATTTGGTGCAAAAGGGCATAGGTCCAAATGATCAATTTCTCATATTTGAACAACAGAATCCCTTAGAAGTTCAAACAAAGAGAATAACACATGACGAGTTGCATTTAGGCATATTACTCGTGAATTTCAAGACCAAACAGGCATGAGTCAAGTATGCATAATTTTTACCAAGAAGTGTCTGAAGAGATTCTTTAGCTAGTCTTGTACTTATACAATAGCTGAGAAGAGTAATTTGTTGATGTCATCGGCATCAGCCCCGTTTTGCTCATCCCCTGTACATCAAAGTTTTGAGATTGATTAGTCAATGAATTCACACATATCATATAACAAGAGACTCGTATATAAATCTTGCAAAGAAAACAACTGAAAACATACATTTGTTATCTGTCAATTTTCATAGTGCCAGGGTAAAGGGTGTCAAGGAAATTTGAATCTAGTTTATGAAAATAATAGATATTAAAAGGGTAAATGTCTTTAAAAATACTCACGTAATCTTGATCTCACTTGAATTGTCCACTCATCAATTATCTGCAACAGAAAAAAGAAATTAAGGGGAAAAATATTTGTATAAAATAAAGTGGTTAATCAAGAAAAGTAGCATTAATGAAAACATGTAAGATTTGTTAAGTAGGCTCTCACAGAACAGCAATAGCTATCCATACAAATCTGCAAAAGCTATTTGTTCGCAAGACAAGCATTGTATTTTTGTTCATTCTAGGTTGCTTGCTGACAAATTTCACGAAGACCACAGCGCCACTTGGAAAGTACAACCTTGAATTTACATACTCTTGCAAAGCAAAATGGTAATACTACATCTAATGTCATTGATGCACACTCAGAAGAAAAAAACAAAAGAAAGGACAACATAACACTGATGCTTAGAAGGACCATTTCAGGGGAAAAAAACCAAGGGTTTTTCCTTTCTTTGCATTTGGGAGACGTAAATGGTAATGAAGAACCAAATGCAAAGAGTTGAAAATGAAATAAGTGAATTGAGATTGAAACTGATCACCTGATTGAAGTTGGCAAATGCTGGATCATCAGAATCACGGGTAGGAGATATGCCCGTGGATGCTTGAAACCGCTGAATCAATTTTTTGTTTTCAAAAAGAACTTTCTGGGCCTCGTCGATTACATCCTACATATGAAAATTTACATAGCTACCACGTGAATCTATCTTTTCTTCCTCTTTAAGATGAACACTGGTGAAGAGAAGGGGAATTTACAGTAATATACATGAATGCCACATAAAATAATTCCAACATTTAGAAGGCATTATCTTTCATTTCTGCAAATCAGCACCGGAGAAAAAAAGGTCAAAAGTACCTGTTTGGCTGACAAAAGTTGGCGGCATTGTTCTTTTAAGGTCGAGAGCTCTTCCTGTGTCTTCTTTAACCTAGAGACCAGCTTCTTTGGATTTACCTGAGACGATGTTCTTCAAAATTTTCAAAGCAAATTCCAAATGTAAGAAATTAACTCAGACATTTTCTTTAGGTTTTCCAGGATGAAGAAATAAATGGAGGATTCAGCCATCTTCAAAGTTCTTCCATAAAAAAACGAAATAGAAGATAAAAGTATTGGGGATCACTCGTTCTTACGTTGTCAGAGTACACTTGTTGGAATTCCTTCTCGAGCCTGAATTGAACCAGAGAGAGATCGCGATTAGCTTTAAGGAACAAATTCATCAAACCATCGGTGGCTTGGTGTTGTTGACCATGATGACTATGCCCCATTATCCTTCTCTCCGAAGTCTGTGCAAGAAGAAGCAGGCAACAAGGGCTTGCAGTCGCAGAGCTCTCTTATCCTCCTCGATCAGTTCCGCGCCGGTTAATTTGAAATCTCCATTTTTAAGCGCTTATAGAGTGATGTGCCTTCAAGCCCAGGCCCAATAAGAAAGGCTGGTAATCTATAAATATTCTTATTCTCAGGAGTGGAACTGAAAAGGCTTGAATGATAATATTTCATTTTGCTCCATCTCCGTTCTCCTTGAGTGACGAAGACGGTCTGGGGAAACGATGTCGAGCGGCGAAGAGGGGTTTTTGGAGCAGCAATTGGAGATTCAATTGCAAGAGCAGAGAGATTCTCTCGCTGCTCTGAAAGAAGCTCTGGGTTCTGATCCCTCTAATTCTGAACTCCTTGAGGTACGCCTTTTTCCTCCCCAGAAATTTTATGGGGAAGGTTTTTGTCTCTTCTCAAATAATTTCAAATACTAATATTTTGATTTTCTGTTTCAGGTTCATGAAGAGCTCGTCCAGGCAATCAAAGATGCTGAGGAAGGGCTTCTTCACCTTAAACGTTCAAGGCTATTGCGAGAGGCTGATTTGGTTCTAAATGCTTTCGATAAATCTGCCGAAGATATTAAGGTAGAATCTCTCGATCCATCTGATATTGATCCAGAATCTCTCGAGGAAGAGAAGTTCTTTGTTGGATCGAAATGCAGATTTCGTTACACTGACGGACGATGGTACGATGGTCAAATTATTGCCCTAGACGATTCAAATTCAGCAACCATATCTTTCCTCACACCTACGTCTGAAAATATGCTGGTTAGTCATATGTTATCCTTTTGTTTTCAGCAATTCAAAGTTTTATGCTAGCTTTTGCTCGTAAATGTGCTCCATAATTTATTATTTTCTTGCATCGTAAATTCTTTTTCTCTTTGTTGGTTTCATTAGACTCTGTTAATGTTGAGGTGAAAGGAGTTTAATTCATATAGATTGTAGGCAAAAGAAAACAAAAAAAATGGTGCTTGTCACAACTGTAGTACTAATACTCAATGACCGGAGTGCAGATATGCAAGTTCTTCCTACAGCAACGATGTCGATTTGGTACTAATTGCCGCTTGTCACATGGTATGTTAAAATTGTCTCATATGTGGATCAATTGATCGACCCACTAATTCTGTGAAGCCAAACTTCCTCAGAGCCCCTTGTTTTTTGTTGGATAGATTATTTCAAATGAGAGTTAGCCTCATTGAAAGATGCTGTTTGCAAGCATTATTCAGATGTTAATAGTGTCTTGGCATGTAATTGTTATCATGACCTCAAATGTCATCTTATAAATAAGTGTGAGAGATCTATCTAGTACCAATTTTTTCCCATGACAAGAACAATAATCCAACACTAGGTTTGTATACAGATTGATGGTTTCCCTTTAATGCAGCTATAATCGTAATTAAAATAGACTAATTATGAAGAAAGTAACTTTTCCAAACCTCAGTAATGATTTGTATCCTGTTCAATCTTAATAATGTAGACAGAGAGAGATGCCGTTTGTACATGTTTTCTTGACTGGAAGTTATCATATTATTGGTGTTTTGGTAATGTTTTCTATGATGAAACCTGATTCGTTTTTATGTACAGGAGTTGATGTTTCATTATCCTCCCTGAAGAAGTATGTGCCAACAATATGGGACCAATCACTAGTAGGGTCCAGTATATGGGCTCTCTCAGTCTCAGATAATAAATTTGGCATCTGGAGAGAAGCTGAACTCGAATCATGGGATGATACGCATAAATTTGGACAAGTTGTTTTCAGAGTTGATGGAAGCTCAGAAAAGCTTGGCGTTGAGGCCATAGCCTTATCAACTAACGATCAGGAAGAAAGTGATTCCAGCTCTGAGCAATCTGATTCCAGCGAGGACGAAGAAATTGGTTCAAATGGTTTGGGATTCATGGAAAGCACTTCACAGCTAAGGGGGATCCAGAGAGATACAGTTATATTTGCAATGTGGGAAAATCACACAAGGGGTGTTGCCTCAAAGATGATGGCTAATATGGGATATCGCGAAGGGATGGGATTGGGGGTGACAGGGCAGGGAATGTTAAACCCTTTAAATGTGAAGGTTCTTCCACCGAAGCAGTCTCTTGATCTTGCCATTGAGGCTCAAAAAGGAACAGAGATTCAAGAGAATCGAGTTAAGAAACGAAGCAGAGGTGGGAAAAGAAAACGTGAGAAGAAATTTGCAGAGCTAGCCCGTAAATGCAAAGACGAAGAGGAATCCAAACCAGATGTCTTCAGCTTGATAAACAATCAGCTTGCAATGCACCATGAAGCTTTGGTTGGTCAGTCTCAGTCAGTTAAGAAACAGAAAGAAAAAGGTTTGAGGGAGGGGAATAAAGTGGATAGGCGGGCTCTGGTTGCATATGATGATGAGGTGAAGGACTTGAGAATTCGAATAGAGAGGCTCGAGGAGATGGCTAGTAGAAACAGGAAAGAGAAGGCTGTTTATCAAGCTGCTATGAAGAAACTAAATGAGACTCGCAAGGCATTGGCCGAAGCCGAGGCAGCTCATGCATCTGCTTCAAACACAGTTGTTAGCAGAGAAAAGGAGAAAAGGTGGCTGAAGTTTTAGCAGCCATTATTGTTTCCCTTTTCCTCTCTTCATTCGTTTTTAGAACTCAGTTGTTTATGGATTTGTATTTCTCTGATCACGAAATAGCAATTCCCGTGCTCTCTGAAGTAAACACTCGATTGCCATGTGCTTTGATGGAAGACATTATCTTGTTGAAATAGTTTGAGCTGATGCCAAGTATATCCGTTAGATCATTCGAGTATTTCATTTATGTCAACGAAGAAGAAACCACACAAGATTGATTTTTATAATCTCCTGTGAATTCTGATGAAGTTATTTGTGTTCATTGCTATAGCAGCTGAGCAAGTATAAGCCCCAGCAGAGCACATGACTGCAGACACTAAAAGGAGGGCCTTCCATTGCCTTCCTGACACCAAAATAGCCGATGCAGCAAATGCAAATGCCACAACAGCAAGAGCATCCTTCCAAGCTTGAAAAGCTTTGACCACACTTCTACACCCTTGGCAATGAACAATGTGACGGAAGTATCTGTTAGCTAAATTTGGAGCATAAATCGTACCAATTCCACCTTTAGCAGGTAAAGATGCCGAAAGCCCTGCAACTAATCCTGCTGGTGTATGTTCCACAACTGCAGGCTCCTTTGGCAAAGAAATAGTACTATGCCCGAAATGGTAAGGCATCCCATGCCCAACTTTGTCCATCCACTTCCGATATTCAGCCACCCATGTGTCTGAGGATCTCAAGTTTAGGTAAAGGTCCTTTGTAGGGACCTTTTCTCGCATCAAAACCTCATTTTGGGAAGAAAGGAATCCCATGTCTTGCTCAAAGACCTTGGCTCCATTCTGATGTAAGTACCATTTTGGTAACAGTTTGGTTAGGAACGACCTTCTTGTTGATCCAAACCTTACTATTAACATGGATTTACCCTGGCCAGTTGGTCTACAAAGAAAGAGACCTGAGAAGTAATCTACTTTCCCATTGGCAGATACAATATCTCTGTTATTTTGGAGAACACAAGGCGCCTCAAACCTCAAGAAGTTTGGCAGTGGTTGATCTTTTGCCCTACCCCACCACCCAGCAAATCCACGATCAGTACGCTCAACCACTTCAAAAGATAACGCCTGTGCGTCTTCTCTTTTGGCTGTAAAATCTGTTCTGTCGTGTGAGATTGGTATGTGTGCTGGATCCATGAGGTTCTCAAGAAGGATTGAGTGATCATAAGGAAGCTCGTGAGTCGTTGAAATATCTTGAAACCCCGGTTTAGCAAAATTATCAAACCATGGCATTTTACTGAGGTTTGGAGAAGTTTTTTGTGACATCCACACCCACACAACTCCTTGGGAATCTCTAACGTCATATGTTTTTAGGCATGCTGATTTAGGAATCTTCGCGAGGCTCGGAAGCTGGGTAGAAAAAAATTCAACAAGCTCATTTAAGAGTTAGCTGAGACAATCTGTTGAGAAGCTCAAGAAATAACTAGAGAATGGCTGGAAATCAACAGTGCGAGCGAGTAAGCTAACATGCCTGAGGAATTTTCACGCATTTACCGGCTCCATCGAATTGCCAGCCATGATACAGACATTCCAGCCTCCCATCCATCAGTTGGCCTTCAGATAGTTTTGCCAATCTAAAAGAAAAGATTACAAACAACTCTCTATCACAAGGCATTTTTAAGCGACTTCATAATTTACTTAGCAAATTAAGCAGCAACTGTGGAAGCACTAGTCTTATACCAAATACAGTGTAATGATTTCCTACCCACCACATATAGAAATCACAAAATCTAGGGAAAGAACATCTGATCCTGTACTGCTATGGCCGAAAGTCAATTTTCTGAGGAGACATGCTTCTACCCCACAAAATAATTGGCAAACACAGATCAGAGAGTCCATTGGCAAAATCCATTACAGAAAAAGGATTTCTTAAGGGAATAAGAACAGTGAAGATTACCGATGGGGGCATCTATCTTCGTGACACCGAAGTTCACCGGAGCCATCACGATAGAGCACTAGCTTCTTATCGAACACTAAAAGACCAAGTGGAGCATCGTCCGGTACGTTCTCCGTCAGGTACAGCGGATACCATTCTTCTGTCCAATCATACTCCGCCTTGATTCTCTCCGATCGTCGCTCCTCCTCAGAATCGCGACCCAAAATAACCCCGTCTCCGCCCTCCTCCCGATCAAGCCCAGGCGAAATTTCGGCTGGATTTGCGGCAACACAAAACTCAGCGAACCTCTTTTCGGAACATAAAGGCGTGGAAAGAGTTGAAGAGAAGAATAAGTTGGGTAAAGATATTGTCTTATGAGCTTGGGAAAGAGGAGGTTGCGAGAGTAGAGTGAAAGGTCGAACCAACGCCATTAATGACTGAAATTCTGAGAAGGTGAAGCTAAGAAAGATTCAGATGCCATGGCG
Source organism: Begonia loranthoides (assembly GCA_022433065.1). Classification (NCBI taxonomy): domain Eukaryota; kingdom Viridiplantae; phylum Streptophyta; class Magnoliopsida; order Cucurbitales; family Begoniaceae; genus Begonia; species Begonia loranthoides. Next base: position 28,254,974 of record CM039479.1, on the reverse strand, counting down.
GATGAGGGAAGTTACTAGTCCTTTTCTGGCCACAAATTCTTGCGGGGTTTTTCCTTGAAGCAAACGACATAGCGTAAACTGGCCAGATTCCCACCACATATCCGGCGTGTCGTTTAACAACAGATTACAGCTTCTCAGTTCTCTGATGAATTATAAACAATCTACCCACAGGGTTTCGTAGTTCCCCATGAATTAAATAACCAAAGAATGCAACATAATATTTTGCAATAATTATCTTTCAATATCTACTCTGGTTCACTCTGGTAAAAGTTCACCTTCGATGGATCTGAACAACTATTCTCAATACATAAATATAAACAGTTTGGATGAGTTAAATTACTACCCAAGAGCAAAGATCAAAGAAGACAAGAGCTATCCTTTCAATTCTCATCATCATAATAGTAAAACGGTATCTACCTTCTATTAGGAATGAGATAGGCGAAGAACAAAACCTCAAAAAATGTATGGAAACTTCAAAAAAGAAAGGTTACCAGGATTTCAAAATTCAGGCATTAACGACCAACTGTTCTGGCTTAGTTGTGGAATCTTCACCAGTTAATTGCTCTACTGCTTGTCCATCCTCCAGCTCTGTGTTCTTGTTCAACCCACCATACAATTTTCGTCGAGCTTCTCGGCGAGCAGCTCGCTGCTCTAGTTTTGCCTCTCTAAAGCTCTGTTCAATATTTGCTTCGTCCTCTGGGGAGAAGAAGACAACCTCCATTTGCCCAAGCTCTTGATAAAGTGTTTCGATCTTTGTTTTCCAGAAGAGTCCCATTTCTGTGTCCATTTTCTTGTAAGGAGTTTTAAGCAGATACTCGTCAATCCCACCTGCCTTGTCAATACAACGGATGGCATGAGTTGTTACTTTAACTCGAATGTGCCGGTCTAAAATGTAGCTGAAAAGCCGCTTCTCCTGGACATTAGGTTTCCAACTCCTCCTCGACCTATCATTCCCAACAAAGAAAAAATTGTGTGAATATTTTAATGGCATGGAATGAGCAGAAGAGAGGCATTTCGATTGAACGGCTTAAGACTTAATGTCGGATTAAGACAGATGGAGTGGAACTGCATTCAAATCAGAACAAATGGGGGATGGCAATATGCTAGTTTTTGTAGTATTCACTCTGTCACCATAAAGACTTCAAAGAAGGTTGCAAACTAGATAACGATAGTTCAAAATTCAAAGAACCAGTTTTTTAAAACATCAACAAATGTATGAATCCAAAATATATGAGCTTGTTTTGAAAAACTACTTTTAAAAGAAAACCTGCATAATTCCTCAATGCCCATAATCAATTCTCAGATATCTAAATATTCAAACAAACCTGCCAAACTCAAAGCATTCAAGTCCCAGGGTAATTTCGAGCACCGAATCTCAAAGAGAGACTACTCATATAGAGAAACTTTTTCCAAAGGAAAACCCAACAACCCAGGAACACAAAACAAGCTACAAAAGGAATAGAGGTAAGATCAAATGGAAATGTTCCATACTTGTTACCACCATCTTCACTAATGCGGTTGCCAAATTGAATATGACGGCCAGCAAAGAGGCCACGATGGGCCCTGCCCATCACTACTTTGCTATCAGGTATCCATTTCTTTAATGATTCCTTCACTTCGGGAGCCAAGGTGTTCTCTCCCACTTTCTTCACGATCTTCTTCATCATCTCCCTCCCTCTAAACGCCATTCTCCCTCTGCACACCCCTCCTCTCTCTGATTCTTTCTTGCCTGTCCATGCATAAGGCCAAAATCAGACTGAAAAAAATAAAATAAAACAGCACCATAGAGTCCAACCTCAACACTAACTAAATAAACCTATAAAATCATGTAAAAAAAAGGGGAAATCAAAGGCATAAACACTTGTAATTTCACCAAACAAAAACAGAAACATAAATAAAGCGTCCATTTAGCTCCCCCTAGGTGTTATTGTCGAAGCCTAGGCACCTAATATTTTATGCACATATAACTGAACAACTACACTGTTTTAATTTCATCAACAAAACCAGAAACAAAACACTTTGAAAACTTGCTTCCAATGTGGAATGGAAAAAAACGCATCAAGCACTTGAAAAGAAGAGCTCTCCACACTCAACTAGAATATTGAGTTCCATTAAGTCCTAAGGATGTGCTCAGATAAACAGAATTTATAGAACGTCCAGGGAGGCAGCATAGACGAATATAATCGGTAAATGTATCGTAAGATTCAACAAAGAAAGCGTAAATGGAATTAAATAAACGTAAAACCAAACACATTGAATCCTGGAAGAAACCTACAGCGACATAATCAAATAATTAAACCAATAGTCATATAGAATAGGGGTGGGCAAACCCTAAATCCAACGATGTTTTAACCATACGTACCCTCGGAATGAGAAGAATCAAGAAGGGACGAATCGGCCGACCTTCTTCACGGATTTCGCCTTCGCAGCCCGCAGGTTTGTCTTCGGGAAATCGGGAGAGGATTTCTCGGTTTCCAGCCTTTCAAGTTCCAGCTGCGATTCTGCAGACTTTTTTAAAACACTTCGGTTCTCGGTTCCATAAACCGAGAACCGAACCGAAAATGTAGACTTATAACCAGAACCAAACCTGTTACAGATTTAGGAATCAAGAACCGGAATCGGTTCTCGGTTTCGGGTCGGTTCTTGCCCACTCCTAATATGGAAATCAACTTCCACATTATTAGATGCACTTGACCAGAAGTTAATTAACAATGTTCGAATAGCAGGCCCGTAAGAAAATCAATATAATCGCCGTGACTGAGAAAAGAGACAGTTGTTGCATACCTTGACGAAGACCGGGCGGTCGGCGAGCAGATTTACGTGTCTAATTCAGAATCTGGAAGTGCGAGTGTGACGAGGATTTGAGCTGGGCGGCTGGGTGTGTTTCACGACTTTCGAGCAAATGAGTTGTATACTTTAGGGGGAATAACCGGTTCACTCCTAGATGAGATGATGACCTGAACCGGTTGTTCATACATTAATATCAATTCTTTGCATATAAAAAAAATAACTAATAAATAAAATATTAAATTATATAAATAAAAGAAGTAAACATTACTGTCATATTTTTTGTTAAAAAATTAAATTTTTTTTCTACAGCAAATAGGTCATCTTTCCATAGTAGATCTGTACATGAAGTAGTTGTAGTCAATGACTTACTTTCTGTAGCAGAAAACTAATATCTGCTGCGAAAAGGGCATTTTTTGTAACGAATATTTGCCTTCCATAGTTCCATTGTAGTCCAAAATCTTAGTTTCCTCAATAGAAACTTGTCTTCCACTGAAAAAAATATGTATAACGATTGAACTTGTTTAACCCTAGTATATAACTTCACATTCTATCCTAAATAGAGCACATTGTTAGACAAATTTCCAAACGAACTCATAACTTTAACCCTAACATTGTCTCCTCCAGTTAATATATTGTGTACAGTGAGCAGAGAGATCATTCACAATTGAAACATCGTTTTCTTTAAACAAAGTACGTCCCCGATACGGTCTTCTTAGCGAATCGATCCATGTTATCAACAAAATTATTAAATTCAGTAGCAAGCAAAGTCAAATGTTTTGTTTTTTCTCGTCACACGTCTCAAATGTTAACGCGTCGCTTTAGAGGGAGTCTCTCGAGTACGTAATGCACTTTATTTAAGTACCACTACATATAGGTGGAGATAGAAAGAGCATTTGCTATGCCTAAAAAAGGTGAAATAATGTGTTTTGTGCATGTAGGTACATGGAGTGTACGTCATCACTAATCGTGACAAAGCACCAAACTATTAGGTAATAAATTCAGCTACCAATTAAAAAACAATAACAACTAATCTTAAAAACCAAACACGTCCAAAACAACAAAAACAAAAATTTAATTAATCATATATTAATTAGTGAATGTGATGTTTGTAATTAGTCGCAAAGAATGATTTAATAAAAACTCTTGGAGTGGTGATTGAAAAGGAGATGAGAATCCTATCTTTTATTTTTATGTCAAGTGTGAAAGGAGGAATCCTTCAAAGATTCCAGCTTTTCTCCACTACTTCCTCTCATAATGCACATCCCCGACCAACATAGGAATGTGTATAATTATCGATGATAATCGATGACTTAAAAGTACGACCTACACGGGGGATGTGTTCGGTTACGGGTTATCTGCTAGTCTATTCGTAGAGATGTTATCGATATAATTAAGGTTTTGGAATTTTTCGTTAAAATAATGGATGGATAATCGCAAGCAATAGCCACAATTACTCGTCGTATTTAACATTTTTAGAAATTAATCAGAATCCATAATTTAATGGTAGTGCTTAGCAGCAACCCATGATTTTGATGGAGGATTAATTAAATTAGAGTGCTTTTCACTCTACACGTTTATTCCAAGTAAACTGGGGTCACCTAGGATAAATATAGGTGGGGAGAGGGGCCAAGACTTTGAATATGGAGCATGGCAATATAACCTAATTTCAAGTATATTTTTTATTGAATTATTTCTTGGGTAATTTCATTTTCATAGATTATGTTAATTTAAATAATAATAATAGTAGCTTGATGGTGAGGATTGTTAGGATAACGTGTAGGTGATTTAATAGGTGGAAATTTATTGGGATGAAATTCAAAATGTAAAGGAATAAATTAATACTTAGTGGAATCACGAAGCACGAATAGAAAGCTATAGTGGAAGGAAGACTGACTCAAATGTCCATTTTTTCAATCATTGCAAAAACCATTTATTTTCTTACTTTATTTTATTTTATTATTATTATTATTTTTAAATCAACAAAACAAATCTTGTACTTTAACACCAGTTACCCGCCAAACTTTAAAATAAATTTTACGGATAACTAAAATCTCGAACTATAAGAAAAGAATGATGTACACGCTGCAATTAAGTTTTTTGTCAAAAAATGTTGAGGCAAACGCCGTCCTAAATATAAGTGAAGATTGGTCATTTGTAGATAGGTGAGGATGGGTCGAATCACCTCGTGATAGATCTTGATCGTCGGAGGGCATTTCGTTGAAATGTCGCTCGAAAATTGGCTAGGTCTTAGCGGACGTTCTTCCCGCTTATATAGGCATAGTTGAAGGTCACTCAATGTATTAGAGACGTCATTTGATATGAGGGATGTCCGTCGTTGGGAATGGATGTTCAAGATGGGATGATGAGCGTTTAAGGATGATGTTGGCCTCATGAAATGATTATCTAGAAACGGTGTCGTTTAGCATTGAGAGACATCGAACAATGCCCCTCAACCTATAATGGACTTCCCTTAACTCATGATGGACATCCTTCAACTTAAAACGAATATCCCTAAAACCACAACAAATGTCCATCAACTTTGACTGACGTCCATGTCAATGAGGGACGCCGGTGGTAAGTTGAGGGACATTTCTCAATACTAAACGATGTCGTCTCTCAACATCAATGGACGTCCACTAGCATCCATGGACGTCCCTCAATGTTGAACGATGTCGTCTTTTTGGGTTGAGAGACGTCTGTTGTGGGTTGAGAGACGTTTGTTGTGGGTTGAAGGACGTCCGTCGTAAGTGGAGAGATGTCCACCTTAAGTTGAAGAACGTTCGTTGTAGGATGAGGAACGTCCGTCGTAAGTGAAGAGGCGTCCATCTTAAGTCGAGAGACATCCGTTATGAGATGAGGGACGTCCGTCATAAGTGGAAGGAGTTTGCTCCCATTTAAAAAAGTGAGTGCCTTGCACGTGACCCCCTTCAACATAACGTCCGCCAGCACTTTTGGAGAATGACCATCCTCCATCCTACTTGTCCATCCTTGTTGAGGGACGTACATCCCTCGATCTAAAGGGCATAAACCTTCATCCGCCAATGCCTTTGGAGGATGACTATCCTTTTCATCCTAGCTGTCAATCCTAAGTGAGGGACGTCCGTTCCTCGATCCAACAGACATGAACCATCGTCCACCAGTGCCTTTAGAGGATGGTCTAACTCTATTATGGTCGTCCATCCTCGTTGATGGACGTTCGTCCCTCTATTCAACGGGCATGAACTATGCCCCTCCTCCCATCCTGGATGTCCATCATCGTTAAAGGACGCTTGCTCTCCATCTAGCGGCTAACAAAGACGTCCTTCCACCTTATGATGGCTATAAGGACGCCCCTCGTCGTGGATCAACCTTTGGACATCCCTCGTCGTTGAAGGACACTCGTTGTTGATCCTTGGACATCTCCATCAAACGATCCTTAATGTTAACGTGACTGCAGTGTTTGTCTCGACATTTTTTATGGGAAACGTGACTCTGAGGATTGCATCGTTGTTTTTTCATAGTTTGAGGTTTTAGTTATCTGTAAAATTTTTTCAATGTTTAGCATATATCATATTCTAAAATTTAAAGTTTGTTTGTTAATTTTCCTTTTTATTTTTCTGTTTCTATACGGTGGGATCACAGTTGACATTGATGAATGAAGTACAATGGTCAATTTGCCCATAATTTACAGCTTTGTTAGGAGTGAGGAGAATGTCAATATAAGGGCTGAGAATTGGTGGAAAGAAGCATACAGTTAGTTCAGAGAGAAGGGGAATATCCATGACTATTATGGCTACTCCCATTTTCTCCTCCTTCTCCTCCTTCGTCTTCTTCTTCTTCTTCGTGTGTTTTACTGTTTTTACCTTTGGCAAGGTTCATGGCTTTGACGGAAGAGACCAACCTGCAAATTCTCACCAACTGTACTATACTCATCTTCAACTCGCCTCTTTGCTACCCTCCTCTACCTGCACTCTCTCCACTCCAGGTCTCTCTCTCTCTCTCTCTCTCTCTCTCTCTCTCTCTCTCCTGTACATAGTCTTTCTCAGGCTGTTGTCATAAAAACTGAGTTATGCTAGGTCCAAAGATTGTAAAACTGAAAACTTAGTTCGTTCGTGTTCGAAGTGACATCTGGTTTTCATTTTCCTACCTAACAGATAATTTTCTCAGGAAAATTTGTAGAGGTTTCTAACACTAAACTGATCGAAATCTTACCAAGTTAGGCTGTCCTCCTCCGTCCCATCACACTCACACACAAACATACAGCGAGAAATATAACAGTTACTCACCCAAAAAACTGGAGTCAGATACTGGCAGCCATGGCTATCCGAAGAAGGTAACTTCATTATTTTTCCCACTTGCGTTTACAGAGATGGCTGTGAATATTGACAGTGACCCACAACTTTCTGATCAAGTTAGGCGGAGAGGAACAAGAGAGTAGCTAGATGGAGGTTTCGTTAGAGGAAAGATGGAAGGTTTTAGGGTAAAACGTAGGACTGATCAGGAATCTTTGAACCAACTTTCATTGCCCAAATGTCTGCAAAGGCAGCTGCCACCACCGACGACGCCACTACACTCCAACAACTAAACGTATAGACATCAACTTTTTAATATTTGCCTATAAATTTAGGTAGATAATTCTTTCCAAATACGATAAAAAAATAAAAAAAGGGATGATTTCGCACGCAAGTTGTTCATGTTTTTATTTATTATAAAAAAAGGTGATGGTTTAGCAGTCATACATCCTCCCGGTCCTCTCTGACAAGGAAAAGTGCCCTCTCAATGCTCTAACGCCGGCACCGGATATGGACCGCACTAGCTCAGGATGTTTTGAACCGAACTCACTTACCGCATTAATGGGCGAAGAGCCCAACCCTTGGAACATGATACAACCGTAGATGACGAAGAACCGTAGATGACGAAGAGCCGACATGCCATCCTTACCATTGATGCGAGCTCTTATGTTAGAACCCTCTTGACGAAGACATCTTAATCTAAAATTTGGAACTATGACCAATTGAAAAATGGGATACCCACCTGTCAAAATTAATAAATAACTAAATCTAAAGTTGGGAATGACATTAAAAAGTAGGTCTTAGGAGAGATACCAAAGTAAACATAACTGTAAAATTAGAAAAAGTAGCAACACTTTCGAGGCAGTGATTCTCGGACTACCTTTTAATTCTTGGGTTGTGACAAACTAATAAATTTAGGAACAACGAAAGAAACCTCTCTCAAGGTGGTGCACAGGCATGGCCCGTGTAATCAACACAAACAAGATGTATCAAATGTTCCAACAGATGATGAGATTCTACTCCAAGACCAGTCTCGAGTCGATTTCATTCACTCCCGACTTTCAAAAGTCTCCGGAGATGGCGATTTGAGGCTCTCCGAGGCTTCGACGCTTCCGGCTAAGTCTGGTTCGGTTGTTGGCTCTGGCAACTACATTGTGACGGTGGGTTTGGGCACTCCCAAAAAGGAGCTCTCCCTCATATTTGACACTGGCAGCGACCTGACTTGGACTCAATGCCAGCCTTGCGTCAAATTCTGCTACAAGCAACAGGAGCCCATCTTCAAACCGGATCAATCGTCTTCCTACACGAACATCTCCTGCTCTTCGTCATTCTGCTCACTGCTTGGATCTGGAACTGGTAAAATCACAAATATACGTAGATGAATGAACGAATTTATAGCAGAATTGATGAAGCAATTGTATTAAACTAATGCAGGAAATACCCCCAGTTGCTCTGCTTCAACATGTGTCTACGGCATTCAATATGGAGATCAATCCTATTCCATAGGATTTTTTGCTCAAGAAAAGCTCTCTCTCACTGCAACTGATGTCTTTGATGATTTCCTCTTTGGCTGCGGTCAAAATAATCAAGGCCTGTTTGGCGGAGCCGCTGGCCTGCTAGGCCTAGGCAGCGACAGAATTTCTGTCGTCCAACAGACAGCACAAAAATATGGGAAAGTTTTCTCTTATTGTCTACCATCCACCTCTAGCTTAACCGGCCACCTCACCTTTGGCAGTGGAAGTGAGGTAGCTGTGAAATACACACCATTATCTTCTACCGCTTTGGGTTCCAGCTTCTATGCACTAGACATTGTTGCCATAAGCGTCGGAGGTCGCCGATTAACAATTTCAAGGTCAGTTTTTACAACAGCTGGGTCAATCATCGACTCTGGCACAGTGATCACACGGTTGCCGCCTGCGGCTTATAGTGCATTGAAGTTGGAATTTCAAAGAGGAATGGCACCCTATCCGAAAGCCCAAGCACTGTCCATACTCGACACCTGCTATGACCTAACCAGTTACACCACCATTAAAGTCCCAAAAATAAGCTTTTCCTTCAATGGCGGAGTGACAGTAGATATAGACATTTCCGGGACTTTTTTTGCAGCAAGTCAGTCACAGGTTTGCTTGGCTTTTGCTGGTAATAACGATGCTTCAAACGTGGCAATATTTGGTAATGTGCAGCAGAAAACATTGGAGGTGGTTTATGATGTTGCTGGGGGGAGAGTCGGGTTTGGTCCAGGTGGATGTAAATAAGTTAAGCTGTTAAACATTGAAAATCATCATAATATTGCCAAGCTAGGATTACAAAGAATGTTACAGAAGCAGTTGAAAAAAGCATCAAGAGATGTACGAATAATTACATGCAAAAATGAAATTAATGCTTGAATGTTTTATCATTATATGCTTCTCCATTTACTTCTTATTAGTCGATACACCTTTTCACATGACATGGTTGAACTTCCTTGAATGATCTAATCCTTGGAAACCTCAACTCACGGCCAGAATATGACTCCAACTAATCACGAACAAATATAGAATAGTGAACATTTCATTTTACCGACCAACTTCCATGCACTTACTTAACCAAAGATAAAATTTAACCAGAATTTGGAGAATATTGACCATGTGAGCACGAGCTGTTATGATTTGTTGTGGCAGTCTGCCCTGTGAAGTCCAAGAGTGACCCCGGTGTGGATCCGACCCATATTAGTGGGGGTGCACAATCTCACATCGTTTGGAAGAGTAGAAAATGCATAGTTTATAAGTAAGATTCTCCTCCCTATCTAGTACAACGCGTTTTAGGCTAATTCCAAGAATATAACAGTGTGGGATTCGACCTAAAGCAGATAATATTGTACTGGAAGCACTAAGAGATGTTACATCTGTCCAGTTCCTTGTTTACACCTAGTGGTCTATAATCATGATCTATACACCCACAATGATCTTTAGTGTTTACTACTAGAATGACGATCTATCCCCAAGCTACTTTCAAGTCCCAAATTAAGGAGGCGTTATACTCTTTAGCCTACTTTTTCCAAGCATTTGCTAGAATGTTAAGTAGGTTTGCCAACCCTATCATCTTCTCCTTGATAAGATTCCTTGACTTCCCATTTGCACTTTTTCACAAGTCAATAACCCAATTGGTAGCAATTTAAGTGTTGGTAGAATGGTACATAGATTTGCCTCCCCTATAAGCTCTTTCCTTGTTATTTTAACTTGACTACTAATCTGGCCTTTTTTGGTACTTTAACTGCGTGGAAGTCAATATTCTCAGTTTGGCTAGTAAAACCTGCAATCATTCTGGAGTGCAACAGTGTTTTTTGTTTTCGATTCAGGTTTCACCTCCTCAACATATTCTCCTATTCATTCTAATTCACTGGTACTAACCAAGTACACAAGTAATAAAATGGCTCATCGACAATAAGTTGAATAGCATTGACAGCAAAATTTCATTCTTTAAAATGAGAAAATAAGAGCACCGATCCTCAATCATTTATCACATTACAACATTTCAAAAGTTCCTGTCGAGGAGACTTGTCATTTCTAACGATGATAAACATCACGACCTAACTCTCAAGTACCCAAGTAATTTGCTCAGTTGGAAAAGAAAACAGAGAAATTTTGCAAATTTCATTGTTATTCAACAAGCACACCACAGTAATCGAAGAATTAAGGTTTCACCAACCTTCTCTAACTTTTTGTTCTACAGATAAACCCTCTTCATTGAGCCTTGTGCCTCCGAGGCTTTTTTTCAGTCGCCAATCTGTAAATCCAGTAAACCTGAAGAAAGCAAAGAAATCAGGAATTCAAAAAAAAAAAGCTAAAAAAAACAAAAGAGGAGAGAATTGAGAGTACACATACCAGAGCGAGGACGTGGACTGCAATTAGAACCACAGCAACGAAAGGCACAACGTCGAGTATCCATGGCCATGACAACTGTTGCTGCTGAATCGCCATTTTGGGGGAGGAAGAGAGAGACTAAATAAATTAACAAACAGTACGACCACAGACAAATTATAAATATTATATTACTTTATCCAAATAAAATAGATAATATTCGTAAAGATACTGTACTTTCATCCTCAGGATAAGGTTCGTAGACTTTCCAGTGCATGCATGACACGCGTACGGTGAAACCGTTAAAAAAGGTGACCACTCCATCACGTTGTATAAATTAAAAAGAGAAAGGTTAGGCTTTGACTCGGTCCTATCGTAAGGTCGCCTCATCCTACGGCAACGTGTATGGCTCTCAATTTTTCTAGTCTTAGTCAAAACAAACTCCTATTTTTCTATTTTTAATTAATTAATTAATTTCTGAAAATTGAAATTACAGTAATTAGTTTTTTTTCAATCGCCATTTTGCCAAGGAGTGCTTCTCCTAAGCCAAATTATGAAGCAGATTCCTCTCTGATGCTCTCTCTCTCTCATGTTTCTCCCGTGTTATTTCTTCTTCTCCTTCCGGTAATCCCTCCCCCTACAAGTTTTTGGCACTCTTTGATGTTTTTTAAATTGCTTGATTGAGGATTATGCTTTTATGCCTTTCGTCGTTGATTTGATCGTTATCCTTTTTTGTCATCGTTTTTATGAATCTTGAATTTTGTTTCTCTGTGATTTGAAGTGTTTCTCTTGTAGTTAAGAGTGAGATAGATCTAGATTTTCATTTTTTCTTCAACTGTTCGCAGGTTAATTTTTTGGGATCCACTAAACTACTAGATTAACTTTATTCATTTCGCGTCGTCCGCCATAGCTGCCGAATACTATACCATTCTTTCCTTTTTCCTTTCCTTATTTTGATCGGAGAAAGTAGAGCTGGTCAATTTGTATAACCGATAACATGGGCTATCTGAATTCAGTCTTGTCATGTTCGAGCCAGGTTCATGCCGCCGACGAAGCACCTGTAAGCGGCGGTGACCTCAGGTAAAGTTTTTTATTTCTCTCTTTCTTTATTGGATCTGAAGTTCCTTATACTATGCTTTATCGGGAATTTATTTTCTTGTATGCTGATCATAATTATAGATTTTAAATTGATTCATTACCATTGAATTGGCTTGAGTTTTTGTCCCATTTTTAATCTGCTTATTGATGAATCACTTCTTTGGCGACCTTCTTATTTCTATTTATCTTTGATAAATGGTGGATCATAATGATTTGTTCATCTGTTAATGACACTTTAATCCTTAGTTTGCGTATTATTTTATCTGCATCTCGTTTTCTTATAAGAGATTCCATGCTTTTGACTCGTCAGTTATTGGTTTTGAAATTCTCATTATTTGCGGTCAGACTTGTGAATTTTTCCTTGATTTCTAACCCGTAAATAAAGAGACCAGTTTTGTCGAGGTAATGCATTCTGAGCGTTGATAATTCAATTCTAGAACTTTACACGACTGAAAGAGTTTATTAAAAGTACAATTTTTCCTTTGTACATGCATCAGGTCACGCCTACAATACAGTCCCTCTTCTGCTGACTTTTTCTCTTCAAATAAAGTAATTAAGATTTCCATGCTTTATTTGAGAGTCATGTGCTACAATTTTACGAAAAGTTTATTGATAGTTTCATAAAATTAGTTTTTAAAGGGCATCGTTTTCCATGCTTTATTTGAGAGTCATGTGCTACAATTTTACAAAAAATTTATTGATAGTTTCATAAAATTAGTTTTTAAAGGGCATCGTTTTACTTTTTGATGATTCGAATTGTGGGCACTATACATTGTACAATGATCTCTCTCGTTCTTGTTCTCTAAATTGAAGCTTACGTTTCTATTGTAAGCCTAAAATTTATTTGAAAAACTTTGTTTTCTCAACTTTTGGAAGCTTGATGGACCAAAGGAAATCTTCAAAAATGCTACGAAAACCTTTCTACTTTGGTCAAAAGATAGACTTATTTGCAATATTATTCATTATGGGTGTAGGCTTTTCTATTACTTAACTTGGAATCTTCTTATTCTATTACTATAGTTTTCCATTTCTCCAGAAAACATGTTTTGAAAACAATTACGCACGTAATTCAACATTGGTTATCTACAATGTAGGGGGATGCTGTGAGATCTCTACTAAAATTTTATTGATCTAGACATCTTTATTAATTTACTTTGCTGATCTAGAGAAATTTACATTAACATTCTGATGGGAATCTTCTTTTATTTCTTGAAACAATTCACTTACAATTGTAGCACACCTCCCATCTACCACAACTACACACTCTCCACTACAATATTCTCATATCCTCTCAACTACATCTCGTCTTTATATAATAGACGATTTATAACCAACTAACTTCTCTCTAATAACCTTCTAACCTACCATATTCATCATATATCTGATTTTGATGTCGATTAATAGCTCTTCAAATGAATCAATAATGTTCTGATTTGAACTTGTTTTAACTCATTAACAAAGTTGTACTTTAAACTTTGAAATTGAAAGTGGTGCATTGGAATTAAGTGTGATGCTTATTTGTGGCAACAGCCAAAATGGAAAGTTCAGCTATGGATATGCGAGCTTTCCAGGGAAACGGTCTTCAATGGAAGATTTTTATGAGACTCGAATAGATGGCGTTGATGGAGAAATAGTAGGCCTCTTTGGGGTTTTTGACGGTACTTCTCTCTTCTGCTTCTCTTTATTTTACTGCTTCAAGTTATTTTCTTTTCTATTATTTGTAACATGATGATAGTGTTGAAGTAAACTATATAGAGGTTTTATGGTGATCTCATTCATTTACTTGTCATCTTCTTTTTCTATGTTAAGACAGAGATATATGTGCTATGTTTTTTGTTGTGCTAGGTCATGGTGGTGCACGGGCTGCTGAGTATGTGAAGCAAAACTTGTTTAGTAATTTGATCCAGCACCCTAAGTTCATTTCTGATACCAAATCTGCTATAGGTTTGTTACTTTCTAATGCTCTTTTTTTGCAATTTTTTTTATGATTCTCCTTTTTTAATTTGGCGACCTTTTCTGCAGCTGAGGCCTACAACCGTACAGACTCAGAGTTTCTAAAATCAGAAAATAATCAGAACAGGGATGCTGGATCGACTGCTTCCACTGCTATTTTAGTTGGTAACCGTTTGCTTGTTGCTAATGTTGGGGATTCCAGAGCTGTCATATGCCGTGGTGGAAACGGTAAGAACATGCTTCCTTCAATCTTCTCCTTTTCTCCTCTTCCTATGGAGTCATTGCAAAAGAAAAGTGAAATAGGCGGTGGTTTGATAACTTGTGGATTAATATAGAGTACGTTGTTTGAGAGCATGGACTATGTGGAAGAAAGTGGCCTTGTGTTCATGTTTCTTGGATGTCTAGGAAGTGAAACTATAGCATTAAGGAGGATTTTAAATGATTTAAAATGATGTTTCCTCACACTTACCTTTTCCCGTATTTTGTAATTGTCCCCTCCTACTTTGTTATTTGAGTAGTTATTATTCTACCTATCATGTCCTCTACACACATTTCCCAACTCGAGATGAAAACAGGAAAAAACAAAAAGACAAACAAAAGGTTTGGCCACTTTGAAGGTCTGTTGTTCCTTGCAGTAATTTTGGTTCTTCATCAAACTGTGAAGATGCATGTATCAGTGTGACTATCAAATTTGATTAATTGTCTTTATGCGAATGGGAGATGATGGGAAATGCCTGATACCCGGCTTCAAAATTAATTTTTTCTTTGTTTTCGTAATTTTGAAGCTATTGCTGTCTCACGAGACCACAAACCCAATCAATCAGATGAAAGACAACGAATCGAAGATGCTGGAGGATTTGTGATATGGGCAGGTACGTTTATCCAGTTAATGTATTTCTTTTGTTCAAATGATTTCAATTGTGGTATTATGTATTTATAAAGACTGAAAACTGCATGAACAGGAACTTGGAGAGTTGGAGGAGTTCTTGCTGTTTCACGTGCATTTGGTGATAGGCTGTTGAAGCAATATGTTGTCGCCGATCCAGAAATTCAGGTAGGCTTTGATGTCAATTTATTATGCTTGTACATGTACAGTTAAATGAATAGTATTATAGAGTCTATTGTCATTTATTCATTTGAATGTGGCTGAAGAGAAATCTTATTTTTTTCGTCTAATGGGAGTCTGCTTATTACTTTATCAAACTCGCAGGAGGAAAAAGTCGACAGCTCTCTTGAGTTTCTCATTCTTGCAAGTGATGGACTGTGGGATGTTGTATCTAACGAGGTTTGACTTCCATTTCAATTTTTTTTCCTCATTGTCGGTGTGATTCATTTAGGTTAGTTGAAAAGGAAATTAAACTGTGATGCATGTCCCACAAATAAAGATAAGTTATTTGGAAAAAAATATATTAGGAAGGGTAGGGATGGTATTTGATTTAGTTTATTGAGCGATTATGGTGTTTGTGTGTAAAAGGGTAGTTTAAAAGAAGGAAAAAACTGAGTAGAACGGGTGTGAAAATCTACAGATAAGAATTGTTAGAATTTTCTCTTCTAAATCTGAAACTGAACAGATTTGTGGTGTGTTTTCTGTAATTGTGTTGTGTTTTGTGAACTGTGCCTTGTTTCTGCGCAACAAACTGATACGGCCCCAATAAGGTATACTTATCCTA
Organism: Begonia loranthoides; assembly: GCA_022433065.1. NCBI lineage: Eukaryota > Viridiplantae > Streptophyta > Magnoliopsida > Cucurbitales > Begoniaceae > Begonia > Begonia loranthoides. Next base: position 28,239,353 of record CM039479.1, on the reverse strand, counting down.
AGAAGCCCCAAGAATAAGGCAGAGACTAAACTGGAGGCAGAAAAAGGATGCTGAAAGGTGTGGGGAGAGAGATTGTAGGAAAGGAAATCAAGTAGAATGGACACTTTTGGAGTGGGCTAGCTAATATGGCTGGAGAAAGATGGGGAAGGGAGAACATAAATAACGATTAGTAAGGGGGAATAGGATAGGAAGAATTTGATGAGAAAAATGAGAGAATGAGCATCTTTAGTATGCTCGGTAGCCGGGAGGCTGCGATTTTTTTGTTTTCAATAGAAGTGCCGCTGTTTTCATTCTTTGGCGATCTCCAGGTTTTCAGTATAAACCCATCTTCCTGCTCCTTATTTGGTTCTTGTTTTTTTTCCTCAGGAGGCAGTTGCGATGATAAAACCAATCCAGGATCCCGAGGAGGCCGCCAAAAGGTTGATGCAGGAAGCATATCAGAAAGGCAGTGCCGATAACATAACCTGTGTAGTTGTACGTTTCTTGGACAGTCCCGGTGCTTCCTCTTGCGAAACTTCCTGAGTAAGGTACTCCTCTCAAGCTTATAATGAAGCCTGATCTGCTGCAGAAACGCAGAGTCCAAACATTTGTTGATCATAGTTCTAGGAATCTGCAGTACGATGGGGGATTGTACCTGAGAACAAAAATAGGAAAAAGCAAAACCAAGCTAAACTAAACTTTGAATGAAGGCTGTTTATGTGCATTAGCCGCCTTCCTCAGCCTGCAGTCGTGTCTTTCTTTTCTGTTTGGGAAGAATCTGGTCATTGAAAAGTAGATAGAAGGTGTATTTGTTAAGTGTAAAGAGTCTCGAGGGAGTAGTTTCCTGTCTTGTCTTCTGTTTTCATGTCATCATGTGATTTCAAACTTCCACAAATCGATTTAATTTAACTTGTCGTGTAGCTAATCTCAGTGTGTCTCACGCTTCATCCTTAAAGTTGGGTATAGATTGTTTTGAATGATTAATGAATGATTTACCCTTTTGAAAATACTCTGAAATAAATAATCAAAATATAAAATAAAGTAAATTTACATATTCCAATCGTCATGAAGAAAAACCAGAAGAATGGCAAAGACTCTGTCTAACTTACTGGATTTTCCAGTTCAAATTCCATCTTTTTATCCCACTTTTCTACAGTTTTGTTGTTGTCTACTTCGCGCGAAGATTTGGCACGGACCGGCGTACCCAAGAACGTCGGATTCTGATCTCCGGCCATCATCACAGCAATCGTTTCCTCGTAAAGTTTCTCCGACTTACCTGATTCTAAAACCTGCTGGTCGCTATCCCCTCCTTCTAGTGAACTCCGGTCACTCTCTCCGCTATCCAGTGAACTCCGGTCACTCTCTTCGCTCTTTACCAGGTCGGAGAACTTAAAGTACGAGTAAACCAAGACTAAAATTGCGAATACTATGACAGCGAACACCTCGACTGGATATAACAATGGAGAATTGTTAAGGCTTGCAAAAAGATAAAAGTTAAAACACTGATTTGATTGCGTTGTAATAGTCAATAATTGCGAATCATACCTGAATCCATGATATCAACTGTGTTATTAGTTTCTGTAAACTATTGTCGAAACAGGAACAGGAACAGGGACAGGGACAGTGTTTGATAGAGGAAAGATCCAGAAAATTAATAAATATATTATTATTTTATGTTTTTTTAATGTTATTGATTAAATAATTTATAATCTTTTTTTATTGCAAATCAGATTAGTTTTTTTTTTAATTATGTCATTTTCTTACCTGTATTAATTTTTTATTTAAATTAATAAGTCAATTAACTATAAATAATAGTTCAATATCAATGAAATTGATATCCTAATTTATTCTTGGTCTAAATCTTTTTATGGTATTAGAGTTTTCTTAATTCTTTATGGTATCAAAGTTTTCCTAATTCTTCACTAAATACTATAACTTTGAATTTGTCACTGATGGATTAGGTCAACTTTGCCCTATCATCAAATTTAAGCTTAACTACTAAAATTTACTAATTGAACTTTACACTTAAATTAAATGCTCAAAAATATTTTTATTGGATTACTTAATTAAGTCTAACTTTATGATAAATATTGACATATAATTATAATTACATGTCAATATAATTATTAGTCGTCTTTAGGGGTGAAAATCGGTTCTGTTTGAACCGGGTAACCGAGGTTCGGTTTTTAGTTCGGTTTGTTGTTGTCATTGGTTCGATTTCGGTTTATAAAATTCAAAACAAAACCGAGTTGATTTGATTCTAATTCAACCAAAAATCGAACCCAATTGAACCATTTCCACCCCTAGTCATCTTGTCTATGAAGCACTCAACAAGGGGGTGTCAATTTCGTTTACTTTCTATTTTTACTTTTTAGTTGTTGATAAACATTAATTACTTTTTTATTATTGATAAACATTAATTATAATTAATGTAATAAATTATAAATATTTAAAATAAGTTATTAATTACACCAATTAATGCAAAACTTTATAATGGTTGAGAAGTGTGATATTTGTTTACTATTCAAAATTATTGATAAAAACTTAAATAAATAGTCTTAATGCTTAAGAGAGCATTTACATAAATTCTTCAAATATTCAAGGAAATTAGTAGCCCAATGGGCTTAGGCCCATTGAATATCCAAATATCTTTACAAATAATGGGCCTTCCTTAAAAGCCCATTTAGAGAGCTCGGCTCAGTTACATTACTATTGGAGCCCGTTTCATTCGCGTCTCTATAAAATAGAGTAACCGTCTTCTGTAGTCATCTAACGAATAAAAGCGCTGCGAGAGAAGGAAAAGGGCGGAAAACGTTGAGTGACGCGGTGGATGAGAAGAAGGAGACAATGAATCATAGCCAGCAAGCGACTGAAAGTACGAGGCACGACGATGACACTGCTTTGACGGAGTTTCTGGCTTCTCTAATGGACTACACTCCCACTGTATTTTTTTCTTTTCGAGAATGTCCAAATTCCGATGGTATTTCTATATTCTTTATGCGCTCGTTATGTATTTTTTTTTTTCAGATACCTGACGAATTGGTGGAGCATTACTTGGCTAAAAGCGGATTTCAGTGTCCCGACGTTCGATTGTAGGTACTTTCTTTATTGAGTAGTTTTCAGTTCGTTCAAAACCCTAGCTTAAATCTGGTGGTTTGAGAGTTGTTTTTTACTGTCTCGAAGAATTTTTAAAAATATATGATCATAGTTAAACTTAATTATAGGATGTTAGTGTTACACTCTGCCGCATCAGGCCTAATGCTTTCCTCCAATTCCGCGGTAGAGGAAAATTTGGCGTCAGGATATTTTTCTTCTTATTTGTTTATATTGATAATCGAAGGCGTATTCTTCTAGGAAACTTTCAGCTACTAAGTCATCCCTTATAGCGCTTCGGGTCTGGCAATTGACTAGCTGTTTTTCCCCTGGAATTTACACGGATATTTCTTAATTTATTGAAACGTTATTGTGTTTGTCTTCATTACGAACACGCTCATTACTATGAATATTTGTTGTCTGGGAAAAGCATATATTATATATGAAAAATGAACTTTGAGTTTGCAAACACGAGATTAGTTCAATTTATTCTGAATTGTGGCTTGTTGTGAATTTTAAGTTTGATTTTATTTTGAAAATTCAGTTGTAGTTGAATCTATTTTATGTTTAAGGAGTAGGAAAATTATGCTAACAACTGATATTAGGATAATAAATGTAGCTTATCTAAAATAGTATGGGTTTAATACTTCTCTGAATGACTCTCAGTTCGTGAGAATTTATTTACTGTGTTTTTTATTGGCTTAACTCGTCCTTCTATTTTGGAGTCTTTTTGAATCTCCCTAAGCTTGTATTAAATTATCATAAAAAGTTATTGATCTTTAACAACAAACTTTTATACCAATGACTTATTGAACTTACTTCTCTTTCAAGAAAATTAACTATTTTCTTATTCAGTTGTTCATATCTTTGGTGTTTTATTTTGCAGAATCAGGCTTGTTGCTGTTGCGACCCAGAAGTTTGTGGCAGATGTTGCTAGTGATGCACTTCAGTAAGGATAGCAAGCTACTCACTATTTTTTTCTTTTTTGTTTGCAGAACAAGTGATGTTCAATTAGCCTATATTTTCCTGTTCTACAGATTTCGTAGTTAACTTTTTAATAATTGCATTGCTTAATTTTTCCTTCTGAAGTTTTAATGGTATCAGGAGATCATCTCTGATATTGTATTTGACGCAGGCATTGTAAAGCAAGACAATCATCCATAATAAAAGACAAAAGGGACAAACAGCAAAAGGTGCTTTGTTTATTTTTGCATGTGTTATCGTCAATTTCTGCTGGATTTATTATTTTCCTGGAACAGGACAAGCGATTGATATTGACATTGGACGACCTTTCAAAGGCACTTCACGAGGTAAAGCATTAAGTTTTGTGCAGGTGTATAAAACGTAGGCTTTTTGAATGACATTTTGTGGTGGTAGCACCAAAGTTTCTTCAAAAGTATGGTTAAGATACATTTCTATGCCTTTTTAGTGAGTGTTTTTTTTTTGGTCCAACTTCCTCGTTTAATTTTTAGTCAAAAACATGTCTATTACTGATGTTACTTCTCTAAATGATATTTCTTAATCATTAACTTTGTTCCATTTAATTGAGCAGTATGGCGTAAATGTAAAACATCAAGAATATTTTGCTGATAGTCCTTCAACTGGAATGGATCCCGCTTCAAGAGATGAATGAATTGCACTGGAGTTGAACAATTTTTTTTTCTTAATTTCTTCTCTAAGGTCAGTGAAATACTGCTACATATGTGCATGAGACACTCTTGGGAGATGTGGATTGTGTGAGGTGATTAATCTAGCAGTATTGCATATTTGTCTCATCATCATTCTGTATAAATATGGATATTTGTTGCGGTTCAATTTTTTTCTGATATTCTGTTTCTAGTGTGTTCACGAGGACATATGAAGGTAAACAATAAGTGGAACATTGTGCCGGGCGGTAGTGACTATAACTATTTATCTTGTTCTTAAATAAATGATAGTCTGAACGGATTTTTGTCGGCATGCTCATACACGTGCTATGCTGCTGCTCTGTTATGGAATCTAGGAGCAATATTCTTCACGGATCCAACAGTCATAGTATCAGAATTTTGTAGTCTATCTTGACAAGGTATAACCCAATCCTGATTTTATAGCTTCGTGATTTGTAGTACTTCTAGTATTAGTACGAGACAGAATATAGAGACACGGAGTTGATTGTGTTTGTTTTCTTTTACGTGTCAAATTAATACTATGCAACAGCTAATTGTAAGTCATTAAATTGATACTTAAAATTATGATTTAAAAGTTGAAGTTTTTGTGCAATTTAAGTTGGTAACCATTTGCCTTAAGTAAGAAATGAATCACGATAAGTATTATTAGCGATAGATAATTAGTACTTATCGTGGGGAGCACCACGATGATGAAGAAGGGGGCAGGGGAAGAGTCCAAATGGGTAGGGAGGCTCAAATGCATGTATCTGGGGTTAAGTTTGATCTTAATTGGTTTCTGGAACTGATATTCATGATATTTGTGATTTTCTCCTGATTGATGCACTTTGGTGATAAATATAGCCTCCAAATATTTTGGGGTCGATGCTAGTTTCGAAGTTGGCAGGAGGAGAACGAAGAGTGGAAAGTGGGGAGGGTCGAGGCTCCAACCAATGTTCGATGCTCCAGTTGACAATATTGTTGGTGTTGTTTGCGTCAACTCGGGTCCAGGAACTGCTCGCTGCTGCAGTTGGAAACTGCTAATATCCAACGTCGACTCCCCAGTCAGATTTCCGGCATGCTTGGATTTTTTAATTGCTATTTTTAATAAAATAGAAATAGTTAAATTTAAGTTTTCATCATAGTAGTTTTGTCGATGCTGGTTTGGTCATGTGGTGGGAGGTCAAGTGGCCCAACCCTATCTACCCACTAAAAGAATAATGCTTAAAAAAGCTGAAGCCGCACAAGGTTGACAATGCAAGTGCGTTGGGTGCCGTGGCGCATGAATTGCATCGAGATTCAACATTCTGCCACGCCCGACGCAGCAAAAGATGTCGCAATTCACGGCTTTGTTTTTTTTACTTTTGTTGTCTGGTTGTTTTTAAATGGGTCGTGGGCTCATGGTTCTTGGCATTTTGACTTTGAAGACTGAAGAGGCCACTGTTGAGAAAGAAAGAGAGATTCCTCGTCGAGGTGGAGGTTCTGTCAATGAAAGAAGCTCAACTTCTGCTTCTGTCTTGTTTTTCTTTTTGGCTTTTAAAGTAAAGCCAAACCAAAAGTCAGCCACTCTGACTATGTCAGTTGTCAAAACAATTTCCTGATTCATATTATAATCAGAAAAACTCAACATCCATGAGTATGTAACAATATTATGTAATGTTCGCGTCGAGCTTTCTCGTACTTTTATGCAGAGAGAGAGAGAGAGAGAGAGAGAATGTGATATGGGGAAGGGCCGAGGGGAGCCATTGTTAGATCTTGCTGCGACCTGGTTGCCAAACACAACCGAATCCAACGAGGAAGATGCAAGAGGGAACCTGCTTTTGTTGTTTTCTTTTGGATTTTAGAAAAACAGAGCATCCTAGTAGAAGTAGTAGTAAGCACACTCTCTCTCTCTCCTGTTTGTTATCCATTCGTGTGTGGCTCCTCCCTTCTATGTCAAAGTGTCAACGCCTACAAAAAAACAAGAGCTCCCCACAGGAAACTTCTCACCTCCCTTCACTCACCAGTCTCGCTTTCTCTTTTCTCCCTTCTTTTTCCCCTCCTTCCCTTTCTTTTTTTGGCTCCCCTTTTCCTTTTTCAGATTTTCGTTCCCCCCAGCGCCGTTTATAAGGGTCACAGACGCCGGAGCTTCTGCGTTGTCTTAGTCTTTCCATCTTCCACTTCCTCATTTCAACTGGGTTTTCTCTGTCGTAGTTACTGGCCGGGTACGGCACTCTCTTCCCCAGTGAGTTTCTTTTTTGCCCACTGAAATTGATTTCTTTGCTACAACATACAAATTCATCTATGAAATCCAATTAGGCTTTCAGGAGAGCCTGGGTTTATAATGATGAAGGGTATTTTATATTTTGCATTTTCCTTTTTCTCCTCGTCTGCTGTAATCTTCCATAGCTGCTCCTACTTCCATGGAAGTTTCGTTTTAGTTCAAAATTTCTTACTTTGATGCTTCGTACTAGTTCTACAGATGAAAAATAAGGAAGAACAAGGACAGTAAAAGTATTCTCCTTGATTTTCGATCAATAGCATGATTCTGTAAATTGTGGTGTGATTAAAATCGGATTTAAATGTTGATTTGATGACTAATACAATAATCTCTGTTTCTGTTTCAGTTTGAGCATAAATTTCTGGTCAATGGAGCTCGTTGATTACAGCTACGCCTCAACTATATCGAGGAAGAGAAAGATGCGCGAACAAGGAGATGGCAATAATTTCATGGATCAACTTAATCAAGATCTGCTTGAAAGAGTTCTTTCATGGCTACCAACCTCTTCATTCTTCCGCCTTTCTTCAGTGTGCAAAAGATGGAAATCAGTTGCAGCTTCTTCGACTTTCAAGCTTGCCTGCTCTGCCATTTCGTCACGCGAGCCATGGTTTTTCATGGTCGATCCCCATCTCAACCAGTCAGTAGTCTTCGATTCGACGGAAAGAAACTGGAAAAGGCTTAATCATCCGCCTCTCCTCTGTGAAAATCCCAACAAGAACTCACTGCCAGTTGCAGCCTCAGGCGGTTTGATCTGTTTCCGCAACGCATCTGGCAACTTCATAATCAGCAACCCCTTGACGCAATCATGTCAGGAGCTTCCTTCACCCGATCTTGACTTTCAAAATGTCTCTATTCATGCCATTGTGATGAAATCGTCTTCTTCTGGCTTGAACCGGCGTTCGTACCAGCTCGTCTTAGTCTATGGCCGATTTCCAAGTCTCTGTTTCAAACTCTATAATTCATCCAGAAACGTCTGGGAAGAAGATGTCCTATTGAGCCGAAAGGTGGATGGCTCTGTTGATCACGACTCGAGTGAAGACACTGCCATGTATTTCTTGAGTAAAGCCGGAAATTTAATCGCTGCAAACATGGAGAGGAGCCCAACAAAGCAATACTCTTCGGTAATTACGACTGTAAATGGCGAGGATATCGTCTATTTCGTCAGCTTCTCAGGCAAAATAGTGGCTTGTAATCTCTCCCAAAGACGCTTCATCGAATTCCCGAGGCTCTTGCCAATTTTCTCCGAGTATTCCATCGACGTGGTCGAGTGTAAAGGCGAGATGCTTGTCGTTATGTTGTCGGAGTTTCTTGAAAGTGCTACCCTGAGAGTGTGGAAGTACAACGAGGCCGCTCGAATCTGGCAGCAGGTTGCAGCCATGCCTCCGGCGATGTCGCACGAGTGGTTTGGAAAGAAGGTGGATATAAACTGTGTCGGGGCCGGCGATCGGATTCTCGTCTGCGCAAACTCCCCGGAAGCAGAGCTTTGTACTTATCTCTATTGTGATGTGGTGGAAAACCAGTGGGTAGAAATACCCAAATGTAGTGTAGATGGAGAAGCCCTGGAGTTCATGTCTGCCATCACATTTGAGCCCAGAATCGAGGCTTCTGTATGAACACTACCAATAGCTTTGACGAGGAAAGAAATGCAGATAGGAGTTAGTATTCAGGGATGACAGATGACATGACGTCACTTGAAAATTTACCTCTTTATTTTTAGCAGAGATGATTCAATTATAATAATCTTGATTGGATTTTGTAGAGATTCAATGGTAAAGGGCAAAATCGTAATTTAATCTTATTTTATTGGGCCAAAAAAGTCTTGATCCAATAGCCCGTATAACTAAATGGGCCTAGATTGTACAGTTACCTTAAAGCCCATAAACGCAATGGGCCTAGATTGTACAATTTCCTGAAAGCCCATGTTTGCGGAATGGGCCTAAGTTGCACAGTTCCCTTAAAGCACATAAATGGGAGTCTCGACGAGGAACTGAATTTGAAGAATATGTACTAGGCTTTTTTGTGGTTGTAGTTACAGTTGTAGTGTTGTGTTGTAGTAGCTTCGCATTTATGGAGATGGCTACCTCTGCCTGCTCCTCCGTCTTGGGCGGCCAGCGGTGCTGTGTGCATAACACTGCATGCGCTTCCGGCTCTTTTTACAGTCACAGACGCCTTCGTTCTCCCGTAAATTTTAATGGTAACTGTTCTATTCGTTCGGCTGTTTCTGTGACTCGACAAGTCACAGTGTTTGCAGGAAGCTCTCCATCTGGTTCTGCTAAAAGGATAATTTCAAATGTGTATTTCGGAAACGGAAGGAACGGTTCTAATAGCGATAGGATTTACAAGAGGATGGAATCGTGTTTAGTGATACCTCCGCCAAAAGGTAAGCAACCCCGCGCAATCATCAAATTCTTGGGTGGTGCTTTCATTGGAGCCATTCCTGAAGTCACCTACAGGTCTTTCGCTTTTCTCATTCTACTTATTTTTTCTCTAATAAAATCCCTCTAATTTCCTTTTCTTTTCTTTTTTTGCCAAATGTCTTTGTTGTTTGGGGGGGGGTATTCTCTCCAGCTATCTGCTTGAGCTTTTGGCAAAGGAAGGCTTTCTTGTCATTTCAGTGCCGTACAATGTAACCTTTGATCATTTCGAAGCTTCTAGACAAGTATATGAGCGATTCCATACTTGTTTGGATTCCATTTTCACCTATGGTTTGCCTCATGCCAGCCTTACATCTAGTCAACTTGATAACCTCCCCTTCTTCTGCGTAGGCCATAGGTGAGTTATGCCATAACTTGATTCATTACGTTTGCTTCAGTCAGCATTGTTTTCTTAACCTTTTTTTTCTTTTAATTATAGTAATGGGGCACTTCTGCAAGTACTTACCGGAAGCTATTTCGCTGAGAAGATACCCAAGGTTTGATTTCCTTGTCTTTCCGGGTCATTGAGGTCTAATTTTCGTAGGAACTGAACCCTGAAACTTGTGGAAATAGATTGCTGCACTTTTTAGTTAATGAAAAAGGATTATGCCTCATGGATATTTTCCTTTTCTCATTGAGCCAGGCTAATGCCATTATTTCATACAACAACAGGCCCGTGACAGAAGCAGTTCCTTTCTTTGAGCAGGTAATGTGTATGTGTTTTGTTTATATCTCTAGACCACTGTTGCGATCTTCATTACTTTTGTGGATTTTCGTAGTTTCTTGCTTTACACTCTATGAATGATTTCTTATCAATTTTCTTTCTTTCAAGGTAAATCTTTGGATAAAAAAAAATGCTTTTATTAATTTCACATTCATGCTTGAAAGTGCCAATCAATATCGAAATGGTATTTTTCTTGAAAATTGGTTGTTCCATTATTTCCATTAAGTTTTATTTTTAAATGAAATTCGACCATGATTAGTTTCACTCAGTTGCTACAGGCTTTCTTTGATCATTCTTTCATGCACCTTTTATTCAACTAAAGCAAGTCCATTTGTGAATGGCTTTATATCTTTGGGTTTTGACCTTACAGATTTTACCAATATCCTGCTGTAGAAATTTTGACCATTATGATTAGTAGTCCCAGCAAGTTTTCAGTAGTGGTAGTATTTTGGGGTAGAGTTAATGGTTTTCTGAGCAATGACATGGAGATATTGTTTTGAAAGGTGGGAGAAAATCTGCTTTGTTCTCTGTGCCAAATTCCAGTGCTTAAAATTAGAATCAATCATTTGAGGTTTTAATTGTTATATATATTACTGTATCACTTTTACTAATAGCCAGTTACATGCAGTGGCTTCTTTCATCTTGTTGACATCTTTCACTTCTTCTACCAGTTGGGGCCTCTAGTTAGACAGATTATGCCAGTTGTAGAGACTTCTCCTGTCTATTCAATGGTTAGGAATGCCTCAGGTAGCTTGCAAATAATGCAATGTTTTGTTTTTTGAATTGAAATGTCATTTAGATTTTGTTCTTATGATTTACTTTGTTACCCATTTGGAGCCTTGCTAGTTTGTACTGATCAAAAATCTTCTGCCTAAAATTCCTCAAGACTAAGAGACTATGTACTTAATTAAAAATGTTAATTAATGATTTGTTTGGCTCAAAAAGGTCCGTATCTTCATTAAACAGTTCTCCAAACTTCCCCTTGCGGCTGCTTCTAAGTACTCTTATCATTCCTGGAAAAACTATGTCATTGCTACATGTGAGTTATTTTGCACAAATTTACTCTCATCATTGCAATTCTGTAAAAATCGTTGCTTAATGAATTCACTTGTTGAATGTGCGGGTATGGTTTCAATAACATCTGTACTTTGTTAACTATCTGTATCTAGGGGATGTATGGAAGACTCTTCTTGACGCTGCTGGAGGGATAATGCCAAACAACGATCAGGAACCCTTGGTTTCTCTGACTAAATTTGTTGATCAATTGCCGTCAGTACTAAATCAGGTATATCATGCGTCTCATATCACGAAAGCGAATTATTTATCAAATATCAAAAAGAAATTGTCTATGTGAAGACGCAGTTAATCAGTTGTGAGCATGTCGTCTTCTAGGTGACGCAAGGAATATCAGAGTTTAAACCAACTCCAACAGAGAATCGGCTTTTCTTCAAAAGTTCATACAAAGTCCAACATAATCTCCTGGTATTAAATTAAAATTACCCATCAAATCCTGTGTAAAAAACTAAATGGTGTTTAGTTGACACTCATGTATTTCTGTGTTTCAGGTGAAGTTCAATTCTGATGCAATTGACGAGACTGATATCCTTGAAGAGACGTTAAAACCTCGAATTGAATTCATTGGTGGGACTCTAGAAAAGGTCCAATTAAGTGGTAGCCATATCACCCCATGCATTCAGGTAAATGTCAATTACCTGGTGTTTATTTATTCCTTTTCCTCCTGGCATTGAGTTGGTGTTTATTATTATTTTATGGGTCTGGATCTGGCAGGAACCAAAGTGGCAAGCAGGCTCTCTTTACACTCCAGCAGATGCTATTGCTCAGGGGCTTAAAACTGTTTCGTTAAATGAGACCAAAGTCCTTTCCAAAACCATAAGCAACTGGTTCAGACGTTATGATGAAGATTATTAGAGTACAGAGGGTGTGCCCATCAACATTTTGGCTTTCGGAACTTACTTGGAAATGTCATTCTGTCTAAAAAGATGGTAAAAAATCATCTTTTCTGATAATTATCTTGACTAGGTGTATTCACCGCTTTTATATATTTATAATCGACATTTTGGCAAGTCTATAAAACCTATGTTTGAAGTCATCGTTGAGCTCACACCATCATGCTCTAATCCCACTCGTCACACTCCAAAAACAGAATGTATTTTTAATTAATGATAGGATTGGGTGAAAAGCAAAATGTATATACCACCAACTTACTAATTGGGCAGACTTTGTAAATATATTAAATGTAAATGCTTTACGTAATTTAATATATTTTGATAATTAGTTTTTAATTACAATTAACTGTCTTCTTACGTGGCTTTAAAATGGGTTTACCAGTTGGAAAAGTGGCTATTTAAAAGGAATGTGAAAAATACTGCACGTGGGCAATAGTGTCACGTGTTGTCGTCCTATGAATTTAATGCCCTTGGTGGTTCCCACTGGTCTGGTCTTCTTTATTGTACCTTTCAGGTCCTCCTCAATAATTAATTAATAAAAAAAGCTTTTGCAACAAAAGGGCCAAAAACGACGACGTCAGCAGTTATGTGGGTTGCAGCAGTCGTCTGCCTTCACACCCATTTCATTCGCCATCACATTCATTCTATAAATGTTGATTAAATATAATTAGCATCTTAAATGAATGAAACTGAGTCTTAAATGATTAAATTTACTTGTTTTAAGGAAATAATAATAATAATAAATAAATAAATAAAATCTAGAAATATTTGAGTAAATCTTGCCCACCAATTAATTACGTGGAATCTTTGGGACGAGGAACTGAAGAATTTTGGTAGGTCCAAAAACGGATAAATTACACGATTTAAACATATATTTAGTTTATTTTAATTTTTATTAATTTATTTAAAAAATGAACAAAGCATTTCTCCTTCCACCGCGTTTTACCAGCCAAAACCACAACCGCGTCACCCATCCGACCACACCAGTATGCTCGCTCCTCCTCTTTGACTTCTCTCTCTCTCTCTCTCTCTCTCTCTTTGCTCGTTGCCCAGACCAGATTGCAGTTCTCCTTCGAACTTTCTCCAATCAACACGTTTATGCCTTTCCTGTCAGAGGAGGTTCTTACTTCTTCCCACTATATATACACAAACAACCATGACGCCGAGACGCCGAGATCGCAGTTTTTCTTGTCAATTGTCTCTGCACTTCCTTGATTTTGCCGAGAAAAATGGAGAACCCTGAAACTATTACTTCCAACGATCAACCGAGTTACGAGTCCAAGTTTAAGGGGGTGAGAAAACGTAAATGGGGTAAATGGGTTTCCGAAATTAGGCTTCCTAACAGCCGTGAGAGAATATGGTTAGGCTCTTACGACTCACCGGATAAAGCAGCCAGAGCTTTTGACGCAGCGCAGTTCTGCCTGCGCGGCCGCCACGCTAACTTTAACTTCCCCGGAAGTCCGCCGGAGATTGTCGGTGCACAATCGCTCAGCCGGCAACAGATTCAGATCGCCGCTGCTAAATTCGCCAACGAATGCGATTCTCAGCAAATATGTAGAGATGATAATGGCATGGGAGAACGGGGAGATTTACCGGCTGTAGCTCACGACAATGGCGGGAACTGGTTGGCTTCTTCTTCTTCTTCTTCGGCCATGTCCGAGAGGAGGTCTGTAAACATACACGAGGGAGAAACGAGGATTGATTGGTCGTTTTTGGATGCATTAAACACTACCAGTGATGAAAGGTACACAGCTTTTCCTCAGTCGCCATTGATGCCAGAACACACCCTTGAGGAAAACGACGATGCCTACATGGATGAATTCTTTTCTCATCAGCCATTTCTATGGAACTTCGACAGCTAGAAGAAACAAACTTTCGCTCATAATTATTCACTAGTGATACCTGGGTTGAATTTTAGCAGACCAAAGTCACCGATTACACCTTCAAATCTGGAACTACCAGAACACCAGTGTCGATTTTAATATTACGATAAATAAGTGAAAGCAAATCATTTACAGTCAATTTGATCAGTGCCAAAAACGTAGAATCTCTGAATTCTTTGGGACCATCCAAGTTCAGTATATAAGATTATCTGGGTGGCAAGAAACACCTCTTTTATCATCTCACTCCATTAACTTATACCATACTCGCAACAAAATCAATACAGTTGGACCACCCCAGCAACTTAAAATTGGAATAATACAGTATCTTTTGTTGAGGATTGAAGAACTAAAGAAACAACTCCATTAACACCTGGATTAAAGCCTTGGCCAACTACGTCATCACCTCATGCCTCTCACTGTGTGTCCTTCATTGGTCTCATCCTGGATAAAGTTTGTGTGTTTCCAATCACAACGCCTACTACCCAACCCAACCATCTTAAACCCCTCAACACAGAAAGAATAAAGAGTGGTGTTGTTTTATTATAAATAAATTTCATTTGACGAACACCCACCTGTCTTGATTAACCCAAGTTTAAATGTGTTTCACTCCAAATAATATTGCTTCCTCGCTTATTTAATTTTGAAAAAATGACAAGTCAACCATCATACTTTGTGATCAATGACAACTCAAATACTAAATCATTTTAGCTAAAAATTCAACTACTGAATTTTGAGAAATCACCACCACGAACATCGTCGTTAACTTTTTGAAAATCGCAGTGGAAAAGAACAAATACTCATGAAAAAAACAGAAATAACTCGTGATCTTAATTTTAGAAGAGATTTTTAGTGGAAAAGAATTAATATTCATGAAAAATAAATTTAATAGATTTTAAATTTTGTAAAAGAATATTAATATTTTAATTTTTGGATGATTTAAAATTATTTTACAGTTCATAGAAGAATCACAGTTTGTCTGTATTGTTTCTGTTTTTCTGTGAAGAAGACAATAAATTTTTTATTTTATTTATAGATTATCCTTCACAAATTGATTATGATTCGCAACAAATCAATTAATGATCATCTGCGGATCAACGATGATTCATTGCTGATAGACAACTAGACATTTTTAACAAAAAATGCAGCCATTGAATTTTTTCTATCAATTTTTTACAATTTAATAATTAAATTATTAAATCTACGTCATATGAAAAGACAAGATATTTTAAACAAACCATCAACAAACGTGGAGGCTTTCAACACTGGGTGTGATTTGACATTGGGAAGCCAAGACATAAAAGTTGTCTAAATTAGTTACCGTATGAATTCATTAAATAATAAATAAATTAAATAACTTTTACAAACAAATAAAACAATAAATTATAAAAAATATCAACAATTAATTATTCAACTAAAAGTTGTATCTAAAATGTGTCAAATGGGTATTCAATCTGACATTTTAAGCCTTGATCACATTGTAGTAAATAATATTTTTGAAATAATTATTTATGCACACAAAAAAAGGTAGTATTTGTCTGCTGGCGAGACGGCGACATCCAAGACACATGAGAATGCGATCGAAGACAAAATCATTTGTCTACAAGACAAAACTAAAATTGTGTAAACAAAGCCAAGAGACACATTTTTTTTTCTAACTAATAATTTTGAAGAGGTGCAATTAAAGCGCAAATCCAAATAGTCCAGTCAGAGAAGGCGGGGGGGGCCAGCTAAGAAACAAGGACGTACCTGGCATGGTTTTGCAATAATTTGAGAGGAAGCGAGCCGGAAGGAGGCTTTGTCAGCTCAGAGGAGAATCGAGGTCGAATGTTTTACGTGGGTGCCGTCATGTCTGTTGTAATCGAATACGTCATCTCAACCACACTTTGCCAAGTCATATTCCATGCTTCTTTTTCTTCCCGGAGGTCCGTTTTGGGATGGTTTTACCTGAACTGCAGGACCTCCGAACGGACCACCTCCTCCACTGGAAGGTAGCAATCAGGATGAAAGAAGAGAAATCATGGAAGTGGCAGAATCAGGGCCATGATTATTCACGCTCGGTACTATCTTCTCCGGAGAAACAAGCTTCACAAATTCTTTCAACTCTGTGAAGCTGGAATGCTCACTGTATGGCACTTCATACCTGTGATCAAGACATCGATTTTCAGGTCAGTCGTCAGTGTCAAACTCCGATCAAGAAAAAAATTGCCTCTGGAGTTGTGTGCTTACTTAACAAGCTATGGTTAGAGCTTTTACAGTCACCCACCAAGGCCTGTCGCCTTGATCGAGGCAAAAGTAAGAGCTAAAAGATAATCAAGACCATTCCCATTATTGGGTTTTAAAAATGGTAGCTCTGGACAAATAGTGATTAGCTCATTACCTTATAATTGTACCTTGCTGCAACTTTCTTCCAGGGGACTTCTTCTTTCCCTTGCCGAATGTCCACCCAGTGGGAGAGAATGCCACTATGAGATTATATCGACCCTGATCAACAATCCTAATAAGTAACCGAGTTGAGATTTCAAAATAAACACGGGAGAAGAGGATTATCTTCTCGCTTAAAATTCTTTGCATGAAGTTATTTCATTGACGTTTACAAATTCTTCACGAAAGTTTGATTTTTCTACTCAAGAACTTAAAATATCTATCAAGCCAAAATATTCTACTCTTTTTTTACAGATATCATATAAAACATAAAATAATAAAAACTTGACTAGCAGGAAAACTTAAAACTTCAGTTAATAAAATTACTCGCGCATCGGAAATTGCAAGTTGGCGATACCGCCAACAAAGTACATAAATGTGCACTCTCATTTATCAGAGTCTGGTAGTAAATATGTTTATATGTAATAACAAGCTTGATGTAATGGAAAGTGAATTCGCAACCCTCACCGCGTATTGAGTGGACATATGTTTTAGTCGTTTGAAGCTTGCAACTGCCCACATAGGCACAATATGTATATGACTTTCCATTTCGTTTGATGTGAACCACTCCATGTCCTCCCCAGGGAATCCTAAACATCTCAGAATACGCAATTTTGCAGCAGTAACGTACACCTTTTTACGAAGTACGCGAGCAACCTCCAAAAAAATTCTCTCTTTCCCTGATAAGAAAATATAATGAAACAAGGGAGTGAAATTAAGCAACAAATTTGAAAGCCTGACCGTGTTTTCTTGTAAACAGGAACATAATCCTTCTGGGGAATGTTTAAAGGAAATTTTGAGTAAAAGATAAACACAACGCCAGTTTGATATGTGAACCAAAATTTCAATACCATGCAAAATGAAAAAAAAAACTGAGATAAAGGAACTCGATTTGAGCAATTTAAAGTGGTGAGCTCTACCTATTGTATAACTTCCTATCAAAAAAAGAGTCTTAGGATTGAAGGATTCAGCTTGAACGGCATCAAGAACAAACTGTATTACAGCCTCCTGCTTCGGAAAATCATACTGAAACAAGCCATGACATTTAAGGAGAACATCAATCAGAATTTGAATACCATCTACATAGAGAAATCAATATCATTACATTTCAAAACGAAAAAGGAAAAATTGCATGATCAAGCCAGGGGAAGTATAAACTACAGATACAAAAATCAACTTTTCTTTAACCTCAAAGAAGAATGTCACTAAGAAAGAAAAAAAATAACCACCAGAAGAAGCAGCAAAGAATAAGAAATCAAAATCATTCAAATTTTAGTATGCTAGATTGCATCTTTTCCAGAATTTGTTTCAATTTTGAGCTGTACATAAAAAAAATAGGATTGAGAGTTCTGTTTCTTCCGTAGTATCAGCATGCCACTGCATGCAGAAGGAGAAGTGATTGATTTTTATCAATTACATATATTAAAATTCATTTTAAAATTAATTAGTTAGTTTATAAATATCATTACAAACATTAATATCCATTTTCAAGCTTAGTTAGTAAGCTTACAGGGTTATACTAATTTCCAGTACTTACTTAAACTTACCAGGGGATTACAATAAGTGGTATCAAGAATTAAAGTACAAATATGATGCGTTTGAAAAATTGACAAGCTCGCCATTTGATCACAAAATCGAAAATCGCCTGTGTGCAGAACAGCCTAAGTACAAAGAAGGACACATTATTACTTGTAATTTTTAAGAGAGGTGAAAGACATAATTTTGAAATTACAATGCATCTAAAAAAGTTTACTAAGACCGCACCTTACCATTGGGTGGCTCAAACAGTATAATTATGGCACCAGGGCAATGATTAGCATCCAAACAGGTTACATCAACGCCAGCAACATTGATTTTTTCATTAAGAGGCAAAACCTGTAACCTTTCCCATGGGATCCCAATCTTCATATTTACAAGTTTAGCTGTGATATGTGAGCAATAAATTTTTCCATGACAGAAGGACTTTGTTAGACCTTGGTAATCTGTGTCAAAGAGTGCATTAGTAACAAACAAACAGCCATGGCTTAAAACCTAAAACATTTAAACTCTTTCGTATTATAATGTAACAGCAAATATTGGACATAAAAGCCAACTCATATGGAAGTATTTGATGGCATACACTGAAATTAAGTCAAGGTGGAGTAGCAGGGAAATAAATTCACACATTTTTCCACACAAGGGCATAATTAATATAAAGGAACAAATTAAACTATTCAAAGAAGTGTATTTTGGAACTTACGATCCATATGAAAATGAGAGAGAAACCAGTGGGAACAATCTCCTCTTAGATATTGGAAAGCATCCTACACCACAATTATAAATGCATTTAGGTATGATACAAATAACTGTACCATGATACCTACAAGAAAATATAACTCTCAGCAAGTGCAAACATAAATGCTTAAAGTTGCTTTGCATATCATAAACTTTTTGTATAAATATTTCTTCACTTCAAAAAGAATCTCATTGGCTGCTGATATTATCAACAAGAATGTTTTCATACCATTTGTTGGCCACTATCAGTGTTTCTCCATTTTTCACAACTACTGACTGATATCTAACAGTTTAGCAACAAAGAGCATGCTCAGACAACCTTTAAAACTCATCTTTTCAACCTTTTTTGAGACTAATTGGAGATATGACAAAAAACAGAATGAAAATAAAATTCATAATCTTTCTCATAAAAATAAAAAAAAAAAAGAAAAACAAACTCACCACTCGAAATGGCGTTCCAGGAATACAACACCAAAGGGGAAGATCACGACCCTTTCTATTTGTGACATAACTTTTCCGCCTTGTACCTTTAGGGCCAGGCTCTGAACCTTTTTTTACTACCTTATCTTGTTTGGTAGAGGTGATTTGAACCTTCTTCCTAGCATTAGAAAATCCCAAGAAATAATCCGTAATCAACTTGTTTGTAGACAATTTGCTGCTTTCATCCACTTGATTTTCAGAAGTGACATTGTGCCCCTCTGAAGCAATGGTTCTACTTGATCCAGGCACCCTACAATCACATGAATCCAAGTTCTTCTCAACCGCATGAGAAGTTCCCATTCTGAGTTCACTAAGAGCATGGACAATCTTTTTTCTGGGGCCAAGTGCAGTAACACCTATGCTGAGAAGATCCTTTAAATGGAACATGAAAAAAATGAATATTCAGACAAAAAATTCTCAGGAAGATTGTGCCACACAATAATTTTGCCCGCAATGAACCAATACGATACAAAAGAATAAAAATCTCAAAATGAAGTTTAGACCCAAATTTAATGCAAGTTAGAAAATCAAAGTCAAATAACTACCGAAGTGAATCACCTATTGTATTTATACTTGCGTCAGTATATTTTCAATGGATTTCAAAACAGACGATGAAGATGTGTTTATTTTTCTTTACAATTGAAATATTAAATTTAACATTACTGCTCTTGTAAAATATTTTAGGATCTTGTCGTTTTGAACTTACTCTAATACCCCACTATTTTTCATAAGATTAAAGGTAATGGCTATATTTCTCAACGAAATTCAATAAACATACCTCCTCTGTTAGCCATTTTAGAGATTCCCAGTCGATTTCTTCCCTAACAAAAGCATCTTCATATCGTGATAAACCTAGTTCATGGAGCCACTTGCAAACAGGAGAAAGCCGAGAGTTATCAGCACCAGCATTTTGAGTAATGACTGTTCCACTTTCACCCCCAAAAAGACCAGCCTACATGACAAAATATCCTACAATTAACACAATGGTATTTACTGCTTCTTCCAAGTTATGAATGATAACTCCGTGTGTCGTGTCCAGCAAATCATGCAAGAGGTCAAACGTGCTAATCTTAACTTATTACGATGACATAACAATCAATAAGAGGGAGAGACGATTTTGAGCATTACCACAACAAAGCTGAAAAAAAACTACAGTTATTATCTTCTATCATATCTTGACGGCAACGAGAAGCTTGAACAAAATAAGTATTGAACTGCCGATGAGTATAGACAATGAGGAAATCAAGGTGATGAATTGCCCAGACTTACATGGTGAGCATGAGTTTCCCCTTTGTCAATGCAATCATTGGTATGGACCTGTCGTTGATCATTGGTCAAGTCTGTAATGTCTATGCCACAGAGAGGACATAGAACTAGACTTCTCCCAACCCCCAAATTATCCATTTCCCCTTCCTCAAACTCCACGCCATTGAACTCGTTTTTATCCCCCACATGCGAACATACCTTGAGCAACACATCAATCTCTCCACCCGCTTCAAAATCATTACTAATATCTACGCGAGGGTCGTAATTACTGATGTTTATGCTGCAAGCTTCTCGGGATTTAACTAACCTTGATTCAATCGAATTGCACTGATAGCCCTCGCTTTTATTCAATCCCTTTTTCTCATCATTGCCAAACGAAAAATTAGCATCCCTGTCAACAGAATCATCCCCCAAAATGGAACTGCGATCCATATAGCCATAATTAATGACGCTAGGCTGAATTGAATCCAGCGTGCAATCCGAATCCCAATCGAAGTAATCCAATTCCTCGCTATCTCCTAAAGCCAAGCTACCCTCATTTCTCCGAGAATGTAAGGATGTTGAAGCAGTAATTGGAATATTTTGAGAAGAATGCGGGTTAAACTCCCAATTGTGGCCGGATCCTGAGGGAATGTTCTCGTCAGCGATGTCTGCGAGGTTGAATTTCTCAGGATTCTCGAGAGTGCGTGATGAAACAGCGCAGTTGGAATGTGCATGAGGTTTTGTTGGGGATATAGAATCAAGGGGAGGGAGTGCTTGCGTGAGAGATATCTGAAAATCTTCATCGTCGTCCTCGTTGAACATATCAAAAGAGACGAAGCGAGGAGCATTGTCAAGAGAATCGCGTTGCAGAGTGGAGTCGGAGGAGCACATTGGTTTGGTCTGGAAAACGATGGAGAGAAGAGAAGAGAAGAGAAGAGAAGAGGGAGGAGCAGGTTGGGTATGGCCGTAATGACTAATGTGCCTGGTAGATTTGAATGTGTTTGGGGAAAGACGAGTCGGAGGGAAAATTGTATTCAGCAAGCTTCGCGCCCCTTGGTATTGGGCTTTACCAGAGCCCAGTCTAGGCATTTTAATAAATCATATTTTATTATATTAATAAATTTTTTGTTGGGACTATTTAGTCATTTCACTATGATAATTACCGCTTTAAATCTCAGTTTGTTAATCGGAGCGCTGACGTGATAACAGTATCGGACAAGTCTCTCCGATCATCGAGAGAATCATCACCGATGAAGCTCTCAATCGTCACTCAAGTTCTGCAAGCAGTTCAGATCTTCCACTCGTCCCTCCAATCCAACGGAGGAACTCAATTTACATCAAGTCGATGTTTACCGCCACCGACATCTCCCCCTTATCTATAGATCAATTTTCAAAAAATGTAAGAATCATGATTCTGGCCTTTCCTCTGCGCCCTATATGTGTCCAACACCAGGCTCCTAAACGTTTATTCTCGTTACCAATAGATTGCATGACAGTCATTACTGATTATACTCCTGCAAAGACAGATCAAATACACAAAACAGCATCCATTCTTATTATATCTACTTCATATTTTCAAAGCGCAGGAGCATTAGAAGCTGCAAAAATGGATAACAGATAAGTATTTTAGGTCTATGTCGTACCCCAAACTTACAAGTGAAACATAGAGGTATCAATCGGGAGGTGGATGTAAGAAATAAAGGCAATGCGTGCTGACTGAGAGGGGGGCGAGAAAGAAGACGAGCTTAAAGGAGAACTTTCGGAGCTCTTTGAAAAGGACTATGAATCCAGATCCCACGAACGAGAGGCTGGAAGCTCCGGTCTTGACAACATTAAGAACCCGGCGATCAAGCGCCGTCCGATCCCCGTCGACGATGGCCATCGCCACCGCCACCGCCATTGCAGTTCTTCCCAAATATCTAATAGGAGGGAGGTCTATTTACGTATTTCAATAATGTCCCAACTGAGTCATTGTATTTACGTTGTTATGTTTTATTGACTAAAAAAAATATATGTATTTTTTAAATAGAACAAGAAAATAATAAAGAAAAAATTGGAGAGTGTGGACAAAGCCGAGAAACAGAGCAGTCCAGAGCGCTTATTCCAAGCTCCAAACTGTAGAGTCATGGAGTTTTAGTGTATTTCCCAAAGACGACGACTGTAAATTATCCATTTTTTTTCTGTTCAGAAAAAGTTGGACTGACCCTCTTTCCAACTTTGACCGAAGAACACGAGAGAGAGAGAGAGAGAGAGAGAGAGAGAGAGAGCCCTTTATCTCCTGCTGCTTCCGTCTCTCTCTCTCTCTCCCTCTCCCTCTCCCTCTCCCTCTTCCAGATTTAGTTAACACCTACACACTGTCATTGGTTTTCTTGCCCTTGAATCTTTCCATTTTCATTCATTTTTTTCTATATTTAATTGCCTTGTTTATTAGCGTAGACCACCTTCCTTTCCCTGTTTGTTTGGTAAACTCATAGTCAATACCCTCACTGAACTTGAAGACGACCTCTTGCTAAATAGTTTTGAACTTGGCTTCGTTTTGCCAAACTTTGGGGCTATCTGCTCGGAGAACTCGCCTCTTGTATTTATAGTAAGTTTCTTTGATCTTTTTCTAGATCTTTCTTCATACTGGTTTGTTTGTGAATATTTTTAGATTCGATGGCGCGGTGCGGCCTAGTTCTCCGCGATTGATCTAATCAACTTTACATCAAATTCCTTTTTAATTTCCGATTTTTATTTGTTTTGAATCTTTTAATTTTCAGAAAGCCTCACCTGCAAAAATCACATTTATGTATTATTCATTTCATCTATTCTTCTCAACAAGTAACTAGAATACGAGCAAGCTCTCTCGAACTCAATTGCGAACCGTTCAATCTTGACTAGTACATCTTCTATGCTTTCTATTTGGAAGAAAATATGGGTTTACTCTGCAGCAGAAGCCGTCATTACAATGAAGCAGACGATGAAGAGAATGCGCAGGTGAACTTTATGCATGCTTTAATGAAATAGACACTAATGTTTTAACCTCGCTGATAGTGCTAATTAAGAGACTTTGCAAAATCATTTTCGTGGAGATTTCGCTGCTATTCCTACTCTATCTAGTGTTTAATTTAAACTGTTGTTGCATGCATTGCCAGGCTGCAGATATAGAAAGGCGGATTGAGCAAGAAACAAAGGCCGAAAAGCATATTCAGAAACTCCTTCTACTTGGTAAGGAAGTAACCTTTGTCATCAATTCATTGCTCTTGCTTGGGGAGAAATCATAAAATCTGCACATTAATTTAGAGCAGTGCCCACAAATTATATGTGAAAAGTGCGTCAGCAGATTCTTGACCGCCGAAAATTTAATGCAAGCTGACGATTTTCTCTGACTGTCACTTTGTTTATAGCTTTCAGACCTAGTTCTTCCTTTAAGTATGTGCTAATCTTTGCCTATTTCTTATGTACATGTCTCACATTGTATGAAATTCTTTTGTTAAGGTGCTGGGGAGTCTGGAAAATCCACAATTTTTAAGCAGGCAAGGTTTTTTGTTTATTCATCTGCTAAATTATACTGTCCGATTGTGATTCTAATAAAAAGTTTATTTTCCATTGTTAATGCAGATAAAACTTTTGTTTCAAACTGGCTTTGATGAGGCCGAATTGAAAAGTTATACCTCGGTTGTCCATGCCAATGTATATCAGACTATAAAAGTATGCAATTTTTGAAAGGGTGTGTTCGTTTATTTGCTTAGCAGCATTATATGAAGATTGTTCATCACCAACTGCTTATTGTTCCATCTTTTGTTGTTATCTGTTATATTTGCTGAATTTTTGTTCAAACGAGATGACTAATAAAATCTGTTGAATGTGGTTGGACAGATATTATATGATGGGTCGAAGGAGCTCTCCCAAAATGACGCAGATTCCTCAAAGTATGTCATATCCGGTGAAAATAAGGTTTGACTATTTCATTGAATGTAGCATTCTCTAGTGGAGATCTTCTAAGTATAATATTAAGTATAGGGCTTTGATCTCTGAATTCTCGATCGTTCTTTTAGGAAAAAGATCTATTTGGGAGCATTAAACATCTTTTTCTGACTTGGCTAAAGCTGTGATTCAGAAATATTGTTTCCTAGGCAATTGAAGTTATTTGATGCAGGAAGTTGGGGAGAGACTATCTAAAATTGGAGGCGGATTGGATTACCCTCGTCTCACAAAAGAGCTTGCCCAAGATGTGGAAACTTTGTGGAAGGAAGCTGCTATACAGGTATAGTTGGTTTGGCCATGTTGATGAAATTCTACCTTCAGTAGTTTTATGCATCAATTCCTTTAACTCTGCAGTTGTATCCGCTCTTGCTTTACTCAGGCTACTCTGTACAGATTTATCGAAATAACTATTCAGATCTTTCATTGTAGGAAACATATGCTCGTGGTAATGAACTCCAGGTTCCAGACTGTGCTCAATATTTCATGGGAAATTTGGAGCGATTATCTGACATAGAATATGTTCCAACCAAGGTATAGAGACCTATTGTTTGTTTTGCTGGATTTTCAGAATGCCCAGCAGAAGATTTCTTTTGTTTTTTCATGCTGTCCTTTTGTCTTTGTCAATTTTCTTCCTCAAAAGATGCGCTTTAAATAAGAAATGAAGGCCTAGTCACTCATTGGCCATTAGTTTGATCGAACTCTCCTCTGTTTGTGACTTCACCTCCTCTTTAGCTTTGATCATTTGCCACATAAAATTGACCACCAAACTTTGTTTTCAAGCTACAAGATCTGGCATTCTGCTTCTCAGGCTTTCACATATTTCAAGTTCTAACTGAATTGTCTAAGTTGTGGTTACTGTTATATATGGTGATGGAGACCTATCGATTGTTTTTCTGGCCTTTCGTGATCTTATATATTTGAAGCACCAGAAAATGTTTTCCTTGTTATTTGCGTACATATGGAGATCATATTTGCAACTGGGTTTATTTGATCTTGCTCCTGCTTATGTGATCTAATTGATTGTCTGGTGAAAGCTTGAATATAATGGCTTATCTTCTGGATCATCATTTTATTTTGCTTTATAGGAGGATGTTCTCTATGCAAGAGTTCGTACAACAGGTGTAGTGGAGATTCAGTTCAGGTTAGTATCTGGTTCTCATGATTCTCCTTTCATCTTTTCCTTCCATTCCGCCGATTTCCATTGACTAATTGCCCATAAAAAGTTTGCATCTTCCTTGCTGTGCTGTGGATGCTTAAAACCACGAGTGGTAGTTGTGTTGAAGTCTAAATACTGTTTTAAAACTTTGGCAGCCCGGTGGGAGAAAACAAGAAAAGTGGGGAAGTATACAGGCTCTTTGACGTTGGAGGTCAGAGAAATGAAAGGAGGAAGTGGATCCATCTATTTGAAGGTGTTTCAGCTGTAATCTTTTGTGCTGCCATTAGTGAGTAAGACCACTTCCCTGTAATTATCATCACAAATGTGATGCTGTTTTTAGATTATATTCTTTAGCAAGCTTTGGAGAATGAGAGAGAGAGAGGACATGATTCTACGATGTTTGAGAGGGATGAGTAAAAATTGAAAATGCTTTCAAACTGATAAGTGGGTTATCAGGTATGATCAAACTCTCTTCGAAGATGAAAACAAAAACCGAATGATGGAGACAAAGGAACTCTTCGAGTGGGTGCTGAAACAAGAATGTTTTGAGGTTTGTCCTTAGCATTAGCTCTTCTGAACATGAATAACACTTCCAACAGTTGAAATTCTCTAATCTCGTCTTACTTGGCGACGTAGAAAACGTCTTTCATGCTGTTTTTGAACAAATTTGACATATTCGAGAAGAAGGTTCTGAAGGTAAGAAGTGAAGTATAGAACAGGAAACTTTGCTGACATATTTTACTTTTGGTTATTGGACATTACAGCATTTAGTGAATGTATATGTGCAGGTCCCACTGAATATCTGCAAATGGTTCAAAGATTACCACCCAGCTTCAAATGGAAAACAAGAGATTGAGCATGCCTATGAGTAAGCATTGTTATCCAAATAGGATGGGACCCTTTTCTTTGTTCTTGATTTTGGTCTATTCTGTTCGGTAAAGCTACCAAACTTTCTGTTAATTCCTCCCCAAAATTTCTCCCATTTGGTGTTCATGGGGTTTGGTTCTGCATGTTTAGGTATGTGAAGAAGAAATTCGAGGAGCTGTATTTCCAGACCACTGCCCCGGATCGAGTGGACCGGGTTTTCAAGGTGTACAGGACGACTGCTCTTGATCAGAAACTCGTGAAGAAGGCTTTCAAGCTCGTCGACGAGACTCTAAGGCGGAGAAATCTCTTCGAGGCAGGCCTATTGTAAACCATATATCCTCCAAGCTAGCTCTTGTCCTGGTGTTGGGTCGGCTATATATATCAAGCCAGAGACTCGTTTATTTGCATCTGAGTTTTGTTCAATCTACCACACTCCAAAGCTTGTTCTTGCAACATGTAATTTGATGTCTCAAAATGCTGTTTGAGAATATGAACAAAGAAAAAATCAATTTCACTCCTTTAATTTGTTTGAAGAGAATCATGAATTTTAAGGTAATTATCAAAATAACCCGTGAAGTTAGGGGGTACTAACTGAAAAGAAAAACGGAGGGAGAGAGAAAAATTGAGGAGAGAGCCGATGGAAGAAAAACGGAGTTAAAAAGGTAAATAATTTTGTTTAACAGACCTTAACGGGTAAGGTGTTCAATGTTAATAACATTAAATTCTGAAATGCTAGATAATAAAATCAAAAGTTTAAGGTACTAATTAAAAATATTTACTAACTTCGAGGGTCATTTTGATAATTTATCCTAAATTTGATGAGTTTAGCTTAACTTCAATTCATCTATAAATTAAAATTTAGACACTTAATTATATAATAATTATTAAATATAGAATTTATATAATTATTAAGCTATATATAACAAGGAATATGTCACGTCGCAACAAAATATTATTTATTTTAGAGGCGTAACTAACACGTGACGCCGCGTTGTCGAGTTGACGTAATTGACGGGACGGGGGAGAGAACGGTAGAAGAAAAATCCAGAGATTCTATTGGTGACGACAAACAGAAAATCTGCGTGGAAGGACCTCAACGGTCGCTCTCCCAAAAGCTGTACACGTTCCCTACGTTCTTCTCGTTCTTTCTCGGTTTCCTTTGTTGAATCATAAGACGCTTTTGTTGATTAATCTGCTACTCGTTTGCCCAATCGATGTTCTTTCTTTCTTCTTTTTAAACGTTTTGCATTCTGAACGCCGCTGAACTTTCATTGTTCTCATCGCTGATGAGTTTGTGAACAGATTTATTGCCAAGCAATTTGTTCTCGCTGCTCGAAGTTCGGTTTTGTTGATTCCAGGTTTTTTTTTCCTCATGACCTTTTTTCTCTTCGCTTTTTGGTTGCCGGAGGGAAACTATTTGGCAGAAAGATGATGATTGCTTTATGAATTCTTTTCATGTACATGCATTTAACATGAAAATAATAATTCAGCGCGAGGATCGCACGATACATTTTTTTTTTGTGAAGGTGAAATGATTATCATCATTGTGGCTATTCAGTCGCGAATAGGTTCTTTTTCTTGGATTTCGTCCATTCTTGTGAATCAAATGACTTTTTTCTCATAATATTTTGATGCCGCTCAATAAGTTCTGTTTTTTGAAAAATGCAGACGTACTTATGTGATTGTATTGTTATATGCGATCTTCGTTTTGGCTAATTGTGTGATTACTGAGATAATTTCAGATTTCTCTGCTGAGAGGTTGACGTTATGAATCTCTGATTATTCCTTTACCAGTGATCGGTAGACTCATACTACATTGATTGATTGATTTTGTTTTTTTTTTCAATGTAATTTATTCATCTAAGAGTTATAGTTTCACATGATTAAAGCAGATTTTTTACTACACAAAAAGGTAAAGAAATGGAAGTGGAACGAACAATGAATGATCTCAAGTTGTTGATAAAAATGGAACTCTAAATTAGTAATTCAATAATTGTGATTATAAATTTCTATTAGTATGATTCTACTAATCCTTAATTTTCATCAGCATTATGATCACTCCCAAAATCTACAGTAACTCAAATGAGAAGAATTGCTTTTACTTTTATTCACGAAATCAAAAAAGGAACTACAATCAAAGGACACTACTTCACACACCCTTTCCCCCAAGACTCACAGTCCGGATTACATTACAACATTTCTCCCTTACTTCTCAAGAAAACTCCCAATACAATTCGCTAATCCCATTACAAAAGACTCTCCTCCCTTTCTAACTTTTTTTAGACAGTTATGACAGACAATAACTGCTACGGCTGGAACTACTCAAGTCATATTAACTGCCTCTTTCGCTTTATTCTCTTCTCTTCTCTTCTCTTCCTCTGATTATATGTTTTAATAATCGGAGGAACTTGCTTATCACATTAACAAAAGAAAGAGTACGTGCACTTATGACTAAAGTAATGTAAACATGGTCTAAGCAATTATTTTATGCTGATTTGTTCATGATATTGTTCTGAGCCACAAATTATCCTACTTGACTCTCAAATGTAACTCTGACTGTCATCTCATGCAGGTGTTGTGAAGCAAGTCTTAAATAGCTAAAATTTATCACTTGAATTACAAGGATAAATGCGGAACAATTGGTTGTTCTTCATTGATGTTGATGGAGGTTCTCCACATATCTCACCAATAGGGCCCTTTATATCTCATAGTATTGGAGGTCAATTATTTTCTCAGATATGTTCATTCATCGACAATTCAAGGCGTCGATGCTTATCTTCCCCAGGAAGTTTAGCTCTCCAAGAAGCATTTGACAGCTTTTCAAAGTTTTCTGGAGCCTTAGCTTTTTGGTTTTGTACATTTAGTTTGAATGTAACTCGAGAGATAGTAGATGATCCACGGGATTCAAAATTTCAAAACTGTAAATATAGCTCAAAATTTAAGAACTTTACTTCTGACAAACACAATCTGTTTGGATTTCACTCATTTAAATCAAGAGGAGAATCATTTGGAGAGTTGTTTTTTGACAAGATATTGAGTTTCACTTGGAAACTCCTGGATAGAAAAGGATTTCAATCATTTCCTGCACTTGCAGTAGCTGCTACACTAGTTACCCCTTTCGACACCTTGTATCTATGTATCTTGCTACAAGAGTAGATTGAATTCCACTTGCTTTCTCCTTGGCTGTCTCGTTGACATGATAAAATTTGTTCTCTATCAATTGCTTCAGATCCTCGGACATTTTAGCAATTCCATCAGAAAATACCGATGTAGAATTCATTAATCAAAGATCATGTGAAGTTGAGAATCAAGAATGTGCTGGTCTATCTTATCCCAACTTGAAATGGACGAGTCATGCCACTGAACCCAAAACTGGCATTGAGTTTCCTGTGATGTTGGGTGATATTTTAGCAGGAGAGAACCTTTCCAACTTAAGATCAGAGGTAAACGTTTTAAGATCAAAAGTTGTTAATTGGTACATAGTCTGCCTTTTTCTTTCAGTGGTAGTTTTTGATGCTTACCAAATATTATGAGTCAATATTGGTTTATGAATGTGTTCTGCTTATACATTATAGCAAAGTTCCTACAAGCCACGGTAGAAGATTGGAAACTTTTTTTGTTTTTGGATGATGCATTTACTACACAACAGTGCTAGTTTTAAGTACCAGAAGTGTTTAAAATCCTGATACACTTATCTTTCTTTTCGGTTGCGGAAAAATAAATGCATCATTTGTTGCTTGACATATATAGAAGAGAGTAATTATCATCCGGTGGCTAGTGTTTTTGCTATGCTTTTTTCTTTCAAATCTACCCACTCCAACAATGTATGCTCCATTGGCTTTCGGTTACTTTTCATTGTATAATTAACCTCCATTCACGTATATGTCAGGTACTCGTTGCTACTGGGTCCAGAAAAATGACAATATTCAAAATCAAATCTCTTAATGTATATGCTTTTGGCTTTTGTAAGTACGTAGTACTCATTTAAGTTTGGTTTGCAATGAGTTCTGTCCTTTATCCTAATTTTTCGCTTCTATCCTTTTTTCTTGTGTAGATGTTAATATGCACTCAGTCTTTGGCCCAAAATATTTTTCAATTTCAGCAGACAAACTAAACAAGTGCTCTGATTTTTATCATGATCTTCTCAGGCATGCAACTTTAAATTTGATTAAAGCATTATTTATCCTCTTTTGGAGGCTTGATTATTAATATACTTTTCATCTCAAAAGGTTCACCAATTTTCAAGTGCGACTGATATTAAAATAATTGTTCTGGTATCTATCCTGACGTTTTTGTTTTTAATTGCATACATGCAGGGAGGAAATTGATATGACTGTTAGGCTTGTAGTTAATTGCAATGGGATAAAAATTAACACCGTGAAAGAGTATGTTGATTTACATTTCACTGAAAAATATTCGATCTATTATCTTTTCAGTCATAATATTTTTTGCCGAAAGGCTCATAATGTAATTTAATGTTTATAGATTAGCTTTGTAGTAACTTTTGGTTTGCATTTGAATTATGATACCTTCGTAGACAAATTCAGTACTATTGTTGATACACACATATGAGAATTTATAGTAGTCTATTTAATTGTGATATTTCAATAGAATTTGCAACATCTGCAAGACTTAAGATTGATGTTGTAAATACTTATAAATTTATTGTTGTTTATGTAGTTAATTATTGTAGTTTGCAAGCCTCTCTTTTAATATTATTTTTATATTTTGATGCAGTGCATTCGAGAAATCGCTACGAACCCGATTGATGAAGGCAAATTTCTTAATGAAACATTGATCATTTCTACTTGTCTATGCCTAACTCTTGCTGCATTGGCTGTGATATCATTTAGACAAATCCAGACGGTGATTATCAATGCTTGACAGCATTTAGTTCTTACTTTACCGAAGATATTGCCATACCTGCGGTAATAGGATCTCACATGTTTCCTCTCACTTCTGCATATTCTCAGTGTTAGAGCTCATTAGTAATAAAATTTACAGGGTACAACAATTGATTTTCGACAAACTGCTGATGGGCGGCTAATAACTGAAAGTAAGCATTTTTTGGAGTTGTTAACATTCGCTGTGATGTAGTTATCATCTGTGTACGTATTTTGTGCAGTTGGAGGGTATGAGATTGGAGTAGTTCATAGTAAAGACTTGTGCAGTAAGTGAAACATGCTAGATATTTCTATTGGAAATTACCTTAAGATCAATTCCAAATTTTGATTCCGAGATAAACAGGTCATGCGCTAATACAAAATATTGCTTGCAGGGGCTTTCTTTGACATGTACATAGGAGAAGTTCCTGTATCTGAGCAAACAAAAGAAGAAATCGGCAGAAACGTCGCTAGTTGTTTCAGAAGATGCTAATTGAGATTGGCACCCAATGCCCTTTTTTCAGCAATGAGAGAATTACTTTTCAAGCGGCAGAGCATAGTGGGTATGGAAGGTATAGAGCTGGGAGTCCATTTACTCCAGGTTACGAAGATTAAATATAGTAGCCTTTTGCTTTTTGTTTTTGTATTTTCATGTTTTTCCCCATTTTGTTCATAAAGTCACATCATAACTATCAAAATTTGTTGCCAATTGAAAGTGCCTTTATTTACGTATTGAATTATGATGCTTGTACATAATTAAGTAGTGGGCTCATTTCCCTGGTGCTAAAAAGTGAATTACTTATCATGGCTCGTATAAACTAATCTTCTTTCTCTCTGTCTAACTATTTACTTGTTGCACTTAAAATGTTGTTATATCTACGCACAACTGATGAGTTTTGCTAAATATGTAAAAGCGGAACCACTGAGTGGTACCTATTGTTTTGTTTAAAACCATGGGAAGTTGTGCTTTGACGGAGATTTGCCATTTACCACTGTCTAGGAAACAGGCGCCTCCGTCCCAACCTTGGCCGACGAAACTCCGCTGAGCGGCTCCGTAGATTACTGAAAAGAACAGACGTGGAGGCGAGGTTATATGAATTGAGGTGGTGGGATTTGAAAGCCGCCTCATCTCCCACTTTCGAGCATTAATTATAATAGTTGGAAGGAGCTTTAAAATAGTTTAATTAAATGATTGATCGGCGATCGGGGATTTTGCTATCGGAGAAGGCGTCCCGGTTTTGAAGGGATCTGTGGGTCCTACTTTCTGGATAAGTCTCCCCGACGACTCCCTGTCTCCGCATTTTTATTTAATTTTTTAAAAAAATAAAATTTATATTATAATATATAATAAAATTTATATGATAATGTTACATGGATGAGAACAAGGCTGTCCTGTCCTTATTCACCCCTCTCTCTATCCTACGTGTCCATAACTTAAGATTACCTTTTTCTCCTTTAATTTCCCACTTTAAATGTCAAACAGTATCTACTCATATTATTATTATATTATTTGATATTAGTTAATTATTATTAATTTTACCGTCACCCCTACATAGTTTAGAACAAGATAAACCATAAAAAAAAATAAATTAAGTCTTAATTTACAAAGCTAGAATATCTTATCCTCTTTCTCACTCCTCTATCTTGTACCGAATGCACAAGAGAAATCTAAATTGGAACTGTTCTTCGATCGCCGGCTGTCGTCCACGTGGGGTTAATCTCTACCGTCCGTTTATCAAAACCTTACCTTTTTCATCCTTTCGGCGAAATTAAGACCCTCTTCAGAACAACTACTTTTATTCCGTTTCTCCTACTTCCTCTTCTTCTTTGTTGGCTGCGTTCTTTGTCTCGTCCAATCCAATTTCGTTTATGCGATCCCCATGTCGCTTGCTTTCGATGGCAGGAGGAAGCTGGGATCCTCTGGATCTTCGCGCGGCGGGGCATTGTACGGGTCCTCTATCTTTCAGACGGCGGAGGATGATCGTGTGGTCGATGATGGCGGTGTAGAGGTTTTAGCAAGAAAGGAGGGCGGTGATTTGAATGCATGCAGTTCTTCTTCAGCCTCGTCTTCTTCTTCGATCGGGAGGAATAGCGATCTTTCGGGGAGATCGTCTGATGGCGAGGGTAGTGGGGAGAATGAAGTTCAAAGCGCGTACAAAGGCCCATTGGATGTGATGGAATCATTGGAGGAGGTCTTACCTATGAGGTTAGAGTTTAGATTCTGTTGGGATCGAACTATTTTCTTGTGATGTAATTGAAATTGTTATATCCCATTCCTGCCCCCCCTGCCGCTACAAATTGCATTCCACTTTTTGGGGTTCAATGAATTTGCGCCTAGTAGGCCCTGATTGAACTTCTCGGATCTGATCATTTGCACAGTAGTATGATGGAATCGTTCGCAATAGTACGTTTTCTTAATGGCTGAGCCTGTCTTTTTGTTAATGTGTAGCATAATTCAGTCCCTAGCTTCTCTAAGGGTTCTGTAAAACTTGCACAAATTAATGGCAAAGTCCCTGCAAATCATGGAAGTCCTGTCGACCACTACATTTTGCCTACCTAGTTGTAAAGCTTGCTGATTCTTCTCTCTTTTCCATCAAACGTGTGTAATGGAGATGCTTTTTTTCTCCAACAAAACTTAGCTCTGTTGTTCTTTGTCACCTGATGAATTTTGAAACTGGTTGCAGGAGAGGAATATCAAGTTTCTACAGTGGAAAATCCAAGTCCTTTACGAGTTTGGCCGAGGCAGCTTCCACGGCCTCAGTTAAGGAGATAGTGAAACCTGAGAATGCATATACCCGGAAACGAAGAAGCCAACTTGCCCTCAACCTTTTGTGGGACAAGAACAGAAATAACAACGGTGGAATTTCAAAGAGATCCATCACCTCAAGCCAAAGCTTATTGGCCATGGCTGTTGCTATCAGCAGCTCTGAAAGCAATGGCAGTGAAGACTCAAACTCCAGCTCTCGTTCCAGGTCCCCACCTCCACGCCCACCACTGCATCCGCAACCCAGAACTTCAAATCCTAGCTTGGCACCCACGCCATCTCCTCCTCACCAGACTTTCTCCGGTTGGCGATCATACTCATTGGCTGACTTGCACCAGTGTTCCACTTCTAAGTCCATAAATATTGATCATAACTAACTTTAGATCTCCACTATCCTCTCTCTCTCTCTTCTGCAATATTTGATGCTATTGTGGAAGCAACCTTGGGGGTAGTAGTGCTTTATTTGATTCCTCAGACTTTGTACTCGACCTTTGTGTCTATATCAATGTCGGAGAGCTTAATTTTTCTTCCACAATCATTAAAAGAATTTATCTCGAGACAAAACTGGTTCATATATATTATGGCTGGGCGAGACTCAAATTTAAAGTATGAACAGCAGACCGGGCCACTTAAATTCAGAAAGAGTGATTTTTTGATAATCTGTAAACGGGTGATCTCCTTCCTTCTGTTCCATAGCTTACAGTAGAAAGAAACTCAGCTAATATCCTAATACTACACCGTTCGCTAACACTTTTGGACATGAATTACGAGTTTCTTCTTCAACACTCACTGTTCTGAGATATTACCTCTCCAAACTTGAGGAAGAGTTGGGCGTCCGACGTACTGATTGATGGGCATCGAACCATGTGTGGAGTTTTCAAATTCGCATACTCGTCCACATAGCACGGTCCTTTGGATGTTGGTCCGAGTGGAAGCACAATGTTAGCCACTGCCCCTCCTTGTTTTGCTGGGCTT
Organism: Begonia loranthoides; assembly: GCA_022433065.1. Lineage (NCBI taxonomy): Eukaryota > Viridiplantae > Streptophyta > Magnoliopsida > Cucurbitales > Begoniaceae > Begonia > Begonia loranthoides. The sequence continues at coordinate 28,204,356 of CM039479.1, read as the reverse complement.
GAGTTCAGCACAAGACTTCCAAGTACTCGGGTGACTTCATGCATTGTTGGGCGATCAGCCGGCTGTCTTTTGGTGCATAGAAGAGCAAGTTGAAAAACTTTCTTCACTGCTACGAGATCGTCCTCACTCATGGAAGTAATCTCAGGATCAACCGTCTCCATAACAGCGTTGTTGGCCGCCTTTGATAAGATCTGATCAAATTTAAATAGTTCATTATCAGTCCGTGAGATTAAGATGTAAGTTCCGAGATTAAAGGATGATTTACCAGATGATGGAGATTTGACTCATTGTCTACAGCCTTTCTACCTGTGAGCAATTCAAGCAAAACAATGCCATAGCTGTACACATCAGATTTCTCTGTGAGACGGGACGTTCGAGCATACTCAGGGTCAATATAGCCAATCGTGCCCATAATATAAGTGGACGTGTAAGTCTTCGAGGTGCATAATATCTTGGCGATGCCAAAGTCTGTAAGATGAGGCTCAAAATCCTTGTCCAAAAGAATATTAGACGATTTGACATCCCTGTGGATGATCCTCGGACTGCAGTCATGGTGTAGATACGAAAGCCCTTGAGATGCTCCAAGCGCAATCTTAAGCCGAGTGTCCCAACGAAGCTTTTTCTTTTTCGTGGGCCCTACAAAACAGTAGAAAATTCAGACATTGAAGAAGACACCGAAGAAGAAAATACCAAAATTTTCGCAAGACTACCATGTAGAAGATCCCAGAGACTGCCATTTTCCATATAGTCGTAGAAGAGAAGGTTGCCGTAGGGGGACAAGGAGTAACCCTGGAGGCTGACTAGATTTCTGTGCTTGATGCTTCCCACCGTCTCGAGTTCAGTTTGGAATTCTTTCAGACTCTGGGGATAGTGGGAGTATAGTCTTTTGATGGCCACCGGTTTGCAGTTTTTAAGAACACACTTGTACACTGTACTTGATGCCCCACACCCAATTATGTACTTTTCACTCAAGTTTTCGGTCATTCTCATAATGTCTTCATATACATGAAGTGCCATGTTCATATGCAAAATCACTAGCTTTGGGGTTGAGTAATTAACTGCAATCAACAACCATGTAAATTTACGCCGTCGAAGAAAAAAATGTTGCTGCTTCAAATCGTTCAACTAAATAAATAACACGTAAAAATCTTTAGACTATCTTACCCGGTTTGTCAATTGATCCATCCGGAAATGTAGTTGTGTTGGTTGGTCGAAATGCAGCCAAGAGGATCATGAGAAGAATCACGAGGCCACCAAGAGCAATGCCTATGATTGCCGCTTTCGATATAATGACTGCATAGAAGACATTTGAAAAAAGAAAAATCAAGCCAATGATACCATGCAATAAGACACATCCAAGCATAAACCAGTCAATTACTCGATAAGGAATTTCCCTACTGCATTAACCAAGTTATGGTTAACTTTTATTGAATACACTGAAGCTGAAAATATACCTCTCTCTGAAGATCGAGATTCAAGGCATGGATAATTCAGCCAATATCCACAGAGACCAGGATTTCCGATGAAACTGAACAGAAGAATTAACAGAGCAAAACCAGCAGGGAAATAGTTAAAGGAAATGAAAGTTCCGCAATTTTATATTCAGTGTAAAATGCTTCGATTGGCAGTTCGGCATCATCACAAGCAAGTGCTAATGAAAATAATGAAGTCTTTTGAGACACTTTTGGAATGAAAAGGGTGAAGAAAAGAAAAGTTCTAACCTCTCGAGTGGGAATCTTGAGAAGTTATAGCTGGTTGGAATAACACCAGCTAAGTTATTATAAGATACGTTCCTACACAAGTTCAGACAGACAACTGGTAGATAAGCAATCAGAAAATCCTTAAGAAACAGGAGTGACGATAATATAAGCACAAACATCATCGACAGTCTGATTGGCGTCTGACTTGTTCTGAGGAGAAGTGAACTTACAATTCAGTTAAACTCAGGCAGTTAATCAAAGCCGTCACATCCCCCGTCAGATTGTTGTTTTCCAGTCTCCTGTGTACCCGTCAACAAAAACCATATAAAATGTTCACAAGTTACGGGCGTGGAGTTGGATTCACTCGTCTAACAAACAATCCAGACCGTATTAAAAGATGTTTAGTAAGGTAAGGAAAATGTTATTATACAGTTAAACCAAGTTACTAATTATGCCGAATGAACAAGGACCTGAAACATCAAATTGTGGAAACAGTCCTCATAATTCTGGGACTATTATGGTCAACATATTTACCAACTTACAAGGAAAAGATGTTCTGAAGCTGACTAAATTCCTGAGGAATCGGGCCTGAGATATGATTGTCGGAAAGATCTCTGCATTAAAGAGTGACTATCACAGAGCTAGAAAGAAGCAATAAAATTCAATAGCAATCATGGAAGTACTGATCCAATTCTCCCCACTCCAACCTTTAGTGTTGAAAAAGTAGTATTCAGAAAGACGGCAAGTACTTACATCACCATGACACTTCTTAGATTACCAAATTCGGCCGGGATAAATCCAGTTAAATCATTTCTGCTTAAATTCCTGTCACATTTGAAAATAGATGTAAGAGAGAAGAATAATGCTAGTTCAACATAAGAGTTTGAACGAAACATAGAACTAACAACTTAAGTAGGTGCTCGAGGTCGCCAAGGGAAGAGGGAATTAATCCACTAATTTTGTTACTGGATATATCCCTGAGCAGAGATCACATATTAGCAAAAAACTAAAATGAAGGAAATCATTTAACGATAATATTCTTTGACAGACTATACACACCAATTAGTCGGAAACTTACAAAGTGTCCAAGTTACCAATCCTAGACAGCTCAATAGGAATGGAGCCCCAAAGAAAGTTTGAAGAGAGATTTCTAGGAAAATCAAACAAAAAAGCAATGACATAGATTATAAGGTCTGAGACATTCAAACACTGAAAGACAGAAATCAAAGTAAGTCAGCAGAGCTACTCACAGGTAAGTCATACTCTCCAGCCTTTGAAAAGCAGGAGGAATGGAGCCAGTCAACTTGTTCCCATGCACATTTCTGTGGTCACACCAACAGGATGATAAGCATTTTTTAGTATGAATTTTTCAAAACATGGCGCGAGTATTTGATGTTAAGCACTCACAGACTGTTCAGATTTGTACATGAACTAAGATTGTCGGGTATAGGTCCTTCGAGATTGTTGTTGGCTATGTTTCTGAAAGAAATCTAAATCAGTACTGCAATAAATCGTGCAAATTCCACTTGACATGGATCTATTGAATGGTATACTTACAGATCAAACAAATCGGTAAGCTTTCCAAGCTCAGCAGGAATATGCCCTGTTAGTTGATTGTCGTTCAATTCCCTTGAAAAAAAAGTAACAACAATTATAAGCTCATCAGTTAATGACCATTTTAATAAGAACTTGGAGGCATAAGTTTTATTTTGTATGCTATCATAGCCAAGATATAAAATATCAGAGAAAGAAAGATACAGATAATGAAGCTTTGTCATATTCCCAAGCTCTAAAGGAATGGGCCCACTTAGCTTGTTTCCATGCAAGTACCTAAATTATCAGGGGTATTTCAATTAGAACAAACATAGTCAGTAAAATTCTTCAATGTTTCAAGAACACAGATTGGCATGAATATATAATATTTGCAAGAATGTGAAAACTTACAACTTCTCGGTGTAGGTCAAGTTTCCAAGTATAGGAGGAATGGGACCATTTAACATGTTGCAGCTCAGATCTCTGAATTCCATTGTCAAAAGGTATAAGAAATGGAGAAAAACATAGACGCCAGTAGAAAAGCAAAAGCAAATAGGAATTTAGGTGCAAACTGTTTAAGTTCAAAGTTAAATTTTGGGCCGATGATACAGTTTTAATACTTACAACACTGCAAGTGCCTGCATCAACCCAATGACAGAAGGGATCTGACCAGTAAGTTGATTTCCTTGCAGTGACCTGGTGAAACCAAGTAAATAAATACCATCAATTTAATTTAACAACACATAAATTTAAAAAATATTGCAAAACTAAAGCTTGTAAATGGGTATATATACAAAGTGGCAACTTGTAGGAAACCAATGTTGAAAGGAATCTCTCCAGTAAGCTGATTGTATGATAGGTCTCTGCCATACAAATCGAAGAGATGTCACCGAATAATACTACAAACCTTAACTGAATTTTTTGGGTTTATTGAGATGGATTAGTTACATACAAGACCTGGAAGGCAGTGCAGTTCCCAATATTCAGTGGAATACTTCCTGTCAAACTGTTGTTTCTCACATCACTTCAAACAGAGCAAGAAAACTCGTTAGAATAAAAAAAAACTCCAAAATTTTGAAAGAGAACTATAAGCATTGTTAAAAATCAATGCAACTTACAAGTACCACAACCCTGTAAGTTGGCAAATATCTGGAGAGAGATTACCAACCAAATTGTTTCCTCGTAATCCCCTAACATTTGACAATGAAACTCAGAAATGGTGAGGGGAGTAAAAATTTGAGCAATAAATCGAATCTGAACTCCCACTCACAAATACTGCAGAACTTCATTCCAGTATAGAAGCCTTGGAATTTCTCCGCTTAGATTATTTTGAGCGAGGTCTCTGCAAGCAATCACTCGAGTTCAAATGAATTTTTATGCGAATGGTTAAGACAGCTAGAACTTGAGAAATGTGGAGGCGGGAAGGAGACTTACAAAACCTTCAGATTAGGAATTTGAGATAAGGTAGATGGAATTGGCCCAATCAAACGATTGTTTTTCAAAACTCTGGAAGCAGTCTTAAGTTCAGAAGAGCTAAAAGAATAGTCAAATGACAGAATTAAAATCAATGTAAAAATTGACTTGAAACTTACATCATTTCCAGTTGCTTCAACTTTGAGATGGAAAACGGTATATCTCCATATATATCATTGAATGACAAATCTCTACAATAATATAATCAACCAGTATACCACACTATGTTCAGAAAACAATAAACTTGATGTCTTTACTTCTCACTCAGTACACTTACAGATTCCTCAACAAAAAGCAGTCACCAATCTCGTCTGGAATTTGCCCAGAAAGACGATTTCCTCTCAAGTCACTGATAATAATAAACCAAAATATTAAAATGTCATGAAATCATGGAAAGCCACATGGCCAAAGACAATTCCTAATCTTAGACTAGATATGTTTTAGAGGATTAGATTCATGCAGAGATCTTCCTTCCCAAATGAAGTCACTAAATTTTAAGGAAACCCACTAAACCTCGGGAAGAAAAAAGGAACACTCTAATTAAAAATCGCTAACGGAGAAGAGATAATTACATGGTTATGAGGCTTTTGAGGTCACCGATTGCGGGTGAAATCTCTCCTTCAAGGTTTAAACCTGACAGATTTCTGGAAAATAACAAGAGCAAACCCGTCGAATCAAGCTCCATACTTGAGAATAAAACATAGGCTTGAATTCATTGAACAAGCGACAAAATAGAGACTCACAGGGCAACCACAGTGAAGGTGATATTGTCGCACTCAATGCCTCTCCAAACACAATAATCCGAAGAGGGTGAGTCCGTCCAGTCGTATAGAACATTGTCTACGTCCTTAAAAGACTTCTTTACTTCCAACAAAGTTGCTCCTTCAAACAAAAAAACAAGATTAGTTTTCAGTTACCCATCACACCAAACATGAAAAACGAAGGACTTTGAAGGTGCAAGATCACAAACAAGTGGCAACAATAGTATGGTTTTGATGAAAGTGGAAATTTTTCTTACTAACGAAACGAAAGAATTTTTTTTGAATGTGATTAATCGAGAAAAAAGTGCTGAGGAATAAGCTGCCTCCACAACGAGACTACAACTAACTTCTTTCTGGAAGACAATGGAGGTATAGGATGAAAAGATTTCAGCTTCCTAATTCATTCTGAGTGAAATCGGTCCCTTATCACCATTCTGGCTCTTAATATGAACAGGACATGAAAGCATAAAAAAGGCTGGGGCGTTAAACTACTCTACTTTCCTGACATTTTCACAGCATCCAAACGACTACTTACCATCATCTGATTTCACTAAACCCACACTCAAAACTGAGCAGAAAGCCAGAACGAAGAACGCAAGTCGAAATGCCATTGTAGTCGTTCTACATCAACTCCACTGCAAGCATCTTCAAATTACAGCGGATTCCTGATACACTTTGGAATTGTCTTCAAGTACTCTCTTGGCTTGATACAAGGCCCAGAAAGAAAAGTGATGGATGAAGCTCATCAAGCTACAACACCGTTGGGATTTTATGCACGCATCTGGTTTTATTTTCTCGACGACATTTTGAATATTTTTTTGGGTATCAGAAGCAGCCGCGCTTAGCCTGTTCAATCACATCGCTCTGCAACCGAGCCTGTAATACAACTGTACGAACTAGAGAGATAAACTTAGGCTAGAGAGGGAAAGCGAACGAGAGGTTGAATTATTTCAGATATCAGATAAAGATAAAAAACCCATCTGCCAAAACTCTGAAACCTGCAACACTACTCAGTACTCTCTCTCTCTCTCTCTCTGCATCTCTACATCTCTCCTACGAACTCTTACTCTACCTATCCTCTCTATCTCTCTATCTCAGCCATTGCCATTGTGAATAATAATGGGTCGCTTTCTAATCTCTAAGACCATGACGTTAGTTTCTGCAGAGAATGGGTAATGGGATGCAACCCATTTGCTGCTGATAAGGACCTCCTTTCTCTCTCATCTCTCCCTCTTTCTCTGTCTAAGACGCTGGTAGACACAAAAACAACAGAGCATTATTGATGTAAATTTAATTCCAACAAGTGACATTTACCATTTCCTACCTTTCCAACCAACACCCCCCCGTCTTTGGTTAAAAAAATTTGCTGTACTATTCTTCTTCCTCCACCTCATTTCATTTTTTCTTTGCCCGACTTCTGCAAAATTGCAGATGGCCATGGCCATGGCCATGCCCATGCAGAAGATAAAGGCTAAAAGCCCTTGCCTTTTTAATAAATTACCACCCTTTTTCTCTTGGGTTGATCTCAAAAATGGGACTTGTAACGAAATTAGAAAACTTGTACAAATTATAATTCAAGCTCCTCTCAAGATTCCCAGGCCTGAGGCCCCCTCTCTATTAACCTCTGCTGACAATTTTCCAGATCCAACTGTAAATTTGATCAAAACAGTTCATTTGATTCCAAATATTCTGACGTTGACCACTTCCACCGAATAGAATTTGTTTGCTAAAAGTCAATTTACATAAATTAATGACGTTGTCAAGAAAGTCGACTCCAAAATCTGAACTGATTAGTTCATTTTTATAATTAGGATTTGGGTAACCAAAACAAAGACAGATATTTACTGATAAGATCACAACCGTTGGATGAACTAACGCTGAGGATAAGTAATTTACCTTTTTAACCTTAAAGATATAATAATATTGTTCTCGGGAAGATCATTTGTCCTGTCTTCTCAATCTTTCTCTGACAACTCCCTGGATCAGTCACGCGGGTCCCGCAAGGTCCGACACTGCATCTCACGGCATTGTTGACGCCGTTGACGTCTCTGTCTATCTAATCAGTTTATACTCCGTCGAAACATAATTAGCAATTATTACAATACTAAGATGGCAAACTGTCGTTACCTGTAATTGGATTTAGTGTTCTGTTTGGATAACTAACGTTGGCTGTTCTTCAGTTCAAGCCTCTGATGTTACCCTTTTTGTTCGAATGTCTTGCCTTTGAAGCGAAACTTGTTAAACCTTGGACTCTTGAGTAGCAGATACTGATTACTTCTCCCAAAACTCATCTTCTTCTTTTTCTGAGCAATGAAAAGCCATGGTTGGATGGAGAGAAACAGACGGAAAAACCCAATTATTGCTAAATAAAATCACAATTAAAAATCTCATCTTGGCGGAGATGAATCACAAGAAACAGAAGAAGAAGTGCGACAATGAGTATAAAATGGCATAATTAAATTATATCACATAATTAAATGAGTATAAAATGGCATAGTAATATCAATTAATATTATTGAAAGAAGAACAACTTCAATGGGTATAGGGTAGAGGAGCAGGGGCCTACTAGTCACATGTAAAGCGTTGCAGAGGAACTACAACTGTTCCCCCAATCACGTGCCTATTAATTGTGTGAATGTCAATGTAATGAGAGGTTGCTGGGTCCTCCTTCAGTTCCTCACTGTTGACTTAACAACTGAGGAAGACAACATCCACCCAAGCAAAACAGGGGCAGAGTTTCAAAAGAAAGGGTTTTTCTGAATTGTGTTCTAACCCATAAAAAGTACAAGTTGAAGGAGACATTTGACTAGTTTTTGAAAAGCGGGCATGTGTCACAAGACTTGTGTTAACCAATTTAGTCCCCAAGATAAGGAATAACCAATTACACCAAAAGATGAGGTCGAAATATACGTGCAGGATCATCATTAGTGCTATCATACTAGCAGTCCAGCGATGAACTGACCGGATTAACCGATCCAAATTGGTCTCGGTCATCATATATTGGACAGAAGTAAAAACCTCAATAACGGTTTAAACAATAGTATAAAAATCACAGCAAACCACCTATATCCACTTGAATAAAAAACACAGAATAAATGGAGAGGAGGAGATTGATATTGAAAGCGAGATATTTAGCATGTTTATGATATTGAGACCTTCGAGCAGAGACCCCATTGATGACATTGACGTTTCATCAGAACTAGAAGTTCCATTTTAAAAAGACGCTTCTCCTCTAAGGTGGTTCAAACATACTACTGTGGGTTTTGCTAGTTCTTCCCAGTGGGGCCAGAAAATATCTGTCTCTTTGATAATTTGGAGTTTTCAATTCTAAGTTTTAGTGCCAATCTGCACTGTGCATTACAAAGTTGGTCTGTGTTTCATTTACCGCAGCATATTAGGCAATATCGAAGACGAAGTGTTACTTTTTTAATAAAGGATTCCTTGGCACATGCCTACGAAGATGGTGGAGCAAAATTGGCACAGAAAAATGGCATTTATCGAAACTCTTACCTTTTCTTGTTCTTCTTAAATCTATGGAGTTGGAGACGACAAAAATTGAGCTCAAAGCAATAGGACCACCTGTGGCATCAAACGCAAAACATATAGAGTTACAGACTAATGTTCGGCCAAATTGATCGCGATCGTCTCCGATGAATCATTTAATGTATCTGTAAATAAAGTGTTTAGACTCTTTCTTACCAGAAAGTGAGGGCGTCATTGCAAAATCAAACAGGGGAAGTAGTACTACTGCAGCAATTGGAATTGCAATCATATTGTAAGCAACAGCCCATGATAGATTTTGGTACACTTTTAGCCACTGTTGCTTGTGCAAGTTCCAATGCATCCACAACTTGCCACGAAAGCAAACCACCCAGAATAGTAGATGGAAGATTTTAGCTTCCTTTATTAAATTTAGTAATAAATTGTTGCCAAGATTGGTAGAAGATTCCGCTGTATCAGATAGAAAAGTAGACCAACGTTGTTGACATCCCGATGAAATGAAAGACTACGTGTTCATAAATTTCAATACTTGAACCAGCTGTCTTTTCCAGACGACAAAGTTAGGATTATTCGAAACGGGAAGCTATGAAAAAAGTTCAGGCCAAGGAACCATATGAAGACAAAGATTCAAACAACACACCTGTGATAGACTGTTTCCCAGAAGCAAAATGGATGCTGCATTGGAAGCAGCATTCTGTTGTTCTTCGATCTGCAGGGTAATTCCAACATCTGCAAGAGCTGACGGTGCATCGTTGATGCCATCACCTACCTGTAAAAGAATAAATAATAAGATATTCATATAAATAATACCAATTCCAATAATTCTGGTGTACATTAATCAGTACATAAAAAATATATATAAGAGAACAATGCCACTCTATGATAAAATATCCAACATAGAGATGTTTGACAGCAGTTCAGAAAAATTGACGAGGTGTACAGTGCCACCATTTAAAATAACTGTCCGAAATTCAAGTTCATCTTTGTAACAGATGGATACTGCAAAAAGACTTCTCGTAAGGAAGCATACAAACGAACTTGTAAGGAACTTCAATTAAAAGAAATACCATCGCAACATGATGTCCTGCCGATTTAAGAGACGAAATACCTTCAGATTTCTGCTGGGGACTCGAGGATGCGTTTACAATTTTTTTTCCATTCCAATCTTCTATGCTATATTTGCAACTGCCTCTTCCCTGTCTCCAGATAAGAGAACAGTTCCCCTGCTGGAGCCTTCCAATCAAAGAGAAAAAGAAATCATCAAAGAGACAGGATATAACTGACTGAAGGGGTTAGTAGAAGAAAGCACCAGAGCAAATGATATGCAGACAAGACTGTTTTGGAGGAAAACTCAGAGGAAGAGGAATTTTGGGCATGCTTTTAACTACCTCGCAGAAGAAAATTAGGAGTGTTCTATTTCATGTATTCAGAAGAAAAAGCAACTGTTCTATTTTGTTCACTGAAATGTTAAAACAAAACAAATAGTCAATTGTTGTTGCTGACTACACAACCATTCGCATTCAAGTAAAAAGATTAAACAAACATAATAATTTACCTTGTCACAGTAGATGCAGCATAACGGTGCAAACGATCTGATGCATAGAGGACTCCATTACATCCAATAAACGATAAAGAAATGAAACAAGAATCCTAAAACTAATCACAAATCTTAGCAACAATGCTAGATTTGGAAAATCCTAATAATCTACTAAGAACATTCCTACATCAGTAAGCATAATAATTAAATCTCACTTTCCCTCCCGTCTATTTAAAATGATTTTCTTTGATTCTACTTCCCAAAATACTCCTCTGATCATTTCCTAACACAGACCACAAATTACAATAGCACCAATAATGCTTTCTCCTCCGCATCCAACATAAACTATTGTTTTTGAATTATTGGATAAAGTTGATCCTTCTAATGATTGATTTGCAACATGTTCCAGATCGGAGAGGGTTGCCTTTTTCTGGAACCGTTCATGCACCCATTCTAAAGAACCAACTGCTACCAATTTCCCTTCGACTTCGGCCAAGTTCCAAAACCTGGTTCCACTATTTGCCTTCTTGTAGATGGGATACTCAAAGTCAACAATTCTGCTTTATTTACTATAGCTTTTGCGATGGGATGTGATGCAGTCTTCTCCACTGCAGCAGCAATTTGAAGAATCTCTGACTCTCCATGGGCATAGGAAGCAACAGAAGAAACAGAGGGTTTTCCTTCAGTTAGAGTTCCTGTGTTAAGATCAAGAAGATAACGAAACTCATTAATGAAATCAGAAGACAATTAATACAGCGTATCACCAACCCACTTTGAGTTTCAAAGAAATCATTCATGTGGTGAGAATTTGAAAAGCAAGTAAAATCACACAAGTACATGAGTCAGTTATTTGCTCACTCAATACCTTGTCAAGAGCGGCATGATTAATGCTGGCCAAGCTTTTAAATATATCTCCTTTGCACCTGACTCGCTTTCAATGCCATATAAATTAAATAGAAAACTTTATAACTACAGTTGTGTCAGAATGTAGTTAAGAACCATGGAAATACAGGAATAGAGATTTTTTTTTCCCTGGTGCGGAGAACTAACAACTATGACAAACAAATTTCGTCAAAATTCAAATTTTAAAGTGAACTAAGAAGACAAGATAGCAGTTGGTTCATTTAGCATAATTTCTATATCTAAAAGTAGTGGACCATGAACATACAGGATACCATATCAACTTGACCCCTTAATGATTACCAATTGTTACCAAACGTACAAATTTCCAATTCATATAACAAGGCCTTTTGTCTAGCTAAAGAAGATTGCAAAGACTATTCATGATGATCGAGCTAAACAAGAAATCAAAGATTATTCATTGAAAAATTGAGATGTATAATAAGAGGGGAAAGAATTCATTTACATTGATAACTGGTAAGTGGTAAGCTATGACATCTACTGCATATAAATTATCCACTCCTCAGCTAAGTTAAAAGCCCTCTGAGGAAATGAAAATTTACGTTTTTTAAAAAATACCACTATTGATAGGCTTGAGCTACTACTCACCAAGACATCCATCGCAAGTTTCAAGCTTAAAAGCAATGAATCTCACTGTATGTCACTGGGAGGTTATAATCAGTAATTCAAATTACATTAAGATTAACCATCAAAAATGGGTTATGAAAAGATCTTAAACTTGAGAGTTTGGAGAGAGAACTAATTATCAATATAATAATCTGAAATCCTTACGTCCACAGGTATAGTCTCTCCAGGTAAAACCAAGTGAATCTCCAACTCGAATATCATCAGTCTGAACCTCAATGCAAATAGCATCGGAGCAAAGTATAGTGTCAGCAGAGGAATCACTTTCTGGGGACGCTATTACAAGTCCTGAGCGAGTGGACAATAATGACTGCAAAAATATGGCATGCCCAAATTGATTAAATGATATAAGTTCAATAAAAATAGGCAAAAAGCATTTGTCATCATCATTTCAATTGAAACATGAAGCTTCTAATCAAAGAGACCTATCAAAGGCAGGAAGTAAAGGAAATCACCAGTTCATCAAAGGAGGCTTGCCCGGGGTTAAGAAGTGAGACCTGCAAGAAAGATTTACGAGACGTCTGTTGAGAAAGAAATGCAAAACCCAAGCAGGTGCAAGGGCGACTTCCATGTCAAATTTAGGAGGCATCTCAACGCGCTGATGATAAAAGCAGCAGCAGCAGCGCCAAACCCAACAAGCGTATTTGGTGATCCCTTCTTAAATGCCCTCAGACCATCAAAAAGCAAGTCTGCAATATATATCATTTTTCACAGCATCAAAGGGCAATGCCTTATTTACTGATCCTCATTGCAACTGTGTTAAGAAATTCAGTTGCATGAACAGGATATGAAGAAAAATTCGTAGGAAGAACCAAAAGGGAAGCTGCATATAATATGAAAATAAGGAAATGAAAAAGATTTCATGAGAAAAAAAAAAAGAGAGAAAATCATGTCGGATAACTACTCCAAAGACAAGGGAAATGCAATACGGACCATGAGAGAGAGAGAGAGAGAGTGTGAGATTTCTGTCTCGATGATGTATTACCAAGAGCAATGTGAATCCCAAGAGAATGCAATATATGTGAAGCGTGCGAACCACAACACAGAGCCACCAAAGTCCAACCAAAAGCCACACGTTTTCGGCTCTCGTCTAGCATGTTCGTATTCTTCTGCACCATCTCTTTCCACTTCTAGACATTATCCGATACTCCCATTGCCGAAACCCTCTGATTTGTCAGAAAGCCACACTCCGTCAATCTTCGAGCCAGTCTGCCCGCCACGTAAGTCGCGGAATCCGCTCCTTCATCAACTACGTGGGGGTTTCAAACGAATCGCTGCCGCCTCGTCAACATGTTGACTACTACGGAATAAACCCGATCGTCGGAGGAAAGAACCGACTTGACACGAGAAATACAAGCACCGCACATCATTCCCGAAACATCGAGGAGGAACGACTACTCTTACCGCTCTAGGTCTTGCGTCAAAGATTGAATCTCAAGGGAATTAAAATAAAAACATCAGACTTCTTCAATAGCCAAATATGGCGGTGGTGTCGCGGCTGGGGACAAAATTGCCGGTTCGGGAAGTAAGGCCGTGAGTAAAAGTGTAGGGCATTGTCTGTGGAGCAGTAAAAGAAGGACGGGTTGGGGGTAGGGGAGAGGGAGAGGGAGAGGGAGAGACGGACCAGACAAGCCACCATGGGAGAGAGATTTCCAGAGTTGACCGCTCAGAGATAGGCAGTGGAAGTAGTTTTTAAGTAAAGATTCAATATGAGATCCCGCCAACCGTTGAGAAAGATTATTATAGAAGCTCTCCCAGTCCACCGTGGATTCAACGATGACACGTCATCATCCACGTGTTCACTGTATGACTGCAACCGCACACCACCGGCGCTCACACTTCCCGCGACTCGCCCGGACTCTCTGCATGTTGTGTTCGGCCCTTGTGGGCTGGACAAGGAGGGCCCACGCCCTTATTGAGTGAAGAGAAAATTTTTTAAAGGGTTTTGTAACCCTAAACGGCGGGCAGAGAGAAAATAGCAGCAAAAAAAACAGGGGAGAGACAGTTTCCGATTTTTACAGGTCAGTCTCGGAAAAGTTTCGTTTGCCCGAGTTTAGACCGTTGGATCGGCGTGAAATTTTGACAGCGTATTCGTGACTCCCTGGACAACATTCTGAACGGTGAAGATTTGGTTTTGAGCTCTGTAAGTCCATCTTGTAAGATAAACCCGAACTAAAAAAATTAGATTATCTTGTTATTTGTTACTCTCTCTTGATTTCATCTTGATATTGATGATGATTGTGCTGTATTGAGACTTATTTGTACCTATTATTATCGTTAATAGTGGAAGTTTTAAGCAGCTTAAACTGTCCCTGATTTTTACCCAATTTGGGATTTTTCACCCTAAAAATTGGTGTGCATTGATTTGGTTGTTTTATATTAATTGTCACTCGACTGTTATTGCGTGTGCGATTTTTTGTTTGTGATTCGAATCAAGTACTAAATATGCGGAACATGGCTTTTCCAATATTTAGTACCTGATTCGAATCACAAACAAAAAACAGCAGACGCAATAACAGTCGAGTCACAATCAATATAAAACAACCAAATCAATGCACACCAATTTTTAGCGTGAAAACCCCCAATTTTGGTAAAAACCACGGGACCGATTAAGCCGCTTAAAACTTCTACTATCAACGATAATAATGGGTACAAATAAGTCTCAATACAGCACAATCATCATCAATATCAATATGGAATCAAGAGAAAGTAACAAAGAATAAGAGAATCTGATTTCTCTTATTCGGGTTTAACTTACGAGATAGACTTACAGAGCACAAAACCAAAGCTCCACAGTTCAGAATGTTGTCTATGGAGTCACGAACACGCTGTCAAAATTTCACGCCGATCCAACGGTCCAAACTCCGGCAAAGGGAACTTTTCCGAGGTATAGATAACTGGTTCTGTGCATTTCTCTTTATGATATTCTTTTTTTTTTTTAAGAAAATGCTGGTATTTCTACCGATGCAAGGTTAATTTGGATTACTACTGTTCTGTCATTACAATGAGTACTTCGTATTGGAAGAAATTTCATACTCTCTAATTCTTTTCAATCTGAGTTGTCTTTGTTGAGCTTTGCTTCAGGAACCCAAGGAACTTGGACTGTCTTGCTGTTGTCCTTCCGGGAGATTCAATGGCAGAACCTGTATTGGCTAGTGGAATTCTCAATTTCTTGAACATTTACAGCACATTGTTGGTTACAGGGCTAGTTTTGACCTAGTTCCTAAATTCTCCTCCCGCCATTGTTAGTCCTCTCAGGTTTGTTTCTCACGCTATTGATGTAGATTGATATTCGGATTCAACATGTGGCCCAAAGCTAATTCTATTTCAACACCATGGTTATCGAGAAATCATTTAATCTCATTTATCATTTCCATTCGCATTACAAACATGCATTTAAAGTCAGTCCGGTTTCCATTGTTCCTGTTTCTGCTTGATGTTCATATGGAATTCAAATAATTTTATAGATAATCATTTTGGTTCCGCACAATATGTGATCCATGCTTGAATGTATTTCGTGGACTTATTCCAACCTCTTGGAGGACCATTGGGTCTCTCTCTCCAATATTGGCATTTCTGGTTTTAAATGCTTTTACCAGCACTGCGGCTGCACTTCCGGCTAGACTTCCAGTACAAGAAACATCGCAAGACATTACTATGACTAGGAGAAAATGGGTAAAAAGGCTACATGGAAACAGGAAAAAGAGCTCAAACGATGTCCAGTGAGTTTTACTCGATTTCATTGGTCTCTGTTCAGCAAGGATCAATGTTTAAAATTTGGAGTAATTAACAAGATGTTCCCTTTCATTTTCTTGAATTTCTTGTTTGTGGATAACTTTCATTTGGAATTTCGCTTATACCGCAGTTGATTACATCATGAGCATCTATTTGTCTGTCAGTTGATAGATGGTGTCAAGTGCACTGATGGGAGTTTCAATTTCTGAGAATTTTAGTGGGCCAGAGTTAGGAGGTTCTTCTTTGCACCCATCCTTGATTTATTATCATATCATGCAGATAAAGTCTTGATTTACTCTAGTGAAAATAATACACAAATACAACCAGAAATCTAAAAGCTGCCAAGTTTATTTCCATCCCAGCTGTATTATATTTAGTCTTGACATAAGTGCTAGGTAGTTTTCTGCCTGGCCTTGGGTATTTTCACTTAAATATTTTGCTGAATCTTGTAAAAGTACTCATTAGTGTTATAAACTGTGCTGTGCATCCGTCAGAACTTGTCACGTTTCTTAGAGACTATCACAGAAATCTTCAGTTTTAGCTACCTTTTCTTTCCAAACAAACATTTCAACAAATGTTTGAAACTTTATATTCAATTCACCTGAGGCACACGGAATCGGATTCCATAGAATAATTATGGATCTTGGCTCTGACAATCTTTTGTTAATGGAGAATAATGGTCTTCTTTATCTCCAGCTTGTTCACATACATTCAATCAAGCAGGCCAGTCTTCACGAGTAAGCCACTCAATCCCTAATCTTGGCTAGCATCTTTTCTCTTTTGTGATTTTTGCTATGATTCCTTTGTCAAAATGAAGCGTCCTTGCAGAATGCAGGCTAGGACATTTATAGTGAACTTGGTCTGGCAATGTGCAAGATTTAGTAGTGTAAAGCTATTAGACAAGAAAAAAGTGATCTTGAAGAAATGGAGTTGGGAGATATAAGCAGGAGAACCTGGCTTGCTTCATCTGAAAAGCTTGTGGCCATAGGTCTAACCCTTTTAGCCATAGTTTCTCCTCTATACATTGATCGAAGAACTGTAAGTGATTCAGGCTTTGATGAGCAAGCCATCAGCTTAGTTTCATGGCTTCCTCTTCTTCTTTTTGTGCTGATCTTTGCCATCATTGGATCACTTTACTTGGAAAGAAGCTTTTCAAAGTTTGACGTATACTGGATTCATAGAGTTGGCGGTTCTTCTGTTGGTATTCTTCTCATTCTTCTTGTTCTTGTTTTAGTTTTGAAGTGTAAAGCTTCTGCGAGGAACTGGGAAGCATGAAAGAGAAGCCTGGCTGTAGTTCCAGAAAGTCTGGATGCCGATCAATTCAATCTCTATTTGAATCAAATTGAAGTGGCTTGTACTGTTTGTTGTTGATAAATTTGAACAAACAGACAGCAGGGAAATCAAGGATTCTGGCTTGCATGTTCTGAAAGAATAATATTTCAATTTTCTTTTCTCATTTTTATATGATGGATGCCTGGTAAGAGAAATCAACAACGGTATGCCAAATTAATACGACAACTACAAGGACTGCAGCATATTATTAAGTAATCGTACGTCAAATACTAGCTCTAATGTAATTGACCTGACAAATTAATCATCATATTTAAACATGTTAATCTTGTCGATTAAGATTAACAAGCCACAGCAATGTCCATTTAGAAAGATTTCGGATTCTCCACTCCTCGAAATCAAATCAAACGAGATTGTATTTATGAAATGTCTCCTCATTTCTTGTAGTGTAATATTATTAGCTTTGAGCCGAATCTCGCACGGTTTTATTATGGGGTTAGCCAAAAACACGTTGTATTACGTAGGAAAAAAAAAACTCTAATTTATAAATTATGTATTTTTTACTTTTTTCAAATGATGTGAGATTTTGTACCTCCACTGATATAGGTCGAACTCTCACATGAATCATTATGACTTTTACAAGGCAAGTTGTCACAGTTTATGATCATTGCGCAATCAGAACACTTAAACAAAACAAGATATTGGATCAATATTTAAATGTTTCTTAAAACAAACTTGAAAAAAAACAAGGGGTCACTCGCACTTGACAAAGTTCAATAGAGTTAATGATTGGGTTTAGCAAAAAAAGGCGAAAGCATTGTTTGTGGATCTTTTTCTAAAAAAGGGAAAATGGAGGGGGGGGGGGGAAATAATCATGTGCGGGACTGGAGAGCCTCTGGGGTGGTGGGGAGGACGGGCATGGAAATCATGATCTTATAATGGCCGAGACAAATTCGCATCTGGCTTTGCTCTTCTTTTAAGAAGGAAAAGAAAAGAAAGTGGGAAGGTGTGGAAATCTTATGCATTGGAAGAACTCCATCCCGGACTGATCAGAGAAGAACCAAATCCTCAAAAGCAAACCCAGAATCTGATATCTAAAATCTATGCTCAGTTGCCTTCTTTTTTTTCTGGGAGGGGGTATTGTATGTATTGTGGTGTAAACTGTTTGTTCAACCAAGAAAAAGTTGCAAAAAAGGGAAACGAATGGTTTTTACTTTTTGGGGGGTAGCTGTATAGGAGCATCCTTGCTTTTGATCACAATATTAGGATTTGTCGACAACACATTATTTTATGATTTTGAATTTGATAATCATGATGATGAACTGCGAAACCCCATTATTACACTAACCCATTATTTCAATATTTTGATGCATAAAACTAACCTTTAATTTGTCAAAAAAAGCTATTTGCTTTACAGGGGAGGGCAGAAATGCAGAAACACTGGCGATGAAGAAGAATACAATACAGTAGACAGAAGTAGACTCTAGAGCTGAGGAATTCTGGAGAAGATCTTTTGACCTGGAGCAAGAATAGCCATTGGATCGTAAACTCCCTTTCTCTTCACGAATCTTGACCACTGATTTCCAAAATGTAGCTTCCAATCTTCTTGAGATTTGTAGTGAGGGAGATAAAGCTTGAAGTCGATGCATTTCTGTTTGCAGAGACGAATGATTTGTTTGTTCTGAGAAAGCAGTTCTTTAACAGGAGGGCCTTTTGGGTAAGGTGGAGAAAAACGAAGCAATGCTATGATGTAGATGATTTCACCTTCCGGCAACACCGCCGACGTCCGATCAACCCACCTGAATTAATTCGTCAAATCAAACGCAAACACAAATTAGTGAACCAGGTCGGCGAATAAATCGACTTGTCGTTATCCATCCCCCCACTGAAAGTTACGTCGCTTTTTTTTTCTATCCTCTATGCCCACCCTCACAGTTACGTCTTTTCGGCCTCAGCTACTATCGAGCGTTGAAGCCTGCGCTAGTGGCGCAGGGTTCAACAGTACGACTGCTCTGATTGGGTCGCATTAACCCAAAATATTTGACCAACAAAATCTTAACCGCCCGATAGCAAATAGACTGAAAGACCCAAGCTTTTGTTTAATTTAATTTATAATTAAATTATATAACAAAAATAAAAATAGAGTGTGGTCAAAACGTACTTGTTTCGCAGGAGAGGATAGACAAGAATGGGCCCCCCAATTCCGTGGCTGAGGAGGCCTTTGAACACCGCACGATCAAAATCAGCAATGCCAGATTTGGAAACGAACATGTTCAACCAAGGGTGAGGAGCGTCCCATATCCCATTAGCCTTGGCCTGTTCCTCTGCTCGCTCCACACGTGATAAAAACTCCACGTAGCTCACGTCCACCTCGGATTTGAATTGCCTTAAAAATCCCAGCCGTCCGAGCAATCTACGGGCAGCCTGAGTCGGAGGGTAGAAACGTAAATAAGGCAGACGTTTTTTTAGCAGTAAAAGGCAAAGCACTCATATTAAAATATTACTATTTAATCCCTGTCTGGCCAGGCTTATAAACGACAGAATCGCCTCTACATAAGGGTTACAGTACAGAGTGTCATCCTCGTAATTAGCAATGGATCCTCTGGGCTTTTATGGGCGTGTCAGAAAATCCAATGGAAGATACATTATGTCGTATAGTCAGTTTTCGACTTTTAGATGAAGTTTCAAAGTGTGACAAATAAGCAAATTTCTTTAATTACCACTACCTTGTCCACCGTTGAAGGGTGGTCGCTGTTCCGGTAGTGCAGAGCTACTTCCAGGCAGTAGACGACAGGGCCACTGGTTTGAGGAATACGAACCGCATCGAACTCTTCGTCCGGGTCTAGCTCCACCGAAGGCCAACCGGTCACCGGATTATCGTCGTTAGAGAAAACGAAACCTTCCACATAGTCGAACGACTCGCCGTCCGGCCGGGTCACCAGCCATTCAGCGTCTCGAGTGAACTTGTCGAACTCGTGGTAGACCACTCTTATCCATCTCACCTAATCACCGAAAACCAATCACATACCGTAAACGCTCCGCTCATGCAGAAAACCCAAAAAAAAAAATTATTTTTTTCTTTCCAGAGATTATGAAATTAAGGAGAAGGAAGACAAATTCGGCAATACAAACCATGTCCGGTGCTTGCTGTAGCAAAATTCGAGCTCGGGTAATGATGCCAAATTGACCAAGGCCTCCGAGAACGCTGAAAAAGAGATCGGAATTTTCTGTTTCCGAGCAAACTAGAGAGTCGCCTGTGCCGGTCACAACTTCTAATTCCGTTACGTTTGAGATTTGAGGACCGTAACGGAAGGTTTGGCCACTCACGCCGGCGTTAGATAATGTCCCTCCCACCGTCAAACTAAGATAATCGGTCCAAGACCTCGGAGTAAGTCCGTACTCGGAAACGCATCGTTTCAGGACATCTCCCCATAATGCTCCTCCGGAAACGTCCGCGTAGGGGGAGCCATTTATCATCCCCACTTCGAAATGGTCCGCCATCGACCGTGTATCAATGACGAGCCCTCGATCCGCCATCGCCTGACCGTTGATAGAGTGGCCATTCCCCCTCGCCGCTACCGTCAGATTTGACGACCGTAAAGCCGCTTCAACTACGTTCACTACGTCTTCAGTCCCGACGGGTCTAATTAGAGCCAGAGGACTAGATGAGCAGATTCCGCCAAAATCTCTACCGGCTAAATCTGAAGCTCCACAATCAACAATACTCCCATGGAGGTTCAGCGCCTTACAAAGACTTGAAACATCGAGAAATTCATTCCTCGAAGCTGTTTCAGTTTCCTGTAAGAAATGTTCGAGGTAAGCAATCATGGTCGCCTGCGAACGGAGATCCGATATTCCGTCAACCGTCTCTCAGTTCCCGCTCACCGGCGGCAATCTTGTTTTTTCCTCTCCTTTTGCTCCAGAGCGTGTCTACCAACTCTTTTACTTTCTTCCTTTCCTGCCTGGTGCGAACTTAAATAGGGTTTCTGTTTCATCTTTTTCGTAATTTAAAAAAAATCAATTATAAAATAATTATGACGTCATCCAAACTTCTATATCTTGTTGACGTTCTGACCTCTATCGACATGCTGTCTGCCACTCTCATTTATCTTATTTATACCATTTTAGGTGTGGTAACTATTTAATAGTGGGTTGCCTAAGATGAAGCAAGTGATGATCCCGGGTATTATACTTCGTTTGGCAGAGTATAAAAAAAATATAATTTATAAGTAGAATTCTCCTTCTTATATAGTACAATACATTTCTTGCTGATTCCAAAAATAAGAGTTCAAAGTAGACAATATTTATACTGCAAATACTAAATACGTTATAAGTAATATCATAGCTAAAACCCAACTAAAATTGTGGCAGACGAAAAGTTCAAGCCCCAAAGAAAAGGAAAGATTATCACAGTTCGCTCTATGATAACAAGGATAATCTAAGTGAGGATCTGACTCATGTCAATGAGGAGTGCACAATTCCACATCGTTTGAAAAACGTGTGATTTGCTAGTATAGTTCTCTTCCTTACTAAGTACAACGCATTTTTTACCAACTTCAAAAATAAAATCATATAGGTTTCGATACAAAGTAGATAATATTGTATTTAGAGCACTGGGTTGATATAAAGACAAACAAACAATTATTAAAATTGCAAATTATCGTCAATTTTATTTTAATTTACTAATTACATGACGCGATTAAGTAGATATTTTAAAATTCTTAAACTAAAAAAAGGATTATTTTAATTAATTATTTAAATAAGACGACTTAAGTTGGCCATTCAGCTCATCTGAAAATGTGGCACCGCCCTATTCCAATATTTTAAACGAACAATTCTATAAAAATTGAAGAATGTCAAGCTCACTCAACACGATGACGCATTACTGCAATTATTAATTAACAATAATAACAATTAGAGATAATATTTTTGTTTGCTTCTAAATTATTCAGTCTTATAATAATATTATCTCGTTTATATAAAATTATTAGACAAGAATAAGCATCGTGTGTTGTTAGTAATTTAATAAACATAATAACAATTATTTTAAATTAAGTTTGTATAAGTCAGACATTGAAATGTAGGCCAGAGAGTTCCCTCCTTTGAGAATTGACTTCGAGTTTAATGAAACTTAAACGGTGATTAGAATACTTAAATTGTAATTAGCACATGATTATGAGACCAGGGGGGCCGGAACGTGTTTAGAAATTAGAATAATCATGTAATTTCTTCGTAATTGTGACAATATTTAATCAAGAGAAGTCAAAAAGACAACCTTAAAAACCAATTTATGAGACGTGATCAAGAACAGGTGTGCCTCTGCATGGTGCATGACTGACGAAGAAACCATTGTCATTGTTTTATTATTATTATCCCAAAAATTAATAAATAATTATTGAACTATGAAATCAATAACAAGTCAACTATTAAATAAATATTAAATTATGAAAAATGAACGATGTAAATATCACCGTTAAATTTAAGAAAGAAATGTTAAAACGATAAGATTATTATTATTATTTTCAATTTGAACTAATGATTATGTTACATTGTCTGAGTCAACGACTTTAAATGAGTAACAATATCGAAACTGAAGTACATTGGATCTAAAATGTTAACACAGATTAAAATAATTAATTAGATAAATCAAATATTAAACAACTGAACTGGCAAAAATGTCAAATATTATTTTAAGTTATTTTATTATTTAGTTCTTCACAGCGTTGTATAATTCAAAACAATGATATTAAAAAGTCAATTTAATATTATAATATTGGATATATTGTTGGTGCAATGGATTTAAGGGAACCCCACAAATAAAGAAGAAAAGGCAATGGGAGAAGAAATTATGTGAGAATCCGATGCATCCACTATAAATATAACTTCTTCGCTGTCCCGTAAACACGAGTTAATTCCTACTTTTTTCTAAGTAATTATCATTTACGTGCGATAGATTTTAGTATTAATCTGAATTATATCGGAACAGGTCGATGAGTCATGGTCCAAATTTTGAGAGGATCAATGGCTTAGAATCTCTGTGTTTTTGCCTTGTGTGGGAATTGAATGTATTGAGAAGAGGATGAAAGTCCAGGTGAGCAAGTTTGCGGTGGTGTGTTGCCAGCAAAGTAGAATAACTTGCATTCTTCTATCACCTTATCTGTTGTCAAATCATTGTCACTTTCATATTTGCATTTCAACAGCAATCATAGTAGGTCATCGTTATCGGGTGTGCATTGTTTGATTGCCTCCTCTTTTCTGTGGATCATGTTTAGTAGTATAGCTTTTACTCCTAGTTGTAAAAGCTCTACCAGAGGGTTCAATGGCGGATTCCAAAGTGGCCTCTCTTATCATCTAATATCAGTCTCATTAGCTCTGTGTCTCCCATTACGAGTCTTGGTCTGTTATCAGACAAATTTATCCAACTTTTCATATTTAAGAACAAAATCATGTTTAAGAAACCTGCAGTGCGCCCACCCATAACAAAAAAATAATGAATGAAAATCACATACCATAAGTTTGTACCATTTCATAAAAGAAGGGTAAGACTCTGAGAGCAATATTGTGGTTTAGGCTCATGGGTTTGGACCATGCTTTCTCAGAAGTATTATTCATCTCTTCCTTGTCACCGCCAGGCTTCAAGGCAGTGCCTTTAATGCCCTGATTTCTCAAAAACTTCTCCAGGATTTTGGGTCTCCACCAAATGGAATGAGCAAGTCTTCAAATAAGGTACAACATCAGTGAAACAACAGAAAGACAGACAGCCCTGGCTATGTACTCTTCCATCGTCTTCAACCTTGGAATTTCTGAGAAAATCCACAACAGAAAAGAAACCCAGAAGCTGTGTTGTCGAGAAAAAATGACCAAAAGTTGTGGGAACCCTAATTTCTTCGTTGTTTGGTGATGGGTGTTTGTCTCTTCAAGCTGAGGCTCAAAAAAGTTAGGAAGCAGAGATGGAGATGCTCTCTCCCACATACTACTGTTCTAAACTAAGCGTTAATACTACTGAAAGAATAATTAAAAACTAATCATTATATTTGACATGGGCTTTTTCTTGAAAGCCCAATATCCGATTGCACCGACCCAAGGGAAGATTGAATTACAATTACCAAGAAACCCTAATGATGTTCTTAATCATTAAGTTTTGTTTAGGCTAATCACTTGCTTAGCCGTAGACTTATAAATTTGATTCACGTGCATGTTAGTATGGCATAAAAAATTAATTAAAAAATCAAATTGTTACAAATATGGTATCACGTTCTCTTTTGAGTAACATTTAAAGCAAGTTATGATATACGTACTCTAAATTCAAGGACAATATTATGTGTACACTTTAATTTTATACTCTAATGTCACATTTTAACGTGGTACTTATGTTTTATTCATTCATTAATATAAAATTATTAAGATATAATACAAATATTTTAAATAATAAATTTTATAAATCAATAATTCAATGTCAAGTAAATTACAAGTTAGGGGGTGAGATTAGGGTGTACAATTAGAGTAAAAACATAATATTATTGAAAATACCTCTCCAGCCATTGATGTTGAAATTAGGGACAACTATTTTCCTTCCTCTATAGAGTTTCTTCCTAGTCAATCGATTTCAATACGATGGTGTATTTTTCTGAACGAAATCGAAGGATAGGGGAATATCTGTTGAATATTTTTCTCTCGGTGAAAAGCTATTGTAAAACTCATTTTTTTTTTAATGTTTTTTATTCAAATAGATTCTCCCATCAATAATATATATTTAAATTGAATTTCAAATTATGTACTTATCTAATTTTAATCTGAGTAATTTTTTTAATTAAAAAATTGATTATAAAAATAATTAAAAAATCAGATAAAAAATTAACAGTGGCTACCTCATGCCAAGTTTACAGCTGGTCCAGCTCAACCAACACAATATTGACGAGAGAGAGAGCAGCAGCAGCAGCAGCAGCACCAAAACCTGTCGCGTTGGAGGCTGAGGGAGAAACTCATTTGGTAAAGCTGGAGAGAGTTCAATGGAAATCCCTCTGAGCATCATCCTCCGTAGCTCTAAAATGGGCCTCCTTTCATTGTATGGGAAAAAGAAGAGGGAAGGATCTAGCCTAATGGGTTATTGGCATTTGTCATTTCAGGCAAACCCACTACAAGGTTGACATTTCGGTCTGCTGTCGTGGGCTGTTGATTCAGATTTGGGCCAAAACCAAGAAAAACACTGAAAATCGTGGGGTCCCCATGAAAGGGGGAGTCATCGTCCTCCCGCTGGGGTGTCAGACTTTGACGGGTCCTTCCATCGCTCTCGCGCCTCACCAAACTCTGCCATCCAAGCACCTCTTGTACTTGCACTCAACCCGTTCGATGAAAAGTCTTATAGAAAACGAGATAAAATACACAACCGGACAGCAGTGTATTCAGCCAGAATTGGAAGCCATGGCTGGAATTATGGACCAAGAGGGCTTTTCCCATCTCCACGTTCGTATTTTGGCGAAAACACAAAACCCTAGCACTCTCTCCGTACGTGTCGTCATTTATGAGTATAATTCAAACAAGTAAGTTGTATTTTTTATTCATGTTTTTTTTTGACCCACGTGGTTGTTGACCTCTGGAAAACAGATGGTGCTTGCAGTCAGCTGGGGGCTATTTAGAGCCTGCCTACTGGTTCTCTTCTCTTTCACTTCTAGAGAGAGATATGGGGAGGAAGCCGTGCTGCTCCAAAGAAGGACTGAACAGAGGAGCATGGACTGCCGTGGAAGACGAAATTCTCAAATCTTACATCAAAGCCCATGGAGAAGGGATGTGGAGAAACCTTCCCAAAAGAGCTGGTATTTGTTCAGTTCTTTTTCGGGTCTTCTCTGTTTTGATTTGAACTAGTTTTAATGGCGATTTGTGGGGGGGAAAAATGCAGGGTTGAAAAGATGTGGGAAGAGCTGTAGACTGAGATGGTTGAACTATCTTAGACCAGATATAAAGAGAGGCAACATTTCAGAAGATGAAGAGGAACTCATTATCAGACTCCATAAGCTTCTTGGCAACAGGTCAATTAAGTCTCCCTTCTCCTCCCCCTCTCTCTCTCTAAACTTGTTTGAAAATATGCAGATGGTCTCTCATCGCCGGAAGACTACCGGGGCGAACAGACAATGAAATCAAGAATTACTGGAACACCACGTTGGGGAAGAAAGTGAAAGCTCAATCGCCATCGTCATCACCTCCGCCGCCGCCATCAAAAAAATCAAGAGCAGGAAAAAAGCAACCACCCAAAACCTCCATCGTTGACCACCCATCTTCAACAGAGCCCACTGTCAACCGGGTGATCATAACGAAAGCCACTCGCTGTACTAGAGTGGTCTTCCCCTCTCTCTGCCCCCCACTCACCATTGATACATCGAACTCAGTCACGTCGGAGCCCCAACATCTTCAACCCTCTTTCTTCACTGATTCCGACGACTCAAACGGAGGGTCCGAAAAAGAGACGGGCACTCCTGATCGGAATTGCAATATGTTGGAGTTTCAAACAAGCAGCGGCGGCGCCCACGAGGGATATGATTACATGAATGAGTTTTACGTGGATCCTGAGCAGCGTTTACCATTAGAAGAACTCATTTTCAAGGATTGGACGCTTAATTACACAGAGGAGAACGCTTCTTTAGACCTTGATTCTCTTGGTTTTTTGTTTGACCCTCAAGAATGGCCGTGACAAGAAAGAAATCGTCTGCAAATCTCTTGAAACCTTCTTCTTCTTCTTCTTCAACCATCCTTACATTGGCACGCTGTATTTGTTTGAATAATGTCTGTTTCATGAACATGTACAAAATCTTCCATCCAAAATTGTCTCTGTTCATCATGAATAGCAAATCTTTTTCTAAGACGTGACATTTTAATGTCATTCACATGTAACACATAAATACATGTATCGTACCATATTCAAAATACCCAAATTTCACGTTATATCTTTCCACATTAAATATCATTAAACCCCTAATTAGAGTAAATCATAAACAATCTCTTCAATTTAGGAAAAATCAACACAAATCTGGTAACTCTTCTTCCTATTTCTAAAACAATCACCAACAATTAAATTAATTTCTCAAAAACAGAATCAATCATCGTAACTCCTTCTCAATTCAAACTCATCAGACCCAAAACTTATTTATTTTCCATAAATCCTATGAGTGATTAAGGGTATTCCAAAATCACCTCACTTACCTTCTCCGTTGATGAATCTGGCCACATAGAAGGCCAAGACCATGAGCTTTTTCTAAGGAAATAATGGTGAGACCTCTCCTATCAATTTAGCGTCTCACCAGTGAAGAATTTGACACCAAAACATCTATCCGAGCTTTGCCAACATACCTCTGTCGTTAGAGTTAGCTCTATCAAACTCCGACCACCGTTCATCTTCCAAAATCGGGCGAAATCATCAACTTTCGGCAAGTCTCTGTCTCTGCCTTTGCAGACCACAAAATCCCTCTCTAACCAAACACTCTCTTCCCGTGCGAAACGTTCCTCC